>CAJQUW010001534.1:0-494069 GCA_907163375.1 Prostheceraeus crozeri | reverse complement strand
GACCATGACCACATCACTGGTAAATTTAGAAACGCACTCTGTACAAAATGTAATTTTCGGCTGAGGATGAAGCGGCAGTACATTAACCCGTCATTTTCCATAAATTTTAAAGGGCTACGACAGCCATATGTTAATAAAAGGTGGTTTAGTCAATGAAAGAGTGGTAAGCTTGATGTCTATAGCCACAAACGAGATAAGACAAAATTAAAAATGTAAAAATAAAGCAACAAAATAGAAGAGAAAGAATTGATAGAATAGATAGAAAGAAGTTTATGGCCATGACAGCAAAAGTTGCCCTGTCGATAAAAACTAATGAAAATTTAAGACGGTCTATTTGTGTATAAAATTTTTGGATTACTACCAATTTATGACTGCTTCTCTGGCATCTCTCGTGCAAAATCTATAATAGGATGATGAGATAACTAATTTCACAAAATCTTTAAGAAACAATATCAATCTAAATCCGTGAAGTCATCACCACGGAACGGCAGTCTTTCCATAATCCATATTTTGATGCCATTTAGTAAACTCGGCGAGATTCTCTTACGCCAATAGATAAATTTAAAAATGATTTGTCCGGTGAAGAATGTAAGTTCGAAGATTTATGATCAAGCACATGATGCATTGGATAAAATTTGACTGCAACATTTGGTGTGAATATATGATTGCACTACCTTAAGTTAGATTGTAATTTTTGCTGGATGATGTAGTTTCAGGATAGTTTCGACGAGTTGGATTAGAAGAAGATAAGTTAGATTCACGTACCACTTTGTCAAGTCTGCCAGCCATGTCATTTAAGTTGCTTTTTAAAATGGACTGGTGAGTCCATTCATTCTTACAAGATCAAGAGATGTATAATTTGATTGAGGCGAGGAATATTAGCGGTTGGTCTCATTCATTTGTAAATAAACATAGTGTTAAAATATCAAAAATAGTAGGTAATGATGCAGTACTCATTGCTTAAGTTATATGACCAGAAAGTTAATAATTTAATTATGGTAGTTCACTAATCCATACCGCTATTCCCTCATTACTGAGTTTTAGTCTGGTTAGAGGATAGTGAAATTGTGCTAAAGTTTCTCCAACCTTCCAACATACTAGCTAATTCTAGATGAAGGTGAAATGGGGCGGATATTATTTTTGAGTGTAGGATCTAAAATACTATCCAAATAAATATTAAACTTAAAACAGATAAGTAGATTTTCCACTGCACAATCGCCGTAATCAGGTGATTGTGTGTTAAAGTTATATGTTTTCTCGACTTGTTATGAAAAACAATTATTCATAAAGATTTTAGAATCAGTGTGGACAACCCGACTATAAAGCCTTTTGTCGCAAACTTTTATACTCACCCAGTGAATGATAATGAAACTATCTAGTTCCACTTTAAGATCTTAAAATTTATTTAGAAATATGGTGTATAATTGATTGTGTAAAAATGAGTTCACCGCATTATTAAATTTAGACAGAAAGCCTTCCTCAAACCATATATTGATAGCAACAGCCAGAAACGTGCACTAGCCCAAAATAATTTTGAAAAAGATTTTTATAAATATAAGAACAACAGTCTATTTGGTAAGACGATGGAGGATGTTAGAAAGCGCGTAAACTACCAACTAGTTAATGATGATCAAAAGTATCACAAATTGGTCTCATCACCTCTATTCATCGATAGAGACATTATCGATGAGGACCTTGTAGGTGTTATAATGATAAAATCTGAAGTTGAGTTGTGCAAGCCCATCTATATTGGTCAAGCTGTTCTAGATTTACTCTCAAGCCTTGAAATGTATCAAATCTTTCTATAATAAATACTAAACGTTGTCTCTCGTAAAAGAGGTTAGTTTGTTTGGTGGTGATACAGATTTTTTCTTCTTAGGTATTACCAATCAAAAAGATTTAAATTTCAATGAAGTAGGAAAATCTTTAGAACTCGCTCGATATTTTGATACATCAAATTATCTACTGATCATCACACTTTACTCCATCAAAAATAAGGCCAAACTTGGTTGTTTTAAGGATGAGACAGCAGGGAAGGAGATAGATGAAATGATTCTCCTCCGCCCTAAACTGTATTCTATGAAATTAAAGGATAGTGATGATAGCATTAAGCGCGCTAAAGGTATATAAGATCATTGGTCTCTAACATGAAAATAAGGAATTCAGGGAGCCTATAGAAATAAAAATATAACGTTTGTCAATATGACAATCTTAAAATCTATGTTGCATGAGTCAAAAACTCATACTTTTAGGAAACGGGCGCTTTCAGCATGGGAGGATAAGAGGTGTTGGTTAGAACACAACATATCTCTTCCACATTGGACATCTGGACACAAACATACCACCACCCAAAAGAATAAACTCACACTACCACATTCAGGAGACGTCTTAGCATAATCATCCTTAACTCATTATTTTGATGTTGATTTCTGTAGATAAACATTGTTGTTTTATGTATCGCATGAGATTGTTTTTCCTTGTGAATATGTGTCCACATCTGTACATTCCCCATGTGATGACTTTTCCACTGAAAGACATTTTTCCTATCCCTGTATATTTCCACCCTTCACGAAGTAAAAAGACTTTTTGTATATAGCAAAGTTTATTGAAGTGCGCTCATGTATATATTTTCAGTGGATGTTGTATAAGTCTTTCCTTCACATTCATGTACATATTCAATAAATGTTGTATAAAGACTTCACTTTGTTTTCGAAACACTAAAGTTACGAGGGATTTAGTATCTTTCACATGGATGCACTCTTGTAAACCATTGGTATTTTTGATAGCAATAGAGGGTATAGTTTGTTTGACGACGGGATGATAGAAAATAGATTCAAACATCTTCTCGACTATTCCATATGAAGCGTCTTTATCATGAATGAAATCACGTAAAATGTATTCTTTTTTCTCGCCAACAGAAATAGGTAGAATCAAATCACTTTGAATGTAAAGGTGCTGTTCATGTTTATCAAGTGTCATTGGTGTTTCTATACCAATCGTATGCGCAGCAGCAAACACAGTTTGTAGCATTGAAAAACAAAAGAGTTTTTTCAAATTTTTACTCAATTTACATTAAATGTCATCACCCAGTCTCAGAACAACGCGTTGATTTTCAATTGAAAACGAAATGTGGTGTGTCTTTACATCATATTTACTTTTCATCACATGCTTCAACTTCTGTTGTATATAAGGATTTACTACATGAATGAAGCTTTCAACTGTATGATATAGACGCGGCATTTATATTGATAGCAACTTTAGATTCTTATAAGGACTGGTAAATTTCTTGATGCGGTCGCCATAGATGTCCACCCACCATTCATCATTAACTGAATCAGCTTTAGTGTGATATTCATGAGAAGCATACAACACACCGCTTCCAATAATAGGTGTATAATGTCTTACAAAATGACGCAAGGTTGGAGAGAAATAAACTGTAAGTTTGTCATTATATTTCTGAATAACCAACTTATTTTTGTCCGCCATAATTTTCTCTCCATACTTCTTACCCACAGTCTCATTCCATCGTTTTACTAACTCAATAAGTGATAAAGGTTGAACACCACGCTTTTTCAAAATGATGCGTTCTTCGCATTCTACAACATCTTCATCAAATATTTTAAATCTATAATGAAAATTTGTTGATTCGATTTGAATAAACTTTTCTAACATTTGCAGTAGCAATTGACGTTAGATGTAGTCCATGACCAAAACAAGATGCGGATAGAATTCACTATCCAACCTCAGCGTAAGACCTTAGTAAAAGAATGAAAGCGGAGGAACTGTCTCCCACTCCAATGATAGATAGTAAACTCATAGCTTTCTGATTTTTATTCTTCATGATGGAAGTATTACCACTGTTGAATGCCTTAATAATTTTCTCATTCCCAAATGGTCATAAGAATCTGATTTTATCTGAATCCATTCATAGTTCCACTTTCCATCTGATGTTAAATTGTATGGGAACTGAAATGCATTATTCATCGTTATTCCATCATGGGTGCGAGGAGTCAATATCATTTCTTCCAAATCATTCACATTCTGAATATTGCTCTCATAGCAAATACTAGAAACGCCAACCTCCCATTCACCTTCTAAATGCAGTGGGCGATTTAATTCTACTCGATCGTCTGAGGGGTTCTTTTTGGGACATTTATTCATAGAAGCATTACTGGGCAAGTAGATTAGAAACGAGTCCTTATTTTCACTTTCCATATTATTCACATTGGAAAAATATATTAGCATACGTTTGCATTAACTCTTCATTCGGAAATGGAGTGTGATACTTGTCACAGCATCTTTATGAAAAGGAATCAACGCACCAGCATCGTCATAAATGGCAATATCAATTTGTGGGATGTAGTTTGATTTCAGCTTTGTATAATGCACTTTCTTGAAAGTATGCTCAGATAAAATACTGCAGCTCTTTGGCTGGTATGGTATCATTGCTAGCAATGGAGCTTCAACATCTCCCACACGTACATCTTCACCAATATTGGAATATATCTGAAAATAGTTAATACGACGCGATAGCGACATGTCTGCGCTAGCTTTGGTTACAGTACCACTTTTAAAGATATTTTGGTCAAAACCCAAAATGTCCATTAGAGTTTTATCCATAATTAGTTCAATACCTTTTCCACTTATAGTGAGAGACAAAGTACCTTCTTTTTCAGAAAATGAAATATGTTGGTCATTAATCACTTCATTTAAATAATCTACAAACCAATTTAACTGAAGTAATATGCGAGGCATCAACACTCTTGTTTCATGTAAGATACCACCGAAAGGCTCTACACACTTTCTGTATAAAGATACGGTCCATTCTGTATCAAATTGATTTGACCTTTCACATGGTAAATGTTGCATATCAGATTTTCCATGAACAGCTGCAGAACGATGTCGCAAGAACTGATGAAAATCTTTTGAACAAACTAATACTAGATCATCATCATTTAATTTACTTATTGCAATATGATTAGATGATTTGATATAAGTCAATGTTGCCACTTGTTTACCATCAACTCGAAGGAGATAATTAAATTTCTTCAATAATGTTTCAGGAGTCATGTTTGTCTTTCTTGGCTTAATCACAATCTTCTTCACCAACGTCTTCTCATTTTTGGAATAAGATCTACATAATAAGCTTCCTCTCGATATATTAACTGTTTATGACCACTTATGTGGTAATTAACGTTAAAATTATCATAGCTTGTTAAGGCGCTAGCGAGGTAGCCTAAATCATTTCTTAAACTTGGACTTAAACCACAAATCCAATCTTTCTCAACTACATGATGTATATAAGTATAATCATCATTGTGTGGAGTAAATTGGGCAATATGTTTACACGCTTTATTCAAGAAATCATATATAAACTTTTTACATGATAAGAGATCTTTCTTTGGCCACTGTGGAATGTATACTCGGCAGCCCTTTTTCACATTGGTAAGCAGCTGTACGTCTCATATTAATAGTCATCACCTCATGATCAAAAGTATAGACACAGTTGCTATAAACAAGTTGAGTGACACCCACTTCCCAATTCCCATTTAGCTGTTGTGCATGATCAATGGGAGTAGAAAAGAGTGCGGCTCGATTACTAGTAAATCTCTTTGTAGCCGCATTGCTAAGCAAAATATGATAAAACGACATTTTTATATTGCTAATCTGCAACTTTGCATAACATCATGAAGACTTGGATTTTGGACTCTCTACAATATATCAGAGTTGATCGTGATGGAAACGTACATTTCAAAAATTCTCATGGTCATACATCAAGAGGAATTACATTAACATGGCGACAATTTGTCAACCTCAATGATATCATGAGGGATTTGGAATATTTTGAAACATTAAGATTCATCTCCTTGGGTGATCAAGTTTGGCTTCAACATTACAGAAATGAAATTCAAATCTACCATTCTCATTCCGCAAACTGTTTCTCATTTCGCAAATACAATTGGGAGAAGTATAGAAGATACATACATCGCTCCATCATGACATTTATTCGTCGTGAGTTCATCGCCCCCTACTATGCAAATCTTAATCAGACATGACTTACACGCACATGAGTTGGAAATTAGATTCCCTACAACGTATTGAAATGGATCATGATCGAAACGTCTATTTCAAAGATTCAACTGGAAATGTGAGAAGAGAGTTTGCTTTATCTTATCGTCATTTTCAATCTCTACATCATATCATGAAGGATTTAAAATACTTCTATATGAAAAGACATTCACGTATTGGAAATCGCATCTGGCTGCGCGTCAACAATCGGCGAATTCAACTCTATCATTCCCAACTTCATACTAACTTCACATTTCATCAAGGTAGTTGGGAAAAGTATAAAAGGAAGGTACATCGCTCAATTTACTCATTCTTTCATCATGAAGCGCCATCGCTACACCATCGTCAACATTCTCCGTCGCTTCAGACTCTACACCAAAATCGATCTCACAACATTACACCAACAGCTTCCAAACAGCAAGTATTACCCTGCCGTCCTCAAATGTTAGTGGTGAAGATGAACAATTCACGGAATCTTCAACTCTTCCCAAATGGGACTGTACAGATTCTCGGCGCCCTTTCTCATTCATCGGCGCAGTCAATGCGCTTAGAGCTACAAAGACTACTACGTCGGATATGGAAGAGGGAGAGGTGTGTGATGTCGAATCTGACTGTGGACAATATGGTGATCTCTACTCAATTGAGTGACAGTCTATCATTTTTGAAGATTCGTACCAGCAGTTACAGTTTGTGTTATGAACCCGAACTTTTTCCTGCAGCTCTCATTAGTTGTTGGTTACCTGTGCATGTGGCAATCTTTCATAATAGTAAAGTGATCATTACTGGACTAAAATCTCATGTACAAGCAAATATGATCCTAGACTATCTCATTGAGTATGTACGTACCCAGCGGATTGTAAAATAAAAAAAAAAAAAAAAACAATTTTTCCAACATGATGTTTTTATTTCAAATCATGATAGAACTTACAAATCATTTTTTCATTAGAGGATGGATTACATGAAAAGTTTTGAATAACAGATGCAAATCGAGATACATGTAAACGTTTTAAGATGAAGTACAGTACAAAAGCACCACACGTTGATGAAAGTGGATGTTGTAGTATGCGTTCATTTCGCTGATATTGACGCGTATGTTTTCTCAACCACTGCTGTGTTGGTATATTTGGAGGTTGAGCAAGAGAGTCAAATAGTTCACCACGTCGGTCTTCTCCAATAAAGATCGCTTTCCAATGCTCACCGCCTAAATTCTGTGAATGAGTGTTTAGCACAATAAAGATGGGATAGTGATTTACTGCAGGTGGTAAGGTATCGAGTGAATAGACATTATCGAAAGCTTTCAACGTCGCTTCGTCTGCATTACGCTGCACTTTAGTCTTAATATCGTCAGCAGTCAACCAACTCATTAACGATTATACTGAAGAATCACGTCACGATACTTTGTAATTTCAATATTTGAATCGAAGACTGCATAAATTAATACATTGATCGTCTCAGGTAGTGTTCTTTTGAACGTCAAATCCAAACGAATATTATGAGGCACGTTCGCTTGACGATAGGGTGCACTAATATCGCTGTCAGCAGTCAAATCAAATGCATAAATAGTATATCCACTCTTAAACTCTTTCATAGTCAGTCCGTTGGTGTCATCCGTATTGTAAAAGCCAAAAACATCCATAAAATCAACATAACTGCGCATAAATTGATCTGAAGCAAAATCTGGTTTGTAGGGTGGACCAGGATGACTCACACCATTTACACGTAAAGCAATTTCACTTAACTGATTGTGTTTAAAATTGAAAGGATTCTTCTTTATATTACCATTAAATGCATCATTTTCAACCATTGCCACCATGAGGAGCTTCGGTGCTTCCGATGGAAAGAGGCCATCTTTCATGAAACTCTTTTGATCTTTCGGAATTGTAAAGGTGAGAAGCTTTGTATGCTGAATGGGGTAAATCGCATTTTGGCGGTTAAGGCCTTCAGCATGCCCTCTAATGACACTTGGATTCGGTACTACTCGACGAATGTAAAGTGCAATATCTTCCACATGAATTCTAAAATTGTCAACTTTAGCAAATGCATTCAGCGCAAATTCAGGCTTATTCAATGTCAGCTTGAGTCGCATGCTGGTATTACACAGTAAAAACTTTGACTGTCTAAAGAAGTCTAAATTCAGCGGACCATATAGCTGACATACTCTACTATCTTTAATCATAGCAGATCGCTTTACAAAGCCACTGTTTGTTTCAACATCAAATTTTCCTGCTTCATCTCTGTACCATCCCATGGCTTCCATATGACTTTTTTGTGCTGCTGGATGAAACTGTGATACATGATTGAAATATGATTTATAGGGATAATCGCTTTGACCACCTTCCACTTGCTGCTCTCCAATCGTTAGAGAAACATCACGAAGTAATGTAGTCAATGGTAAATTGTTCAGTCCAACTTTATGTGCATCGTCAATAGCAGTTCCATCTGCTTGCTGAATTCTAAACCTCAAATCAAGCATCGCATAACTCAAATCTATGTAGTCATCACTACCACCAGGAATAACAAATTCAATGGGGCCAGCATTCTCAGCTGTTCGAGGATGATAATCTACAATACTTGAACTAAGAATATCTGTCTGTATGGCTTGTTGATCGAACAAACAAAAACCGGAAGTTTTACACTCCATGATTAGAAGTTATAGCAGCGTCGTCGTTTAGCGCCTGATGAATGATTAGAGCCTCTGCGACGTTTGCGTGAATGCCTTTTGACTGAAGATCGCACCTTACCAGCTCCGCGATGTTTCCTCCTTCCTTTATTCATTCGTTTAGGTGATTTCTTTCCTTGAGTAACACCAGCAATGGTCTGCTTCAATGTTTTTAAACCGCGTTCCTTCCCACGATTCAACAAACTGCTCTTAAAACTTCTACCTCTGGAAAGATCACTAGCAACATCACCAGCAAAGCCAACGGCATTACTTAAAACATTTCGTTTTAAAGATCTACCGACATTGGATATGAGAGGTGCTACAACAGATTTCAGTGCACCAAGTATGCTACCTCCACGTTGGCGGCGAGCACCGATGTAAATTTGTCCTCCGCCACTTACATAGGAGGGTCGTGAATAAAATGAGGCAGTTGGATTCATAGCTCAAACCCTAAACATTGTTAGTTACAACTTTGCATGAATCACTGTCGATCACTTAGATGAAAGATGTCGGCACGACGCATCCAAGAGTTCATACTTGAAGGATAACCAGTCCATTTAACAAGACACCATTCTTCACCTTGCCGTTTTTTACATCGAATGATTTTCTCTACCAAATATGTTTCACTTTCAGTGACTACCTCAATCTCATCGCGGTAAAAGCTACCCTCAATTTCTTCATTATCGTAATCTTTCAACTTGTAGGTGGTCGGAGAGTCTTTTTGATTAATCCTTGATACTGTAAATACCTCCTCTGTCCAATTCGGAAGGTACCCTTTAGCAAAAACACTTTTCACTTTTGAGATACGAACTTTATCGCCAATTTTCACATCACTTTTCACATGAGTGCGTTTACGTTGGAATGATTCGCGCACTTTATCTACATTGTCAGCATTTACATCTACTGGTCTGAGTCCAATAGAACGATGGATAGAGTGATTGTAGGCATGGAGTGTATCTTGTAGAACCTTTGTCCAATTTTGTGTCAAGTTGGCAGTAAAATGTCGCCACAAGCGATTTTTTAATGTGCGATTAAAACGTTCAACGAGTGCAGCTTTATAAGCGCTCTTTACACTAAACAACTCAATGTCATGCCTCTCAAATAATCTTGTCACATGCTGATTTTCAAACTCTTTTCCTTGATCACTCTGAATTCTTTTTGGAATGCGACCTTCTCGAAAAATTGTTTGGAATGCTTTTGCTACTCCTTTCCCTTCTTTAGTTTTTAAAGGTTGAGCCCACGCATAACGCGAGAAAATATCAATGACGGTTAAAATAAAATTATTGCCCGAGTTATGTTTTGAAATGGAGGCAACATCGCACAAATCTGCTTGCCACTGTTCATCGATGTCATGAACAATATAATGGCGGGTGCGGTACTTCTTTTTCGCTTGTTTGTGGAGTGTATAGGTAGCCTGACCTTTAACCATCGTTTCACTTGTGATTGTGGAAGACCACTCGCTTTTGATAATTTCTTGATAGATGCAAATCCTGCCGGATGTTTTACATCATAATAGATTGACTTCAAACGTTCAGTCGATGACGGCTGACTCTTTTTCCTCCTTCTCATCTTTTTTCTTTCTTGCCTTTCTACATTTACAACAACTGCAGCATTTAGCTTTAGCGGTTTTGCGATCGTGTTCACATTGCTTAGGGGTTTCATTATGAGAGCTGGCGCAGCAAGTGCAAGTGACAACGACATTCACCTCTGGCGGCTCATTACATGGCAAGCAACACATCTGCTTCATATTAATAGTCTGAGAACATGTATTTCCTAGGAGGAGCTGTTTTACGTTTTCCTTTTACCAGTTTTAGTGGCGATGTAGATCTACGTCGAGTTCTTCCTCTTGTTTGCTTAGTGAGTGTGGGAGGGGATGTAGCAGGTGACGTCTTAAACCAATTTGTTGGCATTTTCATCGCCTGAAGCATTGGAGTAGTAGCCACTGTTGAATCAAGTTCTTTCAATGTCTCATTATTTAAAGCAAATTTTGGCACATTATGCTTTTTCAATAGTTTAAGAAAGTATGACCAACCAGGTGGAACATAGCCCTGACGGCGCTTTCTACGTGTCGCATACTGAATCAAGTCTTCATAACGTGAAGCATCAATCACTTTATTTTCATCTGTAATGATTTCTCCTCTATCATTTACATTGAGATGGGGTTCAATACTGTTGAAAAGAGATATGGCATGTGCGCGAGATGCTAAAGGTGTAGCAGTCGATACAGAGTCACGCATCTTATTCTTCAAGTTTTTCAATTGCTCAACAGTTTCCGATTGTAATAATACAGCACGATGTGGATCTTTGATGTGAACATTTTGCTGATAATCTATTTCTTTCCTATACATTTGATTTGCAAGAGGTTGCTTTACTTGCTGCATGGCAGTCAATTGTACATATTCATCCTGAGGAATAACAATCATGCGAGAATAAGAACTCATAGTTTGTAGATAATCATGGGAGTTTTCAAAATATCACTTCGAAATCTAAATTCTTCCGGACACTCTTGCGTAAAGTCAATGAATAAGTAACCGTATGGTTTTTCAGTAGCTGCTTGAAAAATTTCAATTAAGGCTTTTGATCCTCTGGGTGCAACTTGTCGCGCTAAAATTTCAAATTGACTTTTATCTCGCGGATTCTTGAAAATAGCATAATAGTGTGTATTCAGGTTTCGTGTACGAGCTTCTTTTCCATCAGGAAACAAATTTTGTGTAATATAGATGATAAAGCACCTTTTATGGTGTGCTGCGCGAGTGAACATATCTGTAACATCTTTTGAATTCTTACTTTCTTTTAATAAATCATCCAATACAACAACATCATTAGACTGAAGTTTATCCACTGGAATAATTCCTTCATGTCGAATAAAGTTGCGACTTTGCAATTCCTGAAACAGCGACGGTTGATAAATACCATAACACCAAATCACTCGATTGATAGGTTCCTTAAACAACTCCCTTCTTTTATCCAATAAATTCAGCGTGAAAACAGTTTTACCTGCATGAGATGGACCTGATACAGTCAGAACTTTATCACATTGAAGTCTGAAATCCATTTTATTACTTTGAGACTCAACATTTGCATAATTAACGCTTAGAGCCAAAGATATTTCCCAATAGGTTGCCCACGGCAGGAGCTATCATTGGAAGTATTGCTGAAAGGAAACCGCCCTTTTGTGTTAGAGTTTTCCTCTTTCTTTGAAGGGCGACTTTAGGATTGGAGATGAAACGCAATTTTGTAGCATATCGCTTAAGTAACTTTCGTTGTTTTGGCGCTAATTTCTTCGTCCTCAACTTTCTCACATGAGAAATAATTTCACAAATGAATTTATCGTTAGCATGTCGTATAGCATTGTATCGCTGATTTGCTTTCATTCGTCGGAGAGCTTGAATGGCTGAAGAAAACTTTTGACTTTTACGTTTCGTCATTTTACGTTTCGCCATTTTCCGTGTTAGTCTTTGCTAAAACCTATCTTTACCACATTTGCATAGGTACTAACTATTGCGACATAAGTGACACTCGAAATGAGCAATATCACAGTGGTTACATTGGCAAAGTTGAATGCAATTACGTATGAAACAGCGTTGACAAAAAGCATGCTTACATCTCTTGAAGATGCGCTTTTCATTTCCATCCTTTCGTTTACATACATCGCAACACATAGTTTCACCGTTACTGATGTCTATAGCAAGTCTTTTTGAAGATATGAATTTGCTAGCCTTTTCTAAATAATAGACGCATGTACAGAAGGAATATACTTCGAGAGTGAGCAGACATAGCTCGAAAACCAGTTGTGCTACAATCAAGTACCACTGCATTTTCAATTTTTCTTTATGGAAAGTTGAATGTGAATATCTGAAATCGCTTCAATCACTAGACTGCTACCATGATGGTTAAATGCGTTAAGACGTTCAGCAATTTTTATCATATGTCTTTTAAAAAATTCTTCGGGGTGATCTACCACTTCCATTGAATAAGAAGTAAAATGGAAAGAGCGACTTTCCACCTCTTCCTTTCCAAAATGACTAAACTTAATTTTCGCAACTAATCGCGCCATGACAATGCTATCAGAGAATGTATTCATTAACTCTAGAAATAGAGTGCTAGCATCATCGACCACTGCTTCGATGTCGGTCTCATCTTTATGAAAATTTATCACATAATCTTGAACAGCTCCTTTTAAACTTTGCCTATGAAAACGTAATGTTCCGCAGTCGTTTGAGAAAGACATGATCGCCCTTTATCTAACCCATCCATTGCATGAAAACAACAACTCTTCTCATAGTAACATTTATTGAATAACGGTAACAAGCATGCATTATAAATCAATGGTTTGAAAGAGATAAAATAGATACAGCTGATAACTATCATACAGCGAGCAATGATAACCATACAGGACTTTGGCAGTGTTGAGGTAAGGAGGAAAGAAGCATTGGTTATGAACGTAGCTACTACAACGAACAGACAAAATAGGAACACACAAATCCTTAAAACGTTTCGTGACTTCATGATAATGTTGATTCACTCTACTATCCCAAGGCGGGAGCAAAATATCATCAATGATTAGATTGGGAAATACTTTCCTCTCCTTACCAGGATTATTACAAAAGATGCGTATAACATTGAAAGCAGCTAACCATCGTTTAAAGTCAATAAGAAGAGCACTCTCACAAGAAAAGCCATAGTCTTGCAAATATTTCAGATTAAGTCCATGAATGTGTTTTCTCGCCCATTGATCAACATTGGGATCGCAGTTGGCATGTTGATGATAGACACTAACAATCTGATATGTCCAATTGTTCATAGCAATAGCACTGAGCTCCTGTACAGGTTCACCCTCACAATCCATAAAAATGATGATAGAAGCCTAAAACGGAAATTTACACATCTAAGGAAGCGTTCTATAACATATTACAAAATGAAGAATTACATCGATGCTTTTCACGACAAAATACACAAATGATATGATGGCAACGAAGAAGTAAAATGTATCTAATAAGACCACGTCTACGACACTCAAAGCACATAAGCGAATTGTCATAGGGTAGAGTTAGGAAAGGACTAGTAATTCTCCTTCTTTGATTTGCGTTTTGATGTAGCATTCTTCTCCGACTTGCGCTTCGTACCACTGCTGTTGAGGATTTGATCAATTATGTCATCTACGTTGGCTGGTTTTGGAATATATAGGATGGATTCCATATGCATGGAGAGAGAGGCTATTTTATTATCTTTGTGCTGACCATAATATAGTCCATTCACTTTGAAAAGGATATCCCAAGTACCTTCTCCGAGCTCATCGCATGTGATGATTGTTGAATGATCTCCCTCCTTCTTATAGTAAGTACACCAATGTGATACCGGTAGGCAAATTTGATTACCATCCCAAATCTTTCTATAGGGAGTATCCTTGTCATCTCTCGCTTTCCACTCTTGAGCAAGAGGAGTAGGAATGTCCATATTTAATGTCACGTACTCCTCAATAATATCAAGTTGGTGGCGAATGTACGGACTCACGGGGATCAGTATGTAGTCCCCATACTGATTGTGCATTATCTTGACATCCGTGGAAGGGAGCATTCCCGTTTGGAGTACTACGCTATGATCATCATAACGCAAGGCTTGTTTAAATTTACGCTGTAGCGGTGTAGGATTATGTACCTTGGTTGTTTCTTCCACTGGCCTCAGTTGTAGATGATCTGATCGGAGCGAACCTTGTAACGTTTGACCGCCATTTTGTCCTACTAGTGCAGCAGATGGAGTAGATGCCTGAAAATGAAAAAAGATTGTATTAAGTTTACGTTCAAGGGAGGAGAGGGAGGGAAGTAGCGACTTACCATTTTAGTTGGATAATAGAACAGGGAACTAGAGAGAGAGAAAATGTGCGTCCGTCACTCGTGTGATTCAACGATGGAATGATTCTCACTGTGGAAGGCTCGCTATTTATAAAGAAATGCTTGATTCTCATTGGATGATGATCCTCATTGGACAATAACATCAAGCTGATTCGAAATCTAACTCCGTCGTTTTTCGCCAATGTCCCAAAATCGTAAATGGCGTCTCACATCTAAACGAAGGCAGATAGGAACAAGCCGATTGTTTCACTGAATTTGTCTCACTCTTAGCTTTCAAACGAGCTATCGCACGACAAAATCCGTCCACTGGAAGCCAAAATCGAAGCAAGCTGTCCAGAGGGGGGGGGGACGTCAGTGAAATTTCAAAGTTTGATGAAACAAACTTTGGTAAAGGTCCCAGGTCGAAATTCCACACTTTGGAAAATTTTTAATTTTTCCCATACAAAGTCACTCTGACACTTAGGATTTTTTCAGGTGAGCTCCGACCTAAAATCTTGTAACCGCTCTAACTTTTGAACGGCTGCTCCGATTGACTCGCAACGAAAAATGCGGTCGAGCAGTGTTTCATCCTCTTTCCAATGCAAGTCGAACGAACAAAATCCGTCCACTAAAACCAAAGTTAGATCAAGGGGGGGGGAGTCAGCGAAATTTGATGAAACAAACTTTGGTAAAGGTCCCAGGTCGAAATTCCACACTTTGGAAAATTTTTAATTTTTCCCATACAAAGTCACTCTGACACTTAGGATTTTTTCAGGTGAGCTCCGACCTAAAATCTTGTAACCGCTCTAACTTTTGAACGGCTGCTCCGATTGACTCGCAACGAAAAATGCGGTCGAGCAGTGTTTCATCTTCTTTCCAATGCAAGTCGAACGAACAAAATCCGTCCACTAGAACCAAAGTTAGATCAAAGGGGGGGGGACGTCAGCGAAATTTGATGAAACAAACTTTGGTAAAGGTCCCAGGTCGAAATTCCACACTTTGGAAAATTTTTAATTTTTCCCATACAAAGTCACTCTGACACTTAGGATTTTTTCAGGTGAGCTCGACCTAAAATCTTGTAACCGCTCTAACTTTTGAACGGCTGCTCCGATTGACTCGCAACGAAAAATGCGGTCGAGCAGTGTTTCATCCTCTTTCCAATGCAAGTCGAACGAACAAAATCCGTCCACTAGAACCAAAGTTAGATCAAAGGGGGGGGGGACGTCAGCGGAAAATTTTTATCTCCGATTGCTTTCAAATTCACCATACAGATGCAGAATTTCACGCTGAATCCGAATCTGACCTCCGTTTTCACATCCGAGGCCGCGTTTCGACACTACACACCAAAACATACCACAGTTTAACCAAGACAACCTAGACGGTCGCCCACGTCAACCTAGACGGTCGCCCAAGTCCACCAGGCGGTCGGACACAGACACCCGAGACTCACACACTGGCGGACCAGAGGGGGGGGGGGGACGGCAGCAGAACCTCGACGGCACATCACGACACTGGCGGACCAGAGGGGGGGGGGGACTCAGCGATGGCGGCCATCTTGCGCTATCTGGTGTTCGCCGTTTTCTTACTACTCATATTCTCTGATCGTGTCAATAGTGATGGTGATTGATCTCCGCGCTGGCATTTTAATTAAGCCTATTTAAAGTGTAGCTTCCCTGTGGATGTATGCAGTTGTCATCCGACTCTTTGGAATTAAATAGTTTAAAAAATTATTATTATATTAACCTTCCAATCAATTCTAGGTCAAACTGGCGACACATTTGGAATACACATGACTCTTTATCGCCAGCATATATTTGATCCTCGATGCTCTATGTTGAAAGTGAGTAAGCACGTAGCTATGTGCGGCAAAAGCTTCTGTGAATTACCTTCGCCATTTATGTTTATGGCGGTATTTCGCTGTTAAGACATAGAAAAAAATCAATGGGACATGAATTGCGTTGTTGTTAATTGAAAAAGCCTATTTATTGACAGCAACATTCCCTGTCGCACCAAACACACAGAAATGGCACGATATTTTTGAACTTGATCGACAAACTATAGATTCATAAAAATGTGGATGAAAACATCAATGTGCGAATACGTGATTAGATAAAACGAATACCATAACCGTCCATCGAAAATCCCAGTTGCATATAGATTGTGATGACGTGGATGAATGGTTGATGAATGACATTTCAGACATAGAAAACGCGTAGATTCATGTCTTACAAGCAGTAAATTGAAATTGTTTTCATTCATTTATCAATGATGAGGCTGTTAACGAGGAGGATGGGCAGTTTGGAATGATCCGCCCGGCCCATGCACGAAATTTCGTGCGCCGTCACTGCCTATAATAAAAGTCTATCCTCCACTTATTCTGACGACTAGCTTCTTATCTTCATAATTTACAGCTTTCTTGGTACAGTATTACATTCACAGAATTAGATTCATCTGCGCGCGCTTCGGTTTCCTAGAAAGGAAGAATTGTATGTAACCCTAATATCGAAATGGCACATCACAGAATTAGCTCCTTCTCGAATGGATAATTCGTGTATCGCCTGCTATTGGAAACGGCAAACAATAAGCTGCCAGCAGAGGGCACCAGAGCCAGCGAGATATGCGTGCGTGCTGTGATATCACTTCGCACATCGATGTCTGACGTCGATTCTATGTATGCACTATACAGTGAGCAACACAGAATTAAATATTTTGTTTATCTGCTTCGGTTTGCTAGAAGTGTGATTAATACGAAATGGACGGCACATTGAGGAACCTATTAAGTGGGCAAGAAGGAATTCCTAATACCTTACAGAGATAGGAAAAAAAGTCGTGCGTCGCTTGCGGATTAATGTGAGTTCCAGCAAAGTGCTTCGATTGCTAAAATTCCTTCAGATTCGAAGATAGTCCGGGAGCTAGCGTAAAGTTGTGCAGGGAACGAGGTAGTACATAAAACTTTCACATAGCATAGTACACCTCCAACCTACTGCAAAACTTCGCGTCTGCCGGATCAGATCATTTGCTTTTCAGAAATAGAGAGGATAACAAAATCGTATGTATTTCCAATGGTAAAATTGTGACATTTAAGGTG
Source organism: Prostheceraeus crozeri (assembly GCA_907163375.1). Taxonomy (NCBI): domain Eukaryota; kingdom Metazoa; phylum Platyhelminthes; order Polycladida; family Euryleptidae; genus Prostheceraeus; species Prostheceraeus crozeri. The sequence goes on along the minus strand of CAJQUW010001534.1, from coordinate 476,422 downwards.
TTGACTCCATTTTTTCGAATTTTTGCTCATAAAAGTTACACAAATTGGCATTTTGTTGAACTGGTTATTATAGAAATCATCTACAGATCATGATCTTTCAAATGAGTTATCATTCATTGACAGAGGATGAAGTAAAGTGTACAAACAGACACTTCTCGTTCGTGTAACTGCAAATTTTAACATAGAAATTTCAGGAAAATTGTTGATATACTTTAACGAAAAGTGTCTGTTTGTACACTTTACTTCATCCTCTGTCAATGAATGATAACTCATTTGAAAGATCATGATCTGTAGATGATTTCTATAATAACCAGCTCAACAAAATGCCAATTTGTGTAACTTTTATGAGCAAAAATTCGAAAAAATGGAGTCAGCACCTTAAATGTCACAATTTTACCATTGGAAATACATAGGATTGTCTTATCCTCTCTATTTCTGAAAAGCAAATGATCTGATCCGGCAGACGCGAAGTTTTGCAGTAGGTTAGAGGTGTACTATGCTATGTGAAAGTTTTATGTACTACCTCGTTCCCTGCACAACTTCACGCTGGCTCCCGGACTAAGACTTCAGATCATTGCCCGCAAGTTTTCTCCATGATGTTGGCCCTTCCGATAATTATTAAAGAAAGTAGCAGGCGTACGAAAATTAGTTCACTTGATGATTTCACATCCTCTCCTCGGCATTGCTCACTGTATAGTGCATAGATTGAATCGAAGCCACGCATCGATGTGTGTTTTGGTGTGTGCGACGTGATATCACAGCACGCACGCATCTCTCACTGGCTCTACTGTCCTCTGCTGACAGCTTATTGTTTGCCATTTCCAATAGCAAGCGATACACGAATTATCCATTCGAGAAGGAGCAAGTTGTCTAATTCTGTGCCATTTCGATATTAAGGTTACATATAACTCTTCCTTTCTAGGAAACCGAAGCGCACACAGATGAATCTAATTCTGTGGTGAGCAATGCCGAGGAGAGAATGTGAAAACATCAAGTGAACTAATTTTCGTACGCCTGCTACTTTCTTCAATAATTATCGGAAGGGCCAACATCATGGAGAAAACTTGTGCGCAATTATCTGAATTCTTCGAATCTGAAGGAATTTTGGCAATCGAAGCACTTTGCTGGAACTCACATTAATCCGCAAGCGACGCACGACTTTTTTTCCTATCTCTGTAAGGTATTAGGAATTCCTTCTTGCCCACTTAATAGGTTCCTCTATGTCCCGTCAATTTTGTATTAATCACACTTCTAGCAAACCGAAGCAGATAAACAAAATATTTAATTCTGTGATTACATTAGTCTCGTCTGCGTGCATTGCGGTCTGCAATATTCATCTACTGTTCAGTTTGATAGTAGTAATAGAATGAATGGATTTTAATGTATAGCAATCGATTAGCTTACAATTTGTCTCGATCCGTGTATTGCATCGAGATAAAATACATACATGTATTCCATAAATTGCATATGCTTCTAGTGTACAATGCGTGCGCCATGACTGTACTTTTGGACCTGTTTGTTTCACGAAAAGCAAAGCACATTGTAATCCGCCACTTAATGCAGATTTATAATCGAGATGATTTAGTGATGATTCAATCAGGGTGTCGGAGCCGGAGCCGACAGAAAGTCTAATACAGTTTGAAGTCTAATACGTATTTGAATTCAGTCACTTCGCGAGAAAAAATGATTTTTGACAGTGTAGCTGAAGCGAATGTAAGTGCGTCATTGTTGTAGACCTCCCAAAACCTGCTGGCCGTCATTTTCTCTCAATACATAACCTACTGCGAATCATTCATGTGGATTTTACTGGAGATTGTGTTTCATCCGAAAACGCAACTGTCGGGCGAAAGTTCTTTGCGAACAACAGACACATGCATCCTCAGATAAAATTTAGTGTACTTATTATTCAGGCAATTTGAGCACTTATTACTCAAGAATTCAAAATTGAGTTCTTAATAATTCTTCCCTTTAAAGTTCATGTTTGTTTTACAAGTAGAAAGGCATAAATTTCTGCGCCATAGTTGAGACACAATGGCTACAGTGCTTGGAAGTGATCGAACGAATTTTGGAGCAATTGAAGCATTTCTTCGTGCCAGTGCGTCAGCCGGCGAGAAGACGTCAAGGTTGCTACTCCAACTTAATGAATCCAAGAGACAACAATTATACGATAAAATACGAGCCTTCTATGTTTGAACAGCTTGTGAATTAGCACTGTGAAACAGCACTAAACAGCTTGTGCATTATCTTCCGTTCGAGAACAAAATAATTTCGGCAAAATAACGAGAAACTGAAGAAATTAGAGTTCAATTTAGTTAGCATCGAAGAAAGAAAGAAATAAGCGGAATCGAGAAAAAAGAAGAGCAGAAGAGATGGAGAAGGATGCACTTCGGTTAAGAGAAGCAACGGCGGCTGAGGAAGAAGAACATTTAAATCGAAAGAAACGAATTATTGAAAAACAGGCAAGAGAAGAAAGGAGGATTGTTCACAAGATAACATTTAGAAAGGGCTGAATTCTCTACCAGGTTGTGTGCATTTTTATTTTTGTGATTTTGCATCGACTTCATCATTGTACACTTACCTGCGCCACATAACCTCTACTTCCTAGGAACCTGAATTTTTAGATAGTAATTTATGAGTCCTTTTTATTCGAAAACAGAGCATTGAAGATCAAACAAGAACGAGTGGTTTGTTAAAGTTTAGCTTAACAATTTATTTGTGAATGTATTATATTTTGTTATCGTAACTTTTATAGATAGGTGAGCTACTTCGCTGTTATTGGTTTGTGTATCGATTGTGTATCACTATTGTAATTGTTTGTTCATTGGTCTACGTCTTGATTTGTAGTCGTTGCTATAAGTAGTAAGCAAGTGACAAACACTCGACCGGCGCCCCCCCCTCTGGAACGGCAGAGTGTCGTGGTCGGCCGCCGTGGTGCTTCGGGTCTGAGTCCCCCCCCCCTCTGGAACGACAGAGTCTGTCGTGGTGTGCCGGCCAGGTGGGTTCACAACATGTTCGCTGACTCCCCCCCCTCTGCAACGACAGAGTGTGAGACTCGGATGTGTTGGTCTCGTATGGGTTAACGTGACCGACCGCCTAGGTTGACGTGGCCGACCGCCTAGGTTGACGTGGGCGACCGTCTAGGTTGACGTGGGCGACCGTCTAGGTTGTCGTGGATGGTGAAATGGCTGCCAGATTCGGATTCAGCGTAAAATTCTGCATCGGTAGGGTGAGTTTCAAGGCAATTGGCGAGAAAAAATTTTTCTTCAAAATTTTAACAGAGTTAGAATTTGGGACGTTTTGGTGTGTAGCGCCCAAACGAAGCATCGGATGAGAAAACGGAGGCCAGATTCGGAATCTACGTGAAATTTTGGGTTAGGAAGGATGTTTCCAGCGAAATCGGAGAGAAAAAATTTTCACTGACGTCCCCCCCCTCTGGACAGCTTGCTTCGATTTTGGCTTCCAGTGGACGGATTTTGTCGTGCGATAGCTCGTTTGAAAGCTAAGAGTGAGACAAATTCAGTGAAACAATCGGCTTGTTCCTATCTGTCTTCGTTCAAAAGTTAGAGCGGTTACAAGATTTTAGGTCGGAGCTCGCTCACCTGAAAAAATCCTAAGTGTCAGAGTGGCTTTGTATGGGTAAAAATTTGAAAATTTTCCAAAGTGTGGAATTTCGACCTGGGACCGTCACCAAAACATTTTTCATCAAATTTTGAAATTTCACTGACGTCCCCCCCCCTCTGGACAGCTTGCTTCGATTTTGGCTTCCAGTGGACGGATTTTGTCGTGCGATAGCTCGTTTGAAAGCTAAGAGTGAGACAAATTCAGTGAAACAATCGGCTTGTTCCTATCTGTCTTCGTTCAAAAGTTAGAGCGGTTACAAGATTTTAGGTCGGAGCTCGCTCACCTGAAAAAATCCTAAGTGTCAGAGTGGCTTTGTATGGGTAAAAATTTGAAAATTTTCCAAAGTGTGGAATTTCGACCTGGGACCGTCACCAAAACATTTTTCATCAAATTTTGAAATTTCACTGACGTCCCCCCCCCTCTTATCGATTGCATATTCACAGGGTATATAAGAACGGGATCGGGAGAGGAATTTCACTAAGTTGAGAAACTGACTACAGGTAAGTCGTTTCTCTTGAGGTCCGATATCGGACTTCTGACTTTACATTGCTGATATCAGCTAAGGTGTCAGACTTATAGGTTAGTCAGTATAGCATGACTGACCATTTGATGATAGTAGGCCGAAATCTTCAAACGGCTATAACTTTGCTTCTACAAGTCCTTTAGACTTGATTCAAAAAACATTCGACAGCGTTTGCTATGCTGAAGGTGACAGACTACTTATAAACGTTTTATGAGTAGTACTAAAATACTGAAAAATTTAAATTCATATTTAATGATAATAATTAAAGTTTTTGAATAAAAAGCAGTCGTTTTTGAGTCTCTGTGACTTGGGTCGTTTCCTCTTGTAAATAACTCCACCGGTTTTCATGTCAAAACTGGGGCCCGGATACCAACACAGTGATATGACGCACGCTCTGTCCGATCGAGGTTGGATTTGTGGGTCGAGGCCTTGGAGCTGGGATAAGATCCCCTCTGAGTAATGCCTATGACGGATTCAAGAGCTTAACACCCAAACGGTTGCTGACTTGCTATCAAATGTTTGGTGACTTAGTCTTTCAATGCATATCAGCAAGTAGTATCCTATAAACACTTGCTATCAAATTTTACTCTATCTTTACAGAATTATCATGACGAAAGCGAGTAACGCCAAGATGCTAGTGGGCAAGTGCAGTTGTGGCAAGATTGCTAGAGGTAGCGAACTCAAGAAACATTTAAAAGAAAAAGAGGGGACGATGGGCCATGAGAGGAAAGTGATGTTGAGGTTGTGTGTGTCTTGTCGGAAATGTGTGATGGGGGATGAGAAGGAATTTATGAAGGCGCATTTGCAGTGTGAGAGTGGGAACATCGGAGAGAAGGGGTTCAAGGCATGGTTTGAGGGAGAGTTGTTGGAGAGGGAAGAGGTGACAAAGGCGGTGGCAGCGATACAGGACGTGATTGGGGAGAAAGTGGTGAGGAATGCGAGTGAGGGGAGTTCGAGTGATGGGAGTTCGAATGAGGAAGTTGAGTTGAGAGCGAATATGAAGAAGAAGGATGATGTTGATTTGGATGCGGTGATGGAAGATTTGTTTGGGGACATAGCGGATTTGAAGGAAGAGTGGGAGGGGGAGGAAGTGGCTAAGCCGATGGCAGCGTCATCGCCACGGCAGCAAGAGGCGTATGACTCGGAGGTATTTGTGAGAATGAAGGATCGTGTGATGGCTTTGGAAAGTAATAATAGAAAAGTTTTGAAGGAGAATGAAGAGCTGAAGGTGAAGGTTGAGGGGTATAGGGCAACAAGGGAAGAGTTGGAGAGCTTGAGAAAGAAGGAGAAGGAATGGATGGCGGAAAGGAGCGAGTTGATGAGGAAGGCAGGTTTGGTGGAGAGTTTGCAGGCGAGTGTGTCGAGGAAGGATGAAGAGATAGAGCGGATGCGAAGCGTGGTGAAGGAGACGGAGGAGGTGAAGGTTATTAATAAGAGGTTGACGGGTGAAGTGGAGCGACTGCATGAGCGTTTGAAGTGTCGAAAAAGGAGAGTGTATGAAGTCCATCTTCCCCTCTTTGAGAACAATGTGTGCGACGCCCCAACCATCACGGATGATCCCAACGTAACACAGCAGTGTTATGAGGGCGACGGAGTCCGATGTCTTCACATGAGTATGGACGTTACCGGCCAGCTTGAAGACTTCGTCGTCCGAAAAGTTCGGAAGAAAGTTCCCAGTAAGCTTCCTCAACATGATCATTTTTGTAGCTCATCTAATCTCCTATTCTTTTTCTTTCAGAGTTTTTGCAGAAGTGAGAGGAGTGTCGGTGGACGGAGAACGACCCATGGGCTCTTTTAAGGGCCAACCTTCTAATGCAGCTAAAGCGGTCCCAAGCCCGCCACATATCCTCGGATATGGAATGCAGAGGGGAAGAAAAATAATGAATGGAATGAAATGGGAGGACACTCACGCGCCACACGCAACATAACACACTTCTCTCTTCCGTAGTCTAACAAGCTCTTTACACATGGATCGCAGTCGATTGCTATCCCTGTATCAGAAGTGTAAGCTATCTTAATTTTATTTGATACTATTTCATCTATCATCATCGTCCATATGAAATGTTTTAAGATTTACAAGTTAGACTAAGCGTGCTACTATTTCCAAATGAAAATGTATACATGGTTAAATCATCCACTTAACCCCATCCGTAGTCTAACAAGCTCTTTACACATGGATCGCAGTCGATTGCTATCCCTGTATCAGAAGTGTAAGCTATCTTAATTTTATTTGACACTATTTCATCTATCATCATCGTCCATATGAAATGTTTTAAGATTTACAAGTTAGACTAAGCGTGCTACTATTTCCAAATGAAAATGTATACATGGTTAAATCATCCACTTAACCCCATCCGTAGTCTAACAAGCTCTTTACACATGGATCGCAGTCGATTGCTATCCCTGTATCAGAAGTGTAAGCTATCTTAATTTTATTTGACACTATTTCATCTATCATCATCGTCCATATGAAATGTTTTAAGATTTACAAGTTAGACTAAGCGTGCTACTATTTCCAAATGAAAATGTATACATGGTTAAATCATCCACTGAAGCCTTATTCAAGTACGTCAGTATGAAAGCAAAGATAATACGAAATAAAAATTTATTATGGCATGTATTTCAAAAGGTCTTCATCGTCAATATCGTCCCAGAGTCTGGCTTCACATAGATAACAAAAACAGTTCAGTTGCTTTAATCGTTCTTCCACTGCGAGCCTCACTTTATCAATATACTCCCACTCTGCCATAGTTCGTGGCTGGGAGTTAGGGGTGTACCACTCCCATAATTGGTGGAGGAATTTCGTGCTGTTGATCTCCATCACATCGTCAGTATCGTACTGGAGATACTTCCACCTCACGCCTGTTAAGTCGGGACACTCCTTCTCACATACACTCTCCTCTTCCTCATCCGCTGGTAATGATAACTTCCTGATATTGTCCAGTTGGTACACCTTCTCCACCTTCGCCTTTCTTGGAGCGTTTGGTGTAACGAGCGCCTTTGGTGTTGAGCATGGAGAAGAGAATTTTGTGTTTGATGTTGTCGGAGGGCTTGTCATGTTGACTGTGAATAATGACTTTGAAATGTTTCCTAATTCTTAAGTATCAACAAGCAACCAATCAGAATGAACATCCAATGAATGAAGAGAATGAAAGTATATAAGCAAAGTGACATCCGTATCATTTCACTCTGTCTTTGAGACGCATAAGTGAACTGTTGTCTAGCGAATTCTGTATTTGAGGCGTACAAGTGAACTGCTCTTTAGTGAATTCCAAATTTGAGTGAAGTCTCTATCTTGTTCAAGTATCAAGCTTAAACATAATTTCGTTCAAATGGTAAGTTGAAAATTTCCTCTCTCATCTCCCTCAAACGTGTGGCTAATAGCATCTTCCTCAATTTCAGGCATCAACTTCATCACCAACACCCTCCCTTCTCGAGGAAAGTTTAGAGTTGTTGAGTCAAGGTAGGTTGTAACAATATACTGACACTTGAACAGAGATGAAAGAATGATTTCTCTTTCAGGTGATACCAGTTCCATCTCGTGCGAGTCCATATCAACATTGTCGCGGGAATGCGACGATCGGCAATGTGCTGACTGTGGACACATCTTCACGAGGAAGCGTGATCTCACCCGACACATCAAGCGAGGTGTTTGTCGACCTAAGCCGGCATCAATCTCCGAAGGTAGGGATGATTCTGTTAACGATGTCTCCTTTTCTTGCGACTTGTGCGCTCAGTCTTTCGAGACACGTTTTGAACTATCTTCGCACAGACTTCAACATACACACGCGAACGATACCTACACCAACGGTACCTCCTCTATCCGACTCACTGAAGTGTCCATAAATAATTTAGTGAGGAACTACCAGATGGACTCCTCAGAAACCATTGCTAACTTTGAGGAATGGTTTCATCAAAATTCATCATTGATAGAAGCGCTCTTCAACAATTTAGACAATTTTAGGATGAAGGCGCTCATCTATCTTAAAATAAAATATGTAAAAATCGACCACCATACTGGACAAATAATAGAGAGGTTGGAGTTTCACATACCCTCCTCTCCTGCAACCGAAGTTGTAGACTGTGAGTCTTGGATAAATTTTCATATTCAAGGGTTAAAATTAAATATAGATAAATTTAACGAGCGTGATAGTGGACTCGTTTTTGATGGTATTGAGACCGCCATGATTAAAATCAGTTTATTAGGAAATCATAGTGGTCGAGGCTCCTTTAAACTTCCGAAAAATTTAAGAAATAAAGCAGCAGTCATTTCTGTAGATTGCGAATCGCAATGTTTTAAGTATGCCGTCCTCTCCATTCTCCACTATAATGATGTGCAGAATAGTCGATACCGCAAGAGTAAGTATCAACAGTGGGAGAATGAATTAAACTTCGATGACTGTAATAGTGACGATATGAAAATTAAAGATATAGAAAAATTTGAAAAATTGAACAACATCAAAATAGTTCTCCATGTTTGGGAAAAAGGATTGAAGGGTGTGCGCTACAACTCGCGTTCGAGTTGTTATGAACGTACAGTAAACCTGTTATTAGTAAAACAGGATGATAGTGAGGAATGGCACTACTGCGGTATTCCCAAAATCTCTCGCTTATACCACCACTTAGAAAACTCTAGTAGAGAGTTATATTACTGCGACAGATGTATTCGCCACTTTAGGAGGAAAACTAAATTTGAAACTCATTACGAATGGTGTAAGCGAGGTAAACTGCAAATGGAGCGCATGCCCAAAGATAAGGAGTTTTCATATAGAGAGAATGGTGATGAATTAAGTCCTCTTCGTGTCATCTATGCTGACATCGAATGTTATATCGATGATAACATCCATCGACCAGCAGCCATTTCCTGCTATGAAGTATGGCATGATCACTTTAGGGGTAGGCAAAATAAAATGCGCGTCTGGCAAGGTGAGGATTGTATTTACCAATTCCTACAATTCCTCGAACAGGCTGTAAAATTTCAACAAAAACATGATGGTGAACTCTATCGCAGATCATTGCATATGACAGCAGATGATCAAGCAAAATTTGATAGTTGCAACATTTGCCCCAAATGTAGGAAAACATTTGACGATGATAAGATTAAGAAAGTGCGCGACCATGATCACATCACTGCTAAATTTAGAAACGCACTCTGTTCAAAATGCAATTTTTCACTTAGGATGAAACGGCGTACATTACCGTCATTTTCCATAATTTCAAGGGCTACGACAGCCATATGATAATAAAAGGAGGTTTAGGTCAAATGAAAGAGTGGAAGCTTGATGTAATAGCGCAAACGAGAGAGAAGTTTATGGCCATGACAGCAAAAGTGCCTGTCGATAAAACTAAAGAAAATAAGACGGTCTATTTTGATATAAAATTTTTAGATTCCTACCAATTTATGACTGCATCACTGGCCTCTCTCGTGCAAAATCTAAAGTCTCTTCCACTAACACAAAATCTTAAGAAACAATATCCAAATCTAACCGATGAAGTCATCACACGGAAAGGAGTCTTTCCATATGCATATTTTGATGCGATTAGTAAACTCGGCGAGACTTCTCTTCCGCCCATAGATAAATTTAAAAATGATTTGACCGGCGCAGAATGTAAGACCGAAGATTATGATCATGCACAAGATGCATGGATAAAATTTGACTGCCATACATTTGGCGAATATATGATTGCCTACCTTAAGTTAGATGTATTTTTGCTGGCTGATGTATTTCAGGAGTTTCGACGAGTGGCATTAGAAGAAGATAAGTTAGATCCCGTCCACTTTGTCAGTCTGCCAGCCATGTCATTTAAGTCTGCTTTTAAAATGACTGGTGAGACCATTCATCTCTTACAAGATCCAGAGATGTATAATTTATTTGAGCGAGGAATTCGCGGTGGTCTCACATTTGTAAATAAACATAGATTAAAATCAAAACAGTAGGCAATGACCAGACTCATCTGAAGTATTATGACCAAAATAATTTGTATGGTAGTTCATTATCCAAACCGCTACCTCACTCTGAGTTTAGCTGGTTAGATGATAGTGATATTCAACATTTCTCCAACCCTTCTAACATACTAGCAATTCCAGATGAAGGTGATTGGGGATATTATTTTGAGATAGATCTAATCTATCCAAATAATATTAAACATAAAACCGTAGATTTTCCACTCGCACCCGAATCAGGTGAAGTGAGTAAAGATATGTTTTCCGACTTTATGAAACAATTTCATAAAGATTTAGAATCATGTGGACAACCCGACTATAAGCCTTGTCGCAAACTTTTACTCACCCAGTATGATAAAGAAAACTATCTAGTCCACTTTAGCATCTTAAAATTTTATTTAGAAATGGGTATGATTTTAAAAAGAGTTCACCGCATTATTAAATTTAGACAGAAAGCCTTCCTCAAGCCATATATTGATAGCAACAGCCAGAAACGTGCACTAGCCCAAAATAACTTTGAAAAAGATTTTTATAAATATAAGAACAACAGTCTATTTGGTAAGACGATGGAGGATGTTAGAAAGCGCGTAAACTACAAACTAGTTAATGATGATCAAAAGTATCACAAATTGACCTCATCACCTCTATTCATCGATAGAGAAGAAGAAGAAGAAGAAATTTCTTTATTGTTTCACAATGCGGTGAAATCATAACAATGTTGTAGTGCAATTATTAACATGCATCTGAACTCTTAAATCGAATTATAAAAATCACAAAAATCCAATCATAAAAATCAAGGTCATATATACATGTCATCGGCCAAAACGGATGAACGATTCTCCGAATCGACGTGTTCTTGCGAACGGAGAACACAAAGTTCGTTTGTTCCTTGATGTTGGAGCCCGCTCACGAAACAAAGTTCTCAAAGTATGTTGTTGCGATGACTCAATCTGGTCGAAAAGTTTCATGCACAAATTGTCACACACAGTTGCTAACTCCTCAAGGCTCTCGTTCTGAAAAAATCTTCGTGCATAGCGCTCAACACGCTGTAGCTTCTGAAACAAACCTTTATGAATATTACAAAAAGACGGAAAGGCATACAATAAAAGAGATCTAATAAATGACACATAGCAACGACGAATCAAGTTTGAAGGACAATTGGCTCTTCTTAGGTTACGGAGTATATACATCCTCTGGTAGCATTTTGCAGTGACAGCTGCAGTGTGTTCTTTCCAGCAGAAATTAGTGCTGAAGGTCACGCCAAGTAGTCGAGCAGATTCGACCGTGGGAATTATCACACCAAGATTAGATGTAATATCAGCTAGTATCATATTATTCTTCGTAACAAAGTTCATTGCAAGACATTTTCCATAATTCAGGCAGAGACCCACGTTAATGGACCATTCCTCTAGATGCGACCATTCCATCTGCAACATATCATCATCACTATCACGAACATAGTGCACCAACGTTACGTCGTCAGCATACTTTAATATAGCGGAATTGTTACAAATAGGACGTAAAGAATCAATAACGAGGGAGAACAGGATAGGCCCGATTACACTACCCTGAGGCACTCCACTACTCACAGTAGACCAACTCGAGACCATTCCATCAAAGGAAACGCGCTGCATTCTGTTATTCAAGTAATCAGCTACAAATACGATCGCTTGATACGGTAATTTAAATTCCACTAAAGAAGATATGATAGAGGAAAACAGTAACTTGTCAAAAGCTTTAGAGTAGTCAGCTACCATTAATCTCACAGCTCCAGATTTGATGTCCAGAAATTCCAATATTCCATGATTCAGATATGTGAGGGCTGCTACAGTGCCCTTACCTTCGCCAGGTATGTACGCAAACTGCATAGGGTCCAATTTTCCTCGAATAAAAGGCAAAATCCATTTAGATAGCACCAAGCGCTCCATTACCTTTGACAAAACAGGAAGTTTCGAGATCGGTCTAAAGTCAGCAGCAGCTTTGGGTTTGCTGATTTTGGCTATTGGAAGAATATCAGAATACTTGAAGTATAAAGGAACACGGCCATTGGAAAAACACTTGTTAAAAATGGACGATAATGCACCAGCCAACAGAAAGGAGTGGTCCTTGAATACCCAAAAAGGAATGCCGTCAGGTCCCCCGGTGCCCTTCTTTAATGAACGAAGATAAAATTCCACATCAATATCACTAACAGTAAGTTCACGATCAGGCAAGGAATGAACCAAATCCAGATTCAAATCTGTATGCACATCATGCTTTTGAAAAGCTGACGAAAAAAAGTTGTTCATATCTTCAACTGATAAATTCAACTTTGTCAATTGCTGAGGATTATGATTCCTAGAAATTATTCTCAGCCTTTTCCATCCATCTCTTGTACTACAGGAAACTTCAGCATTCTTAAGATAATTCTCTTTCAAAACCGATGTTAATTTAATTACTTCTGAGCGTAGCCTCATATATTTGTTTGATTGCTTCTTATGATATGCGATATCTCTCCTGTTTATCAAGATTTTCAGTTGGCCATTCATCCAAGGAGGCTCCGAGTTTCGAAAACGCACAGTTATCCATGGAAAGCAGCTATCGTAAATATACCACAATACATTTTGTAAAGCAATAGCGGCTAAATCAACATCTTGAAATTCTGAAAGGAGATTCCAATCAATAAGAGAAAGAGTCTTTGTAAAAGAATGTTTCCTCGAAGCACTAAAGTCACGAATCTTCCGTTTGCGCACGGTTGGTCTTACAGATTTGGGTTTCCACCAGACAACAGCATGATCGGATCTACCAAACGGTGCAAATACTACAGGTTCCTGATTGCAAGAGATATTGGTATAAATTTGATCCAATATTCTGTTTCCCCTTGTGCTCTGATGAACCAACTTCCTCAGAAAGTATGTATTCTCCAGATCCGAGGTATGATTAATTAACTCATTAAAGTCCCCACATAGGATAATGTTCATCGAAACATATTCAGGTTGAGATAAGACATGTTCAATGATATCCATGATGCTAAGAACAGCATCATCATGCTTCGAATTATCATTCCAGAAGGGATGATACAATGCGATCACCAATAAATTAATGGATGGAAAGATGACTGGCAGGATTTCACTTTGACATAATGAGACCTTAGTGCCTATGGAAACCATATCCAGTTCACTATAACGCAAACCATCTTTGATAAAGAATATAATACCACCACCACGATTATTACGATCCTTGCGAACGATTTCATAGAGAGAAATACCAATACTAGAATTCGGAATGTTACCATCCAGCCACGTTTCTGTGAAAATACCAATATCCGGCTTCAATTCACGGAAGCGCAAATCAATTTCGTCCATTTTGTTGCACAGTGATCTGACGTTGGACAAGAGAATAGATGGGGGCCTCAGTTCAAGCTTCGGAGAGCGCGGTTGATGATTTAAAGTGTGGCAGCGAACGAGATTCCTCTGACGTTGTTCCGCAGTACGTTGTTCAGCAGGACCATGTCTGTGTAATCCTCGGTGATTTCGTACATGTCTGTTTGAGGCACATTCACGATTATGCAAACAGGGAAATCCAACTGCAGGTGAGGGAAATCTAACTGTAGGTGAGGGAAATCCATTTCCATGGCGCCTTGAGATGTGAACTGGAATTGCGAAGGTCATATCATCACGTGGATGTGTAAGCAGGCATGAGGCATCGGTCGCAGCGAGGTCGGAATGCACAGAGCCATCAGGGGAAAAATGGGAAGATAACTTTGGCGAGGAAGGAGGCGGCGAGCTGAAGGCACAATTAATGCGAGAGGGTGATGGATATATGGTAGATTTAGCAAGCAATGGTGATGCTGAGTGAGAGCAGAGGTCGCTATCGTGATATTGAGACACAGGCCACAGGGGAAAAGGAGGCTCGCGACGTGGGATACCGTGGAACCAGACGACACGTTTGACAGCTCGCCTGACCTTCGGAGCGAGATAGCGCAGCTCCAGTAAGACGCTTCTGGAGTAAACAATGCGAGGTGAGGCCATCAATGTGAAGTTGCAGCGTCGCAGCATGAAGATAATGCACAGGAATAGAGATTTCTCACACGGTGAAGGCCAGATTTTGTAGCAGGTGTTAGAAATTGATACACGATTAATATGAGAACTCTAATTCACTGGATAGAAGACACTGGTACAGCGATTTAGGGCTAGCGAAGACAATGAATATCTCTAAACAAGTCACTGAACGCCAGGCGACAGAGAGGACAACCTCCCTGCTCGCGCGCTTCACAGCGAATGATGACATTATCGATGAGGACCTTATAGGTGTTAAAATGATAAAATCTGAAGTTGAGTTGTGCAAACCCATCTATATTGGTCAAGCTGTACTAGATTATTCTAAGCTTGAAATGTACCAACTCTTTTATAAAATACTAAAACCATGTCCTCTCGTAAAAGAGGTTCGTTTGTTGGGTGGTGATACAGATAGTTTCTTCTTAGGTATTACCACTCAAAAAGATTTAAATTTCAATGAAGTAGGAAAATCTTTGGAAAGATATTTTGATACATCAAATTATCCTGCTGATCATCCACTCTACTCCATCAAAAATAAGGCAAAACTTGGCTGCTTTAAGGATGAGACAGCAGGGAAGGAAATAGATGAAATGATTCTCCTCCGTCCAAAAATGTATTCTATGAAATTAAAGGATAGTGATGATAGCATTAAGCGCGCTAAAGGCATATCAAAATCCATTGTGCAAAATATGAAACATAAGAATTTCAGGAAAGCCTATAGAAATAAAAATATAACGTTTGTCAATATGACAATCTTAAAATCTAAGTCGCATGAGATCAAAACTCATACTTTTAGGAAACGGGCGCTTTCAGCATGGGAGGATAAGAGGTGCTGGTTAGAACACAACATATCTCTTCCACATGGACATCCTGACACAAACATACCACCACCCAAAAGAATTAAACTCACACTACCACATTCAGGAGACGTCTTAGCATAATCATCCTTAACTTAGTATTTTGATGTTGATTTCTGTAGATAAACATTGTTGTTTTATGTATCGCATGAGATTGTTTTTTCCTTGTGAATATGTGTCCACATCTGTACATTCCCCATGTGATGACTTTTCCACTGAAAGACATTTTTCCTATCCCTGTATATTTCCACCCTTCACGAAGTAAAAAGACTTTTTGTATATAACAATGTTTATTGAAGTGCGCTCATGTATATATTTTCAGTGGATGTTGTATAAAGTCTGTTGCTTCACATTCATGTACATATTTCAATAAACATATCACAATGACTTCACTTTGTTTTCCGAAACACTAACGTTATGAGGGATTTAGTATCTTTCACATGGATGCACTCTTGTAAACCATTGGTAATTTTGATAGCAATAGAGGGTATAGTTTGTTTGACGACGGGATGATAGAAAATAGATTCAAACATCTTCTCGACTATTCCATATGAAGCGTCTTTATCATGAATGAAATCACGTAAAATGTATTCTTTTTTCTCACCAACAGAAATAGGTAGAATCAAATCACTTTGAATGTAAAGGTGCTGTTCATGTTTATCAAGTGTCATTGGTGTTTCTATACCAATCGTATGCGCAGCAGCAAACACTGTTTGTAGCATTGAAAAACCAAAGAGTTTTTTCAAATTTTTACTCAATTGACATTGAATGTCATCACCCAGTTTCAGAACAACGCGTTGATTTTCAATTGAAAACGAAATGTGGTGTGTCTTTGCATCATATTTACTTTTCATCACATGCTTCAACTTCTGTTGTATATAAGGATTTACTACATGAATGAAGCTTTCAACTGTATGATATAGACGCGGCATTATATTGATAGCAACTTTAGATTCTTCATAAGACTGGTAAATTTTCTTGATGCGATCACCATAGATGTCCACCCACCATTCATCATTAACTGAATCAGCTTTAGTGTGATATTCATGAGAAGCATACACCACACCGCTTCCAATAATAGGCGTATAATGTCTTACAAAATGACGCAAGGTTGGAGAGAAATAAACTGTAAGTTTGTCATTATATTTCTGAATAACCAACTTATTTTTGTCCGCCATAATTTTATAATTTTCTCTCCATACTTCTTACCCACAGTCTCATTCCATCGTTTTACTAACTCAATAAGTGATAAAGGTTGAACACCACGCTTTTTCAAAATGATGCGTTCTTCGCATTCTACAACATCTTCATCAAATATTTTAAATCTATAATGAAATTTGTTGATTCGATTTGAATAAACTTTTTTAACATTTGCAGTAGCAATTGACGTTAGATGTAGTCCATGACCAAAACCAAGATGTGGATAGAATTCACTATCCAACCTCAGCGTAAGACCTTTAGTAAAAGAATGAAAGCGGAGGAACTGTCTCCCACTCCAATGATAGATAGTAAACTCATAAGCTTTCTGATTTTTATTCTTCATGATGGAAGTATTACCACTGTTGAATGCCTTAACAATTTTCTCATTCCCAAATGGCTCATAAGAATCTGATTTTATCTGAATCCATTCATAGTTCCACTTTCCATCTGATGTTAAATTGTATGGGAACTGAAATGCATTATTCATCGTTATTCCATCATGGGTGCGAGGAGTCAATATCATTTCTTCCAAATCATTCACATTCTGAATATTGCTATCATAGCAAATACTAGAAACGCCAACTTCCCATTCACCTTCTAAATGCAGTGGCCGATTTAATTCTACTCGATAGTCTGATGGTTTATTTTTGGGAAATTTATTCATAGAAGCATTACTGGGCAAGTAGATTAGAAACGAGTCCTTATTTTCACTTTCCATATTATTCACATTGGAAAAATATATTAGCATACGCTTGCATTAACTCTTCATTCGGAAATGGAGTGTAATACTTGTCACAGCATCTTTATGAAAAGGAATCAACGCACCAGCATCATCATAAATGGCAATATCAATTTGTGGGATGTAGTTTGATTTCAGCTTTGTATAATGCACTTTCTTGAAAGTATGCTCAGATAAAATACTGCAGCTTTTTGGCTGGTATGGTATCATTGCTAGCAATGGAGCTTCAACATCTCCCACACGTACATCTTCACCAATATTGGAATATATCTGAAAATAGTTAATACGACGCGATAGCGACATGTCTGCGCTAGCTTTGGTTACAGTACCACTTTTAAAGATATTTTGATCAAAACCCAAAATGTCCATTAGAGTTTTATCCATAATTAGTTCAATACCTTTTCCATTTATAGTGAGAGACAAAGTACCTTCTTTTTCAGAAAATGAAATATGTTGCTCATTAATCACTTCATTTAAATAATCTACAACCAATTTAACCGAAGTAATAGTGCGAGGCATCAACACTCTTGTTTCATGTAAGAAACCACCAAAAGGCTCTACACACTTTCTGTATAAAGATACGGCCCATTCTGTATCAAATTGATTTGGCCTTTCACATGGTAAATGTTGCATATCAAATTTTCCATGAACAGCTGCAGAACGATGTCGTAAGAACTGATGAAAATCTTTTGAACAAACTAATACTAGATCATCATCATTTAATTTGCTTATTGCAATATGATTAGATGATTTGATATAAGTCAATGTTGCCACTTGTTTACCATCAACTCGAAGGAGATAATTAAATTTCTTCAATAATGTTTCAGGAGTCATGTTTGTCTTTCTTGGCTTAATCACAATCTTCTTCACCAACGTCTTCTCATTTCTTGGAATAAGATCTACATAATAAGCTTCCTCTCGATATATTAACTGTTTATGACCACTTATGTGGTAATTAACGTTAAAATTATCATAGCTTGTTAAGGCGCTAGCGAGGTAGCCTAAATCATTTCTTAAACTTGGACTTAAACCAACAATCCAATCTTTCTCAACTACATGATGTACATAATTATAATCATCATTGTGCGGAGTAAATTGGACAATATGTTTACACGCTTTATTCAAGAAATCATATATAAACTTTTTACATGATAAGAGATCTTTCTTTGACCACTGTGGAATGTATACTCGGCACCCCTTTTCACATTGATAAGCAGCTGTACGCCTCATATTAATAGTCATCACCTCATGATCAAAAGTATAGACACAGTTGCTATAAACAAGTTGAGTGACACCCACTTCCCAATTCCCATTTAGCTGTTGTGCATGATCAATGGGAGTAGAAAAGAGTGCGGCTCGATTACTAGTAAATCTCTTTGTAGCCGCATTGCTAAGCAAAATATGATAAAACGACATTTTTATATTGCTAATCTGCAACTTTGCATAACATCATGAAGACTTGGATTTTGGACTCTCTACAATATATCAGAGTTGATCGTGATGGAAACGTACATTTCAAAAATTCTCATGGTCATACATCAAGAGGAATTACATTAACATGGCGACAATTTGTCAACCTCAATGATATCATGAGGGATTTGGAATATTTTGAAACATTAAGATTCATCTCCTTGGGTGATCAAGTTTGGCTTCAACATTACAGAAATGAAATTCAAATCTACCATTCTCATTCCGCAAACTGTTTCTCATTTCGCAAATACAATTGGGAGAAGTATAGAAGATACATACATCGCTCCATCATGACATTTATTCGTCGTGAGTTCATCGCCCTACTATGCAAATCTTAATCAGATATGATTACCACGCACCATGAGTTGGAAATTAGATTCCCTACAACGTATTGAAACGGATCATGATCGAAACGTCTATTTCAAAGATTCAACTGGAAATGTGAGAAGAGAGTTTGCTTTATCTTATCGTCATTTTCAATCTCTACATCATATCATGAAGGACTTGAAATACTTCTATATGAAAAGACATTCACGTATTGGAAATCGCATCTGGCTGCGCGTCAACAATCGGCGAATTCAACTCTATCATTCCCAACTTCATACTAACTTCACATTTCATCAAGGTAGTTGGGAAAAGTATAAAAGGAAGGTACATCGCTCAATTTACTCATTCTTTCATCATGAAGCGCCATCGCTACACCATCGTCAACATTCTCCGTCGCTTCAGACTCTACACCAAAATCGATCTCACAACATTACGCCAACAGCTTCCAAACAGCAAGTATTACCCGGGCAGTCCTCAAATGTTAGTGGTGAAGATGAACAATTCACGGAATCTTCAACTCTTCCCAAATGGGACTGTACAGATTCTCGGCGCCCTTTCTCATTCATCGGCGCAGTCAATGCGCTTAGAGCTACAAAGACTACTACGTCGGATATGGAAGAGGGAGAGGTGTGTGATGTCGAATCTGACTGTGGACAATATGGTGATCTCTACTCAATTGAGTGACAGTCTATCATTTTTGAAGATTCGTACCAGCAGTTACAGTTTGTGTTATGAACCCGAACTTTTTCCTGCAGCTCTCATTAGTTGTTGGTTGCCTGTGCATGTGGCAATCTTTCATAATAGTAAAGTGATCATTACTGGACTAAAATCTCATGAACAAGCAAATATGATCCTAGACTATCTCATTGAGTATGTACGTACCCAGCGGATTGTAAAATAAAAAACAATTTTTTCCAACATGATGTTTTTATTTCAAATCATGATAGAACTTACAAATCATTTTTTCATTAGAGGATGGATTACATGAAAAGT
The DNA here is from genome assembly GCA_907163375.1 of Prostheceraeus crozeri. Taxonomy (NCBI): domain Eukaryota; kingdom Metazoa; phylum Platyhelminthes; order Polycladida; family Euryleptidae; genus Prostheceraeus; species Prostheceraeus crozeri. The sequence continues at coordinate 456,711 of CAJQUW010001534.1, read as the reverse complement.
TTTGAATAATAGATGCAAATCGAGATACATGTAAACGTTTTAAGATGAAGTACAGTACAAAAGCACCACACGTTGATGAAAGTGGATGTTGTAGTATGCGTTCATTTCGCTGATATTGACGCGTATGTTTTCTCAACCACTGCTGTGTTGGTATATTTGGAGGTTGAGCAAGAGAGTCAAATAGTTCACCACGTCGGTCTTCTCCAATAAAGATCGCTTTCCAATGCTCACCGCCTAAATTCTGTGAATGAGTGTTTAGCACAATAAAGATGGGATAGTGATTTACTGCAGGTGGTAAGGTATCGAGTGAATAGACATTATCGAAAGCTTTCAACGTCGCTTCGTCTGCATTACGCTGCACTTTAGTCTTAATATCGTCAGCAGTCAACCAACTCATTAACGATTATACTGAAGAATCACGTCACGATACTTTGTAATTTCAATATTTGAATCGAAGACTGCATAAATTAATACATTGATCGTCTCAGGTAGTGTTCTTTTGAACGTCAAATCCAAACGAATATTATGAGGCACGTTCGCTTGACGATAGGGTGCACTAATATCGCTGTCAGCAGTCAAATCAAATGCATAAATAGTATATCCACTCTTAAACTCTTTCATAGTCAGTCCGTTGGTGTCATCCGTATTGTAAAAGCCAAAGACATCCATAAAATCAACATAACTGCGCATAAATTGATCTGAAGCAAAATCTGGTTTGTAGGGTGGACCAGGATGACTCACACCATTTACACGTAAAGCAATTTCACTTAACTGATTGTGTTTAAAATTGAAAGGATTCTTCTTTATATTACCATTAAATGCATCATTTTCAACCATTGCCACCATGAGGAGCTTCGGTGCTTCCGATGGAAAGAGGCCATCTTTCATGAAACTCTTTTGATCTTTCGGAATTGTAAAGGTGAGAAGCTTTGTATGCTGAATGGGGTAAATGGCATTTTGGCGGTTAAGGCCTTCAGCATGCCCTCTAATGACACTTGGATTCGGTACTACTCGACGAATGTAAAGTGCAATATCTTCCACATGAATTCTAAAATTGTCAACTTTAGCAAATGCATTCAGCGCAAATTCAGGCTTATTCAATGTCAGCTTGAGTCGCATGCTGGTATTACACAGTAAAAACTTTGACTGTCTAAAGAAGTCTAAATTCAGCGGACCATATAGCTGACATACTCTACTATCTTTAATCATAGCAGATCGCTTTACAAAGCCACTGTTTGTTTCAACATCAAATTTTCCTGCTTCATCTCTGTACCATCCCATGGCTTCCATATGACTTTTTTGTGCTGCTGGATGAAACTGTGATACATGATTGAAATATGATTTATAGGGATAATCGCTTTGACCACCTTCCACTTGCTGCTCTCCAATCGTTAGAGAAACATCACGAAGTAATGTAGTCAATGGTAAATTGTTCAGTCCAACTTTATGTGCATCGTCAATAGCAGTTCCATCTGCTTGCTGAATTCTAAACCTCAAATCAAGCATCGCATAACTCAAATCTATGTAGTCATCACTACCACCAGGAATAACAAATTCAATGGGGCCAGCATTCTCAGCTGTTCGAGGATGATAATCTACAATACTTGAACTAAGAATATCTGTCTGTATGGCTTGTTGATCGAACAAACAAAAACCGGAAGTTTTACACTCCATGATTAGAAGTTATAGCAGCGTCGTCGTTTAGCGCCTGATGAATGATTAGAGCCTCTGCGACGTTTGCGTGAATGCCTTTTGACTGAAGATCGCACCTTACCAGCTCCGCGATGTTTCCTCCTTCCTTTATTCATTCGTTTAGGTGATTTCTTTCCTTGAGTAACACCAGCAATGGTCTGCTTCAATGTTTTTAAACCGCGTTCCTTCCCACGATTCAACAAACTGCTCTTAAAACTTCTACCTCTGGAAAGATCACTAGCAACATCACCAGCAAAGCCAACGGCATTACTTAAAACATTTCGTTTTAAAGATCTACCGACATTGGATATGAGAGGTGCTACAACAGATTTCAGTGCACCAAGTATGCTACCTCCACGTTGGCGGCGAGCACCGATGTAAATTTGTCCTCCGCCACTTACATAGGAGGGTCGTGAATAAAATGAGGCAGTTGGATTCATAGCTCAAACCCTAAACATTGTTAGTTACAACTTTGCATGAATCACTGTCGATCACTTAGATGAAAGATGTCGGCACGACGCATCCAAGAGTTCATACTTGAAGGATAACCAGCCCATTTAACAAGACACCATTCTTCACCTTGCCGTTTTTTACATCGAATGATTTTCTCTACCAAATATGTTTCACTTTCAGTGACTACCTCAATCTCATCGCGGTAAAAGCTACCCTCAATTTCTTCATTATCGTAATCTTTCAACTTGTAGGTGGTCGGAGAGTCTTTTTGATTAATCCTTGATACTGTAAATACCTCCTCTGTCCAATTCGGAAGGTACCCTTTAGCAAAAACACTTTTCACTTTTGAGATACGAACTTTATCGCCAATTTTCACATCACTTTTCACATGAGTGCGTTTACGTTGGAATGATTCGCGCACTTTATCTACATTGTCAGCATTTACATCTACTGGTCTGAGTCCAATAGAACGATGGATAGAGTGATTGTAGGCATGGAGTGTATCTTGTAGAACCTTTGTCCAATTTTGTGTCAAGTTGGCAGTAAAATGTCGCCACAAGCGATTTTTTAATGTGCGATTAAAACGTTCAACGAGTGCAGCTTTATAAGCGCTCTTTACACTAAACAACTCAATGTCATGCCTCTCAAATAATCTTGTCACATGCTGATTTTCAAACTCTTTTCCTTGATCACTCTGAATTCTTTTTGGAATGCGACCTTCTCGAAAAATTGTTTGGAATGCTTTTGCTACTCCTTTCCCTTCTTTAGTTTTTAAAGGTTGAGCCCACGCATAACGCGAGAAAATATCAATGACGGTTAAAATAAAATTATTGCCCGAGTTATGTTTTGAAATGGAGGCAACATCGCACAAATCTGCTTGCCACTGTTCATCGATGTCATGAACAATATAATGGCGGGTGCGGTACTTCTTTTTCGCTTGTTTGTGGAGTGTATAGGTAGCCTGACCCTTTAACCATCGTTTCACTTGTGATTGTGGAAGACCACTCGCTTTTGATAATTTCTTGATAGATGCAAATCCTGCCGGATGTTTTACATCATAATAGATTGACTTCAAACGTTCAGTCGATGACGGCTGACTCTTTTTCCTCCTTCTCATCTTTTTTCTTTCTTGCCTTTCTACATTTACAACAACTGCAGCATTTAGCTTTAGCGGTTTTGCGATCGTGTTCACATTGCTTAGGGGTTTCATTATGAGAGCTGGCGCAGCAAGTGCAAGTGACAACGACATTCACCTCTGGCGGCTCATTACATGGCAAGCAACACATCTGCTTCATATTAATAGTCTGAGAACATGTATTTCCTAGGAGGAGCTGTTTTACGTTTTCCTTTTACCAGTTTTAGTGGCGATGTAGATCTACGTCGAGTTCTTCCTCTTGTTTGCTTAGTGAGTGTGGGAGGGGATGTAGCAGGTGACGTCTTAAACCAATTTGTTGGCATTTTCATCGCCTGAAGCATTGGAGTAGTAGCCACTGTTGAATCAAGTTCTTTCAATGTCTCATTATTTAAAGCAAATTTTGGCACATTATGCTTTTTCAATAGTTTAAGAAAGTATGACCAACCAGGTGGAACATAGCCCTGACGGCGCTTTCTACGTGTCGCATACTGAATCAAGTCTTCATAACGTGAAGCATCAATCACTTTATTTTCATCTGTAATGATTTCTCCTCTATCATTTACATTGAGATGGGGTTCAATACTGTTGAAAAGAGATATGGCATGTGCGCGAGATGCTAAAGGTGTAGCAGTCGATACAGAGTCACGCATCTTATTCTTCAAGTTTTTCAATTGCTCAACAGTTTCCGATTGTAATAATACAGCACGATGTGGATCTTTGATGTGAACATTTTGCTGATAATCTATTTCTTTCCTATACATTTGATTTGCAAGAGGTTGCTTTACTTGCTGCATGGCAGTCAATTGTACATATTCATCCTGAGGAATAACAATCATGCGAGAATAAGAACTCATAGTTTGTAGATAATCATGGGAGTTTTCAAAATATCACTTCGAAATCTAAATTCTTCCGGACACTCTTGCGTAAAGTCAATGAATAAGTAACCGTATGGTTTTTCAGTAGCTGCTTGAAAAATTTCAATTAAGGCTTTTGATCCTCTGGGTGCAACTTGTCGCGCTAAAATTTCAAATTGACTTTTATCTCGCGGATTCTTGAAAATAGCATAATAGTGTGTATTCAGGTTTCGTGTACGAGCTTCTTTTCCATCAGGAAACAAATTTTGTGTAATATAGATGATAAAACACCTTTTATGGTGTGCTGCGCGAGTGAACATATCTGTAACATCTTTTGAATTCTTACTTTCTTTTAATAAATCATCCAATACAACAACATCATTAGACTGAAGTTTATCCACTGGAATAATTCCTTCATGTCGAATAAAGTTGCGACTTTGCAATTCCTGAAACAGCGACGGTTGATAAATGCCATAACACCAAATCACTCGATTGATAGGTTCCTTAAACAACTCCCTTCTTTTATCCAATAAATTCAGCGTGAAAACAGTTTTACCTGCATGAGATGGACCTGATACAGTCAGAACTTTATCACATTGAAGTCTGAAATCCATTTTATTACTTTGAGACTCAACATTTGCATAATTAACGCTTAGAGCCAAAGATATTTCCCAATAGGTTGCCCACGGCAGGAGCTATCATTGGAAGTATTGCTGAAAGGAAACCGCCCTTTTGTGTTAGAGTTTTCCTCTTTCTTTGAAGGGCGACTTTAGGATTGGAGATGAAACGCAATTTCGTAGCATATCGCTTAAATAACTTTCGTTGTTTTGGCGCTAATTTCTTCGTCCTCAACTTCCTCACATGAGAAATAATTTCACAAATGAATTTATCGTTAGCATGTCGTATAGCATTGTATCGCTGATTTGCTTTCATTCGTCGGAGAGCTTGAATGGCTGAAGAAAACTTTTGACTTTTACGTTTCGTCATTTTACGTTTCGCCATTTTCCGTGTTAGTCTTTGCTAAAACCTATCTTTACCACATTTGCATAGGTACTAACTATTGCGACATAAGTGACACTCGAAATGAGCAATGTCACAGTGGTTACATTGGCAAAGTTGAATGCAATTACGTATGAAACAGCGTTGACAAAAAGCATGCTTACATCTCTTGAAGATGCGCTTTTCATTTCCATCCTTTCGCTTACATACATCGCAACACATAGTTTCACCGTTACTGATGTCTATAGCAAGTCTTTTTGAAGATATGAATTTGCTAGCCTTTTCTAAATAATAGACGCATGTACAGAAGGAATATACTTCGAGAGTGAGCAGACATAGCTCGAAAACCAGTTGTGCTACAATCAAGTACCACTGCATTTTCAATTTTTCTTTATGGAAAGTTGAATGTGAATATCTGAAATCGCTTCAATCACTAGACTGCTGCCATGATGGTTAAATGCGTTAAGACGTTCAGCAATTTTTATCATATGTCTTTTAAAAAATTCTTCGGGGTGATCTACCACTTCCATTGAATAAGAAGCAAAATGGAAAGAGCGACTTTCCACCTCTTCCTTTCCAAAATGACTAAACTTAATTTTCGCAACTAATCGCGCCATGACAATGCTATCAGAGAATGTATTCATTAACTCTAGAAATAGAGTGCTAGCATCATCTACCACTGCTTCGATGTCGGTCTCATCTTTATGAAAATTTATCACATAATCTTGAACAGCTCCTTTTAAACTTTGCCTATGAAAACGTAATGTTCCGCAGTCGTTTGAGAAAGACATGATCGCCCTTTAACTAACCCATCCATTGCATGAAAACAACAACTCTTCTCATAGTAACATTTATTGAATAACGGTAACAAGCATGCATTATAAATCAATGGTTTGAAAGAGATAAAATAGATACAGCTGATAACTATCATACAGCGAGCAATGATAACCATACAGGACTTTGGCAGTGTTGAGGTAAGGAGGAAAGAAGCATTGGTTATGAACGTAGCTACTACAACGAACAGACAAAATAGGAACACACAAATCCTTAAAACGTTTCGTGACTTCATGATAATGTTGATTCACTCTACTATCCCAAGGCGGGAGCAAAATATCATCAATGATTAGATTGGGAAATACTTTCCTCTCCTTACCAGGATTATTACAAAAGATGCGTATAACATTGAAAGCAGCTAACCATCGTTTAAAGTCAATAAGAAGAGCACTTTCACAAGAAAAGCCATAGTCTTGCAAATATTTCAGATTAAGTCCATGAATGTGTTTTCTCGCCCATTGATCAACATTGGGATCGCAGTTGGCATGTTGATGATAGACACTAACAATCTGATATGTCCAATTGTTCATAGCAATAGCACTGAGCTCCTGTACAGGTTCACCCTCACAATCCATAAAAATGATGATAGAAGCCTAAAACGGAAATTTACACATCTAAGGAAACGTTCTATAACATATTACAAAATGAAGAATTACATCGATGCTTTTCACGACAAAATACACAAATGATATGATGGCAACGAAGAAGTAAAATGTATCTAATAAGACCACGTCTACGACACTCAAAGCACATAAGCGAATTGTCATAGGGTAGAGTTAGGAAATGACTAGCAATTCTCCTTCTTTGATTTGCGTTTTGATGTAGCATTCTTCTCCGACTTGCGCTTCGTACCACTGCTGTTAAGGATTTGATCAATTATGTCGTCCACGTTGGGTGGTTTCGGAATATATAGGATGGATTCCATATGCATGGAGAGAGAGGCTATTTTATTATCCTTGTGTCGACCATAATATAGCCCATTCACTTTGAAAAGGATATCCCAAGTACCTTCTCCGAGCTCATCACATCTGATGGGTATTGAATGATCTCCCTCCTTCTTATAGTAAGTACACCAATGTGATACCGGTAGGCAAATGTGATTACCATCCCAAATCTTTCTATAGGGAGTATCCTTGTCATCTCCCGCCTTCCACTCTTGAGCAAGAGGAGTAGGAATGTCCATATTTAATGTCACGTACTCCTCAATAATATCAAGTTGGTGGCGAATGTACGGACTCACGGGGATCAGTATGTAGTCCCCATACTGATTGTGCATTATCTTGACATCCGTGGAAGGGAGCATTCCCGTTTGGAGTACTACGCTATGATCATCATAACGCAAGGCTTGTTTAAATTTACGCTGTAGCGGTGTAGGATTATGTACCTTGGATGTTTCTTCCACTGGCCTCAGTTGTAGATGATCTGACCGTAGCGAACCTTGTAACGTTTGACCGCCATTTTGTCCTACTAGTGCAGCAGAAGGAGTAGATGCCTGAAAATGAAAAAAGATTGTATTAAGTTTACGTTCAAGGGAGGAGAGGGAGGGAAGTAGCGACTTACCATTTTAGTTGGATAATAGAACAGGGAACTAGAGAGAGAGAAAATGTGCGTCCGTCACTCGTACAATTCAACGATGGAATGATTCTCACTGTGGAAGGCTCGCTATTTATAAAGAAATGCTTGATTCTCATTGGATGATGATCCTCATTGGACAATAACATCAAGCTGATTCGAAATCTAACTCTGTCGTTTTTCGCCAATGTCCCAAAATCTTAAATGGCGTCTCACATCTAAACGAAGACAGATAGGAATAAGCCGATTGTTTCACTGAATTTGTCTCACTCTTAGCTTTCAAACGAGCTATCGCACGACAAAATCCGTCCACTGGAAGCCAAAATCGAAGCAAGCTGTCCAGAGGGGGGGGGACGTCAGTGAAAATTTTTTCTCTCCGATTTCGCTGGAAACATCCTTCCTAACCCAAAATTTCACGTAGATTCCGAATCTGGCCTCCGTTTTCTCATCCGATGCTTCGTTTGGGCGCTACACACCAAAACGTCCCAAATTCTAACTCTGTCGTTTTTTCGAAAAATGTTGAAAATTTTTTCTCGCCGATTGCCTTGAAACTCACTATACAGATAAAGAATTTCACGCTGATTCCAAATCTGAAATCCGTTTTCCAATCCGATGCTTCGTTTTGAAGCTAGAGCCCAAGACGTCCCAAATTCTAACTCTGTCGTTTTTCACCAATGTCCCAAAATCTTAAATGGCGTCTCACATCTAAACGAAGACAGATAGGAACAAGCCGATTCTTTTACTGAATTTGTCTCACTCTTAGCTTTCAAACGAGCTATCGCACGACAAAATCCGTCCACTGGAAGCCAAAATCGAAGCAAGCTGTCCAGAGGGGGGGGGACGTCAGCCGAAAATTTTTTCTCTCCGATTTCGCTGGAAACATCCTTCCTAACCCAAAATTTCACGTAGATTCCGAATCTGGCCTCCGTTTTCTCATCCGATGCTTCGTTTGGGCGCTACACACCAAAACGTCCCAAATTCTAACTCTGTTAAAATTTTGAAGAAAAATTTTTTCTCGCCAATTGCCTTGAAACTCACCCTACCGATGCAGAATTTTACGCTGAATCCGAATCTGGCAGCCATTTCACCATCCACGACAACCTAGACGGTCGCCCACGTCAACCTAGACGGTCGCCCACGTCAACCTAGGCGGTCGGCCACGTCAACCTAGGTGTTCGGTCACGTTAACCCATACGAGACCAACACATCCGAGTCTCACACTCTGTCGTTGCAGAGGGGGGGGGGAGTCAGCGAACATGTTGTGAACCCACCTGGCCGGCACACCACGACAGACTCTGTCGTTCCAGAGGGGGGGGGACTCAGACCCGAAGCACCACGGCGGCCGACCACGACACTCTGCCGTTCCAGAGGGGGGGCGCCGGTCGAGTGTTTGTCACTTGCTTACTACTGCTATATCACTATCGTAATTATTTAGTCTGATCGTAAAGCACATTTACCAATTTTGAGATTCGGATCTGTTTTAATATTTCAAAAGCTGCATAATTTATGACACTTGATTGTTTGAGAGATTTTGTTGCCAGTGATCCTACATTTTCATTATCTATCGAGAGATTTTTATCGTCAGTGATGTTGTATTTTCGTTACATATTGCTGCTTGATCTACTGGTTCATGTACTGTTTGATATACGTGTTTTTTTGTATTTGAAAATTTATTGCAACAAGCGTAAATTATTTCATAACGTATTAAGTCTGAACACCTTTGGTCTTGCACCTTTGTTTTCTTCCCAGATATCTTCGTGATCACTATGGTGAGGCTGTGTCATGTTTTGATTTCGGACGATTTGCTTTATCGGTGATTTGTCGAGGCTGCATGTACTGAATCCAAAATCTATTATGATTCAATATAAGCTTTTTCTGTAATTAAGATTTATCATTTCAATTCCATGTACTCACTCATTTGATAGCACCAGTAATACAATAAAAAAACCAACTATTAGGACCGATCACATGACAGTGAACTTCAAAACTTGCAGCTGCTGCTACAATTTGAAAGTAACGCTACTCGGCTCTATTGATTGTCAACAAAAGATTCATTTAACTGACTTCTTAATTGCTCTGACTTAAATTTATCTAGGCCAGTTACAGCCAAATACGTGTTTCACTTCGACTCCTGCACACTCATTCTATCCTATTTATGTAAACCATGGCGTGTATCGGTCCGTGCATAAATTTCAACAGCCTGCGTACATTTTCCCGGCTAAGCTGGTCCGACCACTGGTCTCAATGTAATTACATAATTTACCCAAAAAATACATGAAAAATCGGTTGACCTTGATTGCAAGGTAGCTGAGTTATACATTAGATTTGGGATTATCTATCAATGTTTGTATTACAAATACCAGATGGTTGATGCGGTTATTTGAGAATGAACTAAGCAGATGTGAACTTCTAGAAATGCATATATGTGCATTGTCGGTGTCAGACAAAGGAGATAAACAATTAAAGAATGCAGTCTGGCAGTTGTCTTCAATGTCTAAGAGTGAAAGTGCTCTCCTATACCCCATTGGTAGCGGTACTGCTCTTTAATATGATTCAATAAAAATGGTTGTTCACCAATTTGTTTATTGTAGTTTTGGCCTTGTTGAATGCACAGTACATGCAGTGGAGCAAATAAATCACAGACATCAATTGTTAATACGGATGTACTTTACAGCAACAGAAAGACTGATAAGGACATTTGATGTGAAAAAATAAATTTCTTGAAAACATGACACGCTATGTCTCAGCTTAACCGAGCTCGGAAAATAACTTTACTGTTCGTAAATATTGCGATAAACTTACCGTGGAACCACAGTTATTTTATCATTAAATAATTAGTTGATCATAATAATTAATTGTCTGCATATGTGTCCTTCTCATGATTATGCACTGAATGAAACATGTTACGTCTCTCAATGCAACATCCGAAAGCGCGATTCTTCCAAAATTTTCCAGACAGCCAGAGTGTCTGTGTTTTAATTTCCTGGTCGCACCATTCTGGTTCCAGTCCGTAATAATCCTGACGTCTTGAATATTTACTTGCTTGGCTTCCTAATCATCTGCTTTTATGACCTTTTCTTTGAATAACTGACATATGAAGGTCACAATCTTAAAATCTTACCAATGAAGTCTGAAATTTCTCTATCTCTCTCAATCTATCGATCGATTGAGGTTCACCAGAATGATTTAGCAGTAAAGCCAGGTTTTGCACAATGAATTGTGTTGCTGAAAATCATGCAACCCGAATTTACACAGGCTATTTCGTTGCATTTAGCCAAAAGGACATCAAAGGATGTGCTCAAATCAAGAAATTGTCAGTGGTCATTATTGTTTGTTCATGGTGGAATGATTTCTAAATTCCGTGCAGTTAATGCCACTGCGAAAAAACAAAACTAGCATTAGTGCACTTACTCACAGAAAGATTCTCTTCGATATTCAAGGTTTCAAGGAAGAGTCTGATTGTATTATTCCGCTGTTTGCTGATTTCTATCCGTGTTACATTATCCTCTGGTACTTCAACAAGACTGTCCATGGGATAGGCTTCCGACCCATAGGGCAATCCATTTACCTTGATGACCACGATGATACAATTATTAGATACATATTCTAATTACTTTTAAACTAACTATCAATGCTTAATTCAGAGTGTCTTAATCATTGTGTGTTGCTCAACGCCAACCGCCACCTGATGTTCAAAAACAAATAGATAAGCTGATGTAGTAAACACCTTATCTATGCGCCATAATCGATGGCTGTGGTAGCATCTATTAGCATCTATACATTAGTTCAATTTTGTATAGGCTCACTTCTCAGGACATTGCAATTGAAGATTCTATTTGAGAATAGGACGTCATTATGTAATTTCTCCCAGTTTGTCATTCTCAATGTAATAAGCAAGCTGACCATTGACATGAAGCTCATTTGTTTCACGCTGTCTAGGCAAGATAATACAACTTCACTTACAACACGACACGATGATACAACTTTCCGGCGAGATCAAGCCGATCAAACGAAGACATGTGTCACATTTTTGAATCATACATTTATTATCCTGATTAAAACAGTTTCAATATGATATCATCTTCTTACCAGTGATATCCTTGAACAAAAATGCTTTATGCATCCATATGCATGCTTTATGGTGATTCATCATCGGTCACATATGTGACCAAATTTGACCGATGTGACGAAAAATGTGTCACATTTTTAAACTATACAATCATTTTAAGACAAGTAGCCTGGCAATTGATGAATTTATCATATCTCAACAGATGTAACCACCACGACACATGTTTCGGCTTGTTGGGTCTCATCATTGGGTAGGTTTGAACCAGCGACGTTGGAGCTAGAGGACATGCAAGCACACCCTCCAACCACATGGCCACCCTCCACGTGCCTGTGTTAAAGCAGTGCCTTCCTGCCTAATTCACGCTCTCAACAGATGGTCCACTGGCCTTGTGGTTAGAGAGTATGCTTGCACGTTCTCTAGCTCCAACGTCGCTGGTTCAAACCTACCTACGACTGATGAGGCCCAACAGACCGAAACATGTCTCGTGGTGGTTACATCTGTTGAGATTTGATAAATATATGATCATTATCCTCATTAAAGCAATGTTTTAATCAAACTATATTCAATGCGATACATCTTCTTGCCAATGATATTCTTGAACAAAACATACCGAAAAGTATTCATAAATCAATTTGAATTATTCTCATGAAGTACTCGCTGCATATGCATGATTTATGGCGATTCATCATCGGTCACATGGAAGTCATATGTGTGACCAAATGTGACCGATGTGACGAAAATGCGTCGGGCACATTATCGTAGTATTACACTATAGTATCACATATATACTGTTGGAATACGAAAAAGGAGTCTCCGAGGGATAACATTAGCCATCAAAGATACCTTCATGATAGTAGCAGCCTTGACTCGTCCACCGTGCCAAGAATCGGCCGAAATCCTGACGCCACCACCGTTGAATCGATCATGTTCTGAAATGCAGCAGACTATCTCTCACGAGACAGTCTGTGAGCACAAACTCTTCTGTCGTGGAAATCGGAGGGTAAACCGTGACAATTTGTCCACATCACACGATGCCAGTCGTCAGCGCTCCTTTTAGAATGTCGGTCACACCATTCTTGTTTTTCGTTTGTGTTCGAGACCTGTGAAATGTTCATTCATAAGGGTAAGCGATCGTATAAATTCACTAAAATTCAAAAAGTTATTGAGAGGTATGCGTACAGCATGTCTGTAAGATTTAAATGCCGATTCATTCTGTCAAACGTCGATATGCAGTTCTATCAGTTCTATCTAAATACCAACAGTTGACACCAGGTGCAGATTGCTAGATGCGAAACGCTCTGAAACCGTCATTTTCCTTCACTGCAATCATCAGCTTTCGGTCTGTGACTGTATTTGCTTTCCTTTGTCTTGCAACTTCTTGCACACCCACCAGTTCCTAATAGCTAGCCTACATGCGATACATTTAATTCTTTACAAACATCATGCATATCCTACGTCCACAGCGAATCATTTCAATAGCCACACATTTTGCGGATTCATCTTCGTGCTTCATCATGCCGTTACGACTTATGTCAAAAAGATAGCAAATTTTTGCAATTATGCGATGTTTAAACTCATCCATACGTTGGTCCTGTGTAAAAGGATGAACGATATCTTCATATGGCTGAGAAGGCACACAGAATATTGTTTGGGAGTAAGATCAGCTGAGAAATTTAAGAGCTGCCATTGATTAGTAATGATAAGTGTTATGTTTTTTCTGTCAGGCACTGTATAATCCATAGTTAATGAACATTATACTAGATAAACAGCATGAACATTGAATCTCGAATCACAGGAGACCAAATGTGAAAGTTTATGTATAATTTTCCATTTGCTTTCTCTTTCAGCAACCTGGAACGAAGACACTCAAAATGACTTTCTTCTTCTGGCTATATTTTAAATGGCTTTCTTCTTTTTCCATTCGTTGGTAAAGCTTAATCAAGGTTTACATTTCATCGTATCGATGTCGATAGAACTGTTATTCTGGTCTGGCTGGGTGACACCTTTTGCAGTAGTGTCTTCGATCTCAATCCAACGCACGCCAACATGACTGGGGTTCCATTAAGAAAGGGTCTTCTGCTTACAGTTTTCTGCAGGATGCTGTAGTCTTAGTATTTGCTTGATGTTTTGACATCCAGGTGTCCAATTAGACACTTTCTTTTCTAAGGCATCATGAAAACTCTTCTACATAATTTAAGCACAAATTGGTTTTTTTTCAAATTGTTAGATTAAATTTATTTTACCTGCAAGGCACTTTTTTTAGAGCCTATGGATTGAGAAAGTGTCACCACATTCGGAAAGGCTTTTCAGTGTGGATTATAGGTCAATTTTAGAAAAAATCAGACACTATTTTTAAAGGACGACTTTCTACCGAAGTTTCTTTTGACACTGATTGGAAAATATTAGTAAAAAAGTGATTTTTTAAAGCTGCTATCGCTAGGAATAGTATTGAATGGCAAATTTTTCGATCCTTGGGCCTGGTGCGCAATAATGAAATTAATGCTTTTCGTAATGTAGATGGTCATTTCAACTAATATTTTGTGACACTCTTCAACTTTAAAAAATTGACTTGGTTGTAAACCTGACTTAGTGCCTGAAGATTACAAACCGACTTCTCTCCGAATCTAAGTTTCCTTCTACGTTTTATTTAATAGTGGAAGAATTTCCTGATTGTATTTGAATTATATTAAATTTATGCTCGAGAGACGAGTGCAATTTTAAAAAGTATCGAAGAGCAGCGGGAAGAATAGTTAAGTGATGCACCAACGGTCAAATTCTTTTCCAAATGATGGTGCTTACTTACTTATGCGTTTAACGTCCGTTTTCTCCGACTTCGTAGGGTTGGACGATTCTTCCCAATGCTGTGGATCGCAGAGCGCCAGCGTTGACGATCATTGGCGTCATCCGTTTTGAGACCATTCTGCTTGAGATCAGCGGCAGCAGAGTCACTCCATGTCTTCCGAGGTCGACCTTTTCTTCTTCTTCCCTCTACTTTCCATGTCACAACTTGGCGGACGTAGTCTTCGGGCCCTTTTCGCATCACGTGGCCTAACCATCTGAGTCGGTTTCGTACGATTACATCGGATATTGCTTCGATGTTAAGCATACTCGTATGCCTCAAGTCGTCACTTCGCTTTCTGTCACTTAGCCTCGTGCCACACATCCACCTTATCATGCGCATTTCCACCCTCTCCAGACATTGTTGACTGTCCACTTTCAGAGCCCATGTTTCGCTTCCGTATACCATGCCCTTTCGGACACAGGCATCATATACTCTTCCTTTCATGTGGAGGGACGGAGCACGTGAAGTGAGGAACGGCATCAACGCCTTGAAGATTGCCCAGCCGCATCGAATTCTTCTATTGACAGCAGCATCTACTCCACCACCTGCCTCTAGTTCGTCGCCAAGATAGGAGAAGTGTGAAACTATCTCAAGCTCGTCACCGTCGACCAACAGGTTGGCAGGCTGAGGACGTTCTATCACTTGGCCTCTGCATCGCTTACACTTAAACGTGGAACTCATGTGCTGTAGTCGTAGGCTGCCGCTGATGCCACTACATTTACGGTGGACCCAGAGAGCACATTGAATGCATCTTATTGAATTTTGGCCAACTCCTTGCTTACATATCGCACACGGGAACTTTCCTGATGGCTTTGCCTCACTACCACCCACTGACGAAATAATCACTTTTGATTTGGACGCATTAACTTTCAGTCCTTTCTCTGCGAGTCCGTGTTTCCATTCTGAAATCTTTTGCTGCAGTCTTTCTTCACTCTCTGCCACAATGGCGATGTCGTCAGCATATAGCACATCCCAAGGCAATGCAGCACTTGTGTCTTTTGAGATGGCGTCCATCAACAGCACGAACAACAACGGACTGAGAACGGAGCCTTGATGCAAACCAACATTGACAGAAAAGTCATCAGTCAAACCTGCATCCGTTCTCACAACTGTCCTCGCACCCGCGTACAGCATCATTACCGCTGACACAATCCATTCGTCGACACCTGCTCTTCGAAGGGCCCATTGAACCACGCTACGAGGTACACGATCAAATGCCTTCTCTATATCTATGAATCCATAGAAGAGGTCGTTGTCGTAGGCAAGGAATCTTTCTTGCAGCTGTCTTAAGATGAATATTGCATCAATCGTGCTTCTGCCAGGCTTGAAACCAAAATGCAGGTTGCTCAAATCGACACGATCTCTGATTCTCTTCTCAAGCACTCTTTCATGAATCTTAATTGCATGTTCTAACAGTTTGATCGCCCTGTAAGAACCGCATTTGAGGGGATCACCTTTGCCCTTAAAAATGGGAACCAGGGAGCTCAACGTCCAGTCGCTAGGGATGGCATTCTCCTCCAGAATTAAATTTCCTAGGTTGGTCAACCAAGAAATACCACACTTCCCAGCAGCGAGGATCATCTCGGAGACAATGCCTGATGGGCCTGGAGCTGTATCCCGCTTACTTTCTTTCAGCGCATCTTCATATTCTTGCTCTGTTAAGCGACAACTGGGACCTACAACCGGTTCACTGGGAATTGCTTCAACCCAGTCGCACCAGTAAATCCGCCAACTGTGACAGCGACGGAAAAAGTTGTCGTTTTTTTACTGATTACTCAAAGGCCGTCGCGTACAACAATCAACTGCGCCTGCAAAACAAAATCATCTCGTTTGCACCTGCAACATACAACAGCTGCTGCCGGCACTCTTGAATTGTTACGAATGCCACGGGTCCAACAGCAAGTCAGTTTGAAAAATGCATTTATCGTTCTAGGTCATCAGAGTACAGTATTTAGCCTTGTATATCATTAGTAATTTTATGGCATCGCAGCGAATGGCGTTCGCAAGCACTCATTTGCTCTCTAGACAAAGCAGGTCTCAGAAATGCAATAGTAGTTCAATCACATTTTTTACGTTGAAAATGGCAAAATCTACGGAAAATCGTAAGCGATTTTAATTTTTCTGCAGCATGTGTATACGGACTTATCCTGCCAAAAAATGCATGGAGCTTTCATCATCCACAGCATTGTTGACTGCTGCAGCCAGCCGTGTTCCTCGCACTATCCTCCCCTTTGTCTGATAGTGAACTATTCTCAAAAACTCCACTGTAATTTTGCCGCATACATGGAGGTTCTCGGAGTTAGTTGCAGTAGTGGCTTTTCTGGCGTCCACATTAATGAAAAGTGTTTTTTCACATATTTTTCAAGAGTCTGTTTGGTCTTTTAATCCAGTCAACGGATGCGTGGAAGTCGACTGCAGCTCAAGAGATCTATGCTTTCAGAAAGCACAAAGATTCCCAGCATGCATTTCTGTTTACTGGGTGCCACCAATCAGTAGTAGTGCCAAGTCGTTGGAGCTTCGTGTCCATAAGAAATACAGAGCCTACTTTTTTGATCCCGAGATGCTATCGCAACTTTTTTTGACATCACAATTATATTTAGTCCTACTTGCTTATCATTTATAACCGCTTAGTTATTCTCATTGATCAGATGTAGGGAGAATTCAGTTTTTATTATCACTCTACTTTATTATCTGCTCCTTGTCTCCCAGAATAATTCTGTGTGATAAAGCGTTTATATGGTGGCAAAAATTTGCTAGATGTTTGCATTGCAGCAACCAACAGAGTCCAACATGTTTTCTGAGGCGAGGGAATTACCCGTCCACACCCGCATAAAACAATAACAGCCAACAATATATCCAAAATATTCGCGAATTTCATTACCCGACTTGTGCGGCCAAACTGCTTACGAATTATCATCATTCCGGATAACGAAATACGAAAATATATGCAGTTTTGGGACTAGGCAGCATATGCATTTTTATATCTATTAGAAAAATCAGATTTTATATAATTTCAGGTTATTATTTTTATTACATAATATTCACAGGTTTTTATATTATACGTGCATTTCAGCTCTCCTGTTATAGTGTGTACCAATAGACTTTCATGCAGATCAATTTAGTAAAGATGCAGTGACCCGTTTTTACCAAGCTCCCTTTTCTTCAAGTATTTTATTCACTTCTGAAACAGACACTGATTTATTGCGTTGTCGCCAATCGGAACGAAGCCGCCGCCATCCCAGCACTGCGTCATGGCTAAGTCAGTGCTTCGATGGTGACAACGGATGGCGACGTTTGAGGACATAGCCGAGTTTTTTTTGCAGGGAGTTTGCGAAGAATTCACCATTGGACGATAGAGGTCGAAATCCAAGTCCCACGCACTAATGAAGCACTAAGTCCTCCAGTCACAGTCAAGACCGTCTCGATAGCTCTAAGTCTAGTGGAGCAGATGATATCCCAGTTTCAATTTTCAAGCACCTCCCTCTTGAACTTTCCATATTTCTATAAAAGATATTCAGAATTCTTTCAATCCTTCAGAAAGTCCTAGTATTTTGCACTGACGACTAAAAGGAGATGATGAACAGCATGACATTAAGATGTCAGACAGCAGGATCAGAGAGCAAGATTCCTTAGATTAACGGCTACCCAAGACTTGTCATGGAAATCGCACATCCCCTCCATCGGCAAGCAGGCAGCTCAATGCATTGGTAGCCTCTACCTTGCTAGCAGCTATCTTCCACCACAGACTGTCTGCTGTCTTTGCAAGTCGACTATTCGTCCTCGGATAGAGCATTGTTGCCATCTGTGGAATGGCGCCCCGAAAGCACATCTTAACCACCTCGAACGGGTTGAAAAACATATCAAGAATCTTATGGGTGGAAAACTTGGTAGCGAGTTGCAGCCGCTCTACGTCAGACAGGAATCATCCATTGCAAATACTATTTCGGTAGAAGCAGCTCTGCAGTAAATGAGTGCGCACCCAAATATAAGACCATCCAATGCGCACGCAGAGCTAATGCACACTCATGCTATCATGTGAGCTTAGAACGCGCACGCACATTGAGTCGCTCAAAAAGGCATTTTGTTTGAGCAGTTGAAATCAACTTCCCCAGACCACTTTCCCTGACAAATACAATCCTGATACTTTTAAGAGGCTTGCGAACAGATTTCAGATGGGGTCAACATAGCTTAGATAAATGCGCCGTCCACTCGCTGCGGCCATTTCGACTCCTATGTGGCCCGTCTTCATGTAATAGAGTAGTGCATTTTCTTATATCGGTGCCTTTGCAAAAATTATCGATTGCTTGAATTACATGTTCACATCTTAATATACACTTGTCAAAACTACAGCCACAATCGAATTAGCTAAATAATTTCATCAATCAGTGAAATAAAAATTGCAATTTTGTTATGACTAACACAGTCACTAAATAAGAAAACTCAATTTAGCTCTCTCATCAGAATTCTTGAGCAACCATCAATTGAACAGAATAGAATCAAACGAAGACAGAAGAAGAATTTGAATTTAGAGGCACGTGAAGGACTTTAGCATAGCAGTTGATTCAGAGAATCGGCCTTTGAAATTTTATGCTTTTGTTCTTTCATTTACTCCGGAAATGTGATAATTGCTTACTGTTATCATCAAAATTCACAATTTGAGACATTATTGAAACAAAAGTGCGACACGCGCGATGCCACCGAATCGGATCCTGATCCGGTCGTTGTCCTAACTGCGTGTGTGTATTGAACAGATCGACAGCTTCCTATTTTACTATTTTTTTCTTTGTAATGTTGATCTGAGCAAGTGAGTCAGATAGCGAGACTGTGTTTCAACTCGACGAATATATTTTAATCATTGACTATCAAAACCTAATTGAATTTCAATTAGTTGATTTCTCAGCAGTTCAAATTAATTTATTGCTCACGAATACCAATTTCAATTAATTGATTGGAAGGAGCAATTGAATTGTAGGCAAGTTCTGTTGATCCCTGGTCCGTACCAGTCAGTAGCCATTTACTGTCTACATGTATGCGTGTGCCACATAGTACAACATACCTGTATAGATTGTGATATCATAACTCACACTTTACTTTCACTGGAGGCCGTATATCCGTCTAACGTCTGATTCTCCACCTCTGTTGGGTTT
This sequence comes from Prostheceraeus crozeri, assembly GCA_907163375.1. Lineage (NCBI taxonomy): Eukaryota > Metazoa > Platyhelminthes > Polycladida > Euryleptidae > Prostheceraeus > Prostheceraeus crozeri. Next base: position 437,114 of record CAJQUW010001534.1, on the reverse strand, counting down.
GACGATTTTTCTTCATGGAATACCTCCAGGAGCCTGCTCTGAGTGTATAACGATATTTTAGAGCGCATACTCAAAGATGCGAAGGTGAAATGTAACAGGGAGAGGCTGTTGAGTCATTTTATGTTTGTAGTACCTATACTCAGCTTGTTTTGATGCTGCGAGTCGTCCCTGGTGATCAGGGTTCTTCTTTATGCTAAAAAAACAAATCCCGATCTAATTTTGAAGAGAGATTCCAAACTTAGGCTCTACATGAAAGAGCCTAGAATAACCTTGAATTTTCAGACATGCTTACACACAACATTTGTGCTCGTATATGAGTTAAGAGCTGTCTTTCCAAAAATTAAAGGTGGTTTTTGAAAGTTAAATTTCGCTTCAAATGCATGATACTGTCAATGTGTTGCCCATAGAGTAGGGAGCCATGCTATCGGAGAATTACTCCAGCAAGCAGCCGCACAGTCTGTAATTGCCGTCTTCAATGTAGCGATGCGGCTGTTCATCAGATTCAACCCGCAGAATATCAAGCCTATTTAATCTTCAGATAGCATGTAGTTTTTCGAATGACTGTATAGCACCGAAACCGACTTTTCTGGTGGTAGAATGGGATAGAATTCCAAGATTATTTAGGAACGTGACAGTAGTATAGGGTATGACATCCGGCGCTACGCTCCGCCTCGCTTCGCTCCGCACCGGATGTCATCCCCACCCGATTTTTTTCGAATATTTTTCAATGTTTTACAAATTTTACACACTTGCAATTTTAGCGAAAAATATTACAAATATCAATTTCACGTAGTTTAAGAATTTCACATAGACCAAAAAATATCAAAATATTTATTAAAAAATGGAAACCTCAAAAGTGGAAGAAACCTCAAAAATGGAAGGAACCTCGAGAATATATCCTTCGTTATCACAATTAAAAACAAGTGAAATGGACATTGAAAAAATGAATAAAGAAAAGCACAAAGATAGAGTTAGGTATATGAAAGATAAGGAATCTCAATTATTATTAAGATTAGAGCATTATGATAAATTAAGAAAGAGATGGTCTAAAGTTAAGAATGTAACACAAGGTATTGGAATGTCTGTTATTGTTACTGCTTTGCACTTTGATGAACACTTAATTATAGGGAACAGCTGATACCCGCATTCATGAAACAATGCAGTTACTTCCCGAATTCATGAACCATTGCATTACAGATCAAACAGCTGTTACCCGCACTTATGTCTTTCTCTTTCCCACACTTGCCAACTGCGCTGCCATTTTTCCATCCGCGACCACATTTGGATCCAAAACCGTTTTGTTAGCCGCTTTGGCTCAGACATTGGCAGCGATTCATTGGTTACTTGAACTCTATTGTTTTAGAAAGTTACAATTGTCGCGTCAACGTTGTCATAGGGATTTCATTGATGCTTATAAACTATATCTCATTTAACAAATTTTAAACTTATCTCAGTTCGTTTGAAAGAGAGTACTTGCGTAAAGCGTTGACTTTATCACAATATCATGGTTGGATCTATTGAACGCAGACTTCGACATCAAGTAAAACGTCAGAGAATAGAAGGACTAACAAGACAAATCATACAGCTTAAATCGAGGAACAAATTATTTCGTGATCACAACATTGGTGTCTTGTTTCAAAATCTTGGTGAAAGAAGAGTCAATTTTAGAATTGACAAAGAAATACTACACCTTATTGAAAAGAGACGGAAATTATTTTATAATATGAATAGACAATTATCAGAAGTGGAGGAAGAAAATATTATACAGCAAACAAGTCAACCTATTAATATTGAAGTGTCAAACCCACCAAAATATGAACAAGTACAAGAACAAATGCGAATAGAAGAGCAACAACGGCAACAGCATGCTCAAAGACAAGAAGATAATCAACAACACCAATAGTTGTAACGTTTAGATTGAAGTTTGACGCTTCGTGGGAATCTGCGATTCTTTATTCTTTTGTCCTGCAGGCTAATGTATTCCTTTTTGTTCTGATGAATAAAGATTTATCAACTGTCAACGTCGTTGTCACTTTTCAGTCTTCACGTAATTAACTGACAAAGAAAATGACAACTACATCTGAAAAGCAAGTAAGCAAGCAGTGATTCAAGAACTATCTAAAACTCAGTTTTCTTCTAATTCATTTTGAAAAGTTCATGAAAAAAGGAAATTTGTTAAACAACGTAACTTTTTAATTTAGATTAAATTAAATCATTTCAAAATCGAATAAGTAGTGAGGAAAGTCATCATTATGCGACAGTTTTTTAACTTAATCCTCCCCTTTTGACTTCTAGGGGTCCCTATAAGAATCTTTTTATTATAAAATGTCTAGCATTACCGAGTTCTTAAAAATATATGGCAAACAAACCACGACAAATTTCGACTTAAAGAAAATGGCTAATCAATTGGGAGTAAAGAATTTTCACCTATTGATGAGGGATGAATTACTATTGATAAAAAATGTACCTGAAGTGAATTTTGTAACAAATCTCCACACGACAGCTCAAAAAACAGTACATTGGTCTGCGGGAAAGAAATAAAAATGGTGACAATTACTATTTCGACTCATACGGACTTCCACCTACAAATGAAGTAAGAGAAATACTTGGCAATGGAATTTATAATACATTTCAAATTCAAAAACCAGGAACTACTTATTGTGGTCAATTATGTCTTTATGTTTTATTTAAATTACAGGAAGGAGTACCATTTCTATGACTTTCGTCTGTTTCAAATAGTGGCTTAACATTTTTATTATAAAATTCAGATCCTTTATCAACAAACAATTTCTTTGGCTTTCTATTACTTTCTTTAAAGATTTCTTCAAACGCATATTTAACTGACAGACCACTCTTGTTTTTTTAAAGGCTTTACCCAAGCGTATCGTGTATATAAATCTATAACGGTCAATGCGTATTTATAATCTTTTTCATTCGGCATATTGATTAGATCAGCACTCCAAATATCATCTTTATTAAATACTTTTACTTTCAATAGATATTTCGGCTTTCTATATTCCTTGTGAATTTCGGAGGCTAAGTTCCACTATGCCGATCTAGGTCATTCGACATTTCGGACGCGTAGACTTCAGAGTTATGAGTTTTGTCTAAACCCTGTCCGAACAGTATTTTTGCTTGTAATGCTTTCTTTACGAACATTCTTTCAATTCTTTCTCTAAAGGAAGGATTTTGAATATTATCTAATTCCTGAATCATTTTCTTATCTGCTTCATGTCGAGAACTTAGGTCATGATTTCGATAAGCTAAATCGTGTCTATAAGCTGCTGCATCAACTCTGTTTATTGGTTCTTCACCTGGTTTTGGATTATTATTCTCATCTAGTCTTGTATCTAATCGAGTTCCTGGACCGGTATATGAATGACCAGGAAGATGTTTTTCTTTTGAATATTTACTCCAAATAAATCCAGGAAAGTTTTCTAATGTTTTTTGTATATCACCTCCGGTGTGCAGCCGACCGGTGTGCGACCGATGGCCAGAATGTACGTTTAATAGATAATTCAATAAATCTAAATTAGCAATTTTTAATTTAATTAAATTTTCGGAATTTGTGGAATAAATTTTAAGGATAAAAAAATATTTATCAGATTATGACAATATATTTATAACATTATAACAATATATCTATCACAAAATATATTTACCTAATCATACTAGGACTTAGATATATTCCAGAACCATCTTTAGTTTATTTTATTTGTATCAAGTCATCAACATTGTGGAGAATATTTTTAAGAACTCGTTCTCCTTCATCAACTAAATTTAATTTACTAATAAAATTATCTACTACTCCTTCCCCTCTAGCAAGATTCTCTAACTCTCTATTATGACGTTTTTGTTCTTCTAATGCTGCCTTCTCTGATTTATTTTTATTTACTGCCTGGACAATACCAGCTGTCCCACCTGCAACACTATCTGCTGCTGCTATATCTCCTATTATTAGAGGAAATAATGGGAGATTTCCACCATTCATTTTCTTGTAATTTAATATTCTCTATCATTGGTTTACTTATGTAATATTTCTTTTTATCAATAGTAATAGTTTTAGGTGTATTTTTGTCAACAATGTTACGTAGTTTTAATTCAACAGTTTTATTATTATTATTACTTTTCGTTTGCGACATTTTTAATAAAAAATTTTAAGTTAAGAACAAATTTTAAGTTACCAAAAATTTTAATTAACCTATAGAACTTTGTTCAGAGGCTTTAGCCGATCGGACCAAAGGTCCTCAGGTTACTAACCTATAGAACTTTGTTCAGAGGCTTTAGCCGATCGGACCAAAGGTCCTCAGGTTACTAACCTATCCTAACCATCTTTCCATTAAGAATTTCAATAGAATATTTTACATCTTCTAGCAGTAAACCATAAGCCATTAATGAAGTTGTGGAATCTTTCTTTTCAATATTAATTGTTACATCACAACCATTTTTATCAATATCTTCAGATTGTGCACTTAAATCGAAACAGAAAACAGGATATAAATGTCTCCAGTCTCCAGGAGTTAATTGTGGTTCAGCCCCAAATTCTATACAGAGATTTCCATAGGCATCATATCCTTCCATAAATTGATTATTGGTATCATCGAATCTTAATGGATCAATAAGATAACGTGTTTGATTTAAAGCAACTTGTAAACTTCGAATTGTATTAATATGGAAAAGATTGTTGTTCTTATCAAAACTTGGAGAATTATTTCTTTGAAAAGTTAGTAATAAATATCTTGGAGTATTTGATGTCCTTGTGAAATCGCAGTTAAATCTTTGCTCTGAAAAAGTTACTGAACTATCAGTACGTTTTAGAAAATTTACTGGAATTGGTTTGTTAGTATTTAATCTTTTTGCAATAGTTAATTCAACCTCTAAAATAGGAGTAATATGTTTTACCCACCACTCAAGTCTATCAATTTTTAAATATGCCTTTTTTCCAGTCTTACCATAAAAGATTAATTCATTATTTGCTGTGCGATGAATTATTAATTTCAATTTTAATTGATGTGATATTTTGTCATAATCTAGATATCCGAATAATGGAGACAATGACCAATTTACTGTCTGTTTACTTTTCCTGTTAAAAACACGTCTTTCTTTATATGCAGTATTATTTGTTTTATTTAAATGATTTGCAATATTTTCTGCATCTTTCGCAATTCCTGCTGCATCTGTTCCAGCGTGAGTTAAATCATCAACAATTATACCATCATTATTATCTGGAAACCAACCTTCGATTTCATGCTTTTTATTATTTTCACCAATTGTTACAAATCTAAGCATTGTATCAATTACACCTGGAGAATCACTTATGGTTTCTATATTTTGAGTTGCAACATCTAAACGCATTTGTGTAAATAATCTTGAAAAGAAATTATTCTCTAATGCAATATTATCGGTATCTGGTAATGGTGTTGTAAAATTGGCATCACTATATAAAGAATATTCACTGTGTAAAAAGGAATCAGGTAAATATAAATAACTTTGTTGATTATCAACTTCAAAGATTAAATCTCCTCCAGTATTTGCTCTACTGGAAGATCCGGGATTCATAGCAATTCTTATATAGTCATTCTTTTTTTGATTATAACTGACGAACGGAGGATCGTCTAATCTAAATTTATTTTCAATCAGGGAAGACATTTTTATAAAAAATGATTTGATTTTGTTTTTTCTAAAAGTAATTTTCTTAGGATTCCTTTTTGGAATATATTTTAGAATTTTGCGAAACCAGCTCCGCTGTTCACACCATTACCTCTTATTTCTTCAATTGATTTCTCCTCATGTTTACTATCAGACGGAGCTCCGCTCCTCGAGGCTTCGCCTGCTGCTGCTATGTTAGCAATTTTGTTTTTTGTTTCCTCTGAGAGTTTTTTAAATTTTTTCAGTTCTTCAGAATCATTCTTAAGTTTACGAATAGTTTCTAGCTGTTTTAATTCGTTTTGAGACTTAACAGCATTTGATATTGCACTAGCTACACTACCTATAGCAGCTGCTCCTTTTGCGGCAGATGTAATTAAATCTTTGTTATTTTTAATAACATTAACGATACTTCCTATATTATCACTGATGCCAGAAAATATACCAGCTCCTTCTTTTTGAACTGTTTCTACATTGTTATAATGGTAAACAGATTTCATAGATGGTTAATGGGCAATTTTTTGATTTGAAGCAAAATGTTTAAGATTGTGTTTATAAATTATAGGCATTTTTTAGGATTAAATTTGACTTTTGGGGGAAATTATTTACGTTTATGATCGACTAAAGCCTCTGAACAAGGTTCTATTAAGATTTACGTGTGTGAATGGACAACAACCGCGTGATAATTTTATTAATTTTCTGTTGCACTTTATCTATTGCGTCAAGCAGCGTGTGATGTACTTTAATTTCTTTTCTATTAACTTGCATTTTCTGCTGATTCATCTTCAACGCCGTTTTAAGAGCATTCAATTGACCTTTAAGAACATCTAACTGATTTTTAACAGCATCTAATTGTTCTTTATTTCCTTTATAATTTTTCTTTAATTCATTTTCTAAATTGATTTTAAGAGTTTTCATTTTATCACATTTTTGATTTAGTGAGTTTACTTCATTTATTATTCTATTCATCTTTTTCATTTGTTCAGTAATTTTAGAGATTAATTCATCAACACTTTTTTGGAATGTAGCTTGTAACTTATTTAAATTTTTAAAAATTTTTTTAGGAAGTTTTTCTATTTCATTTTCTAATTGTTCTTTCAATAGTTGTATCTGATGTTTATTTTTAATGACTGCAGATTTTAACTTTATAGAAAGTAATATTAAAATTTTTGATTGTTCTGAAATTTTTTTAAAAGTTTTGCTATATTTACTTCTAGCTCTCTATCCTTTTTATCAAGTTTTAACAATTTTTCGTTTAATGATTTGTCATTAAGTTTAAGCAACTTTAATTCATTCATCAGTGGAACCAAAACATCATTTATATATTTTTCTTTTAAGTCATTAATTTGTGTATCAACATATTGTTTATTCGTTAACTCTGTATTTTGTTGCGAAAGAATAGAAAGATGTAATGGGCCAGATAAAACGTCTCCAGTTTTCATGATATGATTTTTTATTTCTATTTCTGATTCACGATTATTCGGGATATATGCACCTCCACCAACATTTGGTAACATCATTTTTTAACAATAAAAAGGTAATTTTTTCTCACATAAAAATAAAAAAATGGAAATGAGTCAAATGTGCCAAATGTGCCAAATTATGAATCCTAAGTCAGAGTTCTATGATAGTAAATATCAATGTACAGATTGTTTAAAAGCAAAAGTAGTGTGTTTAGGTTGTCAAAAAATTATATTGAAGAAAAAAATGGAAAAAGGAAATTTAGAAAAATTATATTCGCCCGTATCATCCTGTTCTTCTTATTCGACGAGATCATCGGGATTTGAAAATAAATGTTTTGATAATAATAATAATCCATGTACAGATGTTAATCTTTTATTTGAATTACAAGCTGAAATATTGAAAGAGCAGACTAAAGGTTTACCTAACATTGAAACAAATTATTGTATATTTCCAGGTGATCCATTTATAAAATTTATGGATATTGTAAGTAAATATAATGATGTGGCATATGTAGAACTGAATAAAGAAAATATGGTTATCATAGGGTATAATAGTGTATATGGGTTTATTAGAGCGGTTTTACCAATTAGTAATACTGATTGGATTGAAACTAAAAGTATCAATTATATCAACATTAGAGAATTAGTAAAAAAATTAAAATCTTTTTCAAAATCTAAAATTGGATTATTTGTAGACGAATTAAATCAATATAATATTCATATTGAAAGTAAAAAACATAATGATGAATTATTATGTCAAGTATATTATAGAGATACTGTTTATAAAAGAGAAATAGTAGAAATGCCCCAAAGATATGATAATGACACATATGTGGGATTCTATTCTAATTTAAACATTAATTTATTAAAATCATATATAATTGGCTTAGCACAACAAGAAAAAATTTATATGTGGACAACACCTTATACTATTAACAATGACCATAATCATAATCATGATCATAATCATAATCAAAATAATCCTGTGAATCATATTGAATAATCTGATAATAATGATGATAATAATGATAATAATGATTCTAATACTACATATAGTTAAAATTTATCTTAATTTCATTTTTTAACAATTGAAAATAATAATAATGGAATAGTTGAGGATACTATTAGACAACTATGTGTTGGGTCTACAAAATTTAAATTAGGATGTACATCTAATCAATTTAAAATTTTGTCATCTTTAATAAAAACTAAAAATGATTCAGATTATGGTGGTGTTATTAAATTTTCCAATAGAGATCAAAGACCGATATTTTTCTCCATTTTATTATTATTAGATAATAAATATGATTTGGAATTAGATATTCCTATCAGGAAATGTCATCCTATACCAAAAAGTGTAATTTATGATGTTGATGAAGAATCAATAGTTAGTGAAAATAAATTTAAATTATCTTTTAATACGACTTTATATGATAAAGAAAATAAGATAACTAAAGAACGTGATATTATATGTGAAATGTTTCATTATCTTCCTAATTATTGTTCTAGTCATGAAAATAATGTTACAAAAGAAATTTATACTGATTCAAATAAAGAAGTCTATTATTGTATTTCACATCATGATAAAACGGTAATTCATTTCTTATATTTACATTGCTGGGAATATAAAAATACTATCCCTTATTTTAAAGAAATTAATGATATTAAAGAATTTGATGTTGAACTTTTAGAAATTGTAAAAAAACGATTAGAAACTAAATATAAGGTTCATAAATTTTTAGATGTAATAAAATTTTCATATGCAATGAAATTTTTAGATGTAATAAGTTTTTAGATGTAATAAAAAAATTATCATTCCCAGGTGTCATCATCATCACTTAAATTACTCTCAGCGAAGATTGTTTGAAATATTTCAGCTTGAATATCTTCTCCGTTATAAGGTAACATAATTTCATTTTCATCAGGTGCTTGACGTTTAAGAATATTTATTTGACCAGAAAATCTTTTTTCTTCAGTATTATTATTTTTATCAGGAACACTAATGCCAGTTTCTAAAGATTTTTTCCATGGTTTATTAACTGTAGTCGATAATGTTTTAACCGAATATAATTTTAGAAAATCTTCTACTTTTACTTTATTTTGTGAATATCCTTTAAATGTTTTCTTTTCACTAAGTCTTCCTTGTTCATCTACAGTAATACAATATTTTATTTTAGGGGCAATAAACATTGCAAAAATAATTCCACCATTTCCATAATCATTTTTTCCTTTACACAATTCTCCCCCAACATATCCAGCAGCATCTAATTTATTGAAGAGTACATTAGAAATGTATATGCTATCGGTATCTGTGTAACATATGTATTTTTCTTTGAAACCATTAATTTCTAAAATAAAATTATTCATGATTCTTCTACAGTGAGGAAGAATAAAAGAACCTAAATGTGATGGCATGAATGATGTTGTCGCGCAGCTGCTCAAGCCTTAAGCCGTAGATTCATTTTGAATATTGGCTTTAAGAAAATCATCATCTTCCATTTCTACTTTCGCTAAATATTGTTCATCATTTACTTTTTCAAAATCTTTTACTTCTTGAGTAAATTTTTTCTTCAATGTACTTTCATTCCATAAATGATATTTAGTGGTTATGTCTTTTTGTACGGTTTTTCCATATAGTGGATTCATCAATAGTTTAATTAACTCATCACCTACAATGTTTCCTTCTGTTTTATATTTTTATCTCAAATTAAAAAGTTTCTCAATGTATTTTTGAAATGGTGAAACGTGATAATTTTCTTCATAGATTATACCATCGGTAATAGACAATATTTTTCACCACATCTAACAATTTCTTGTATGTCTACAGAAGTTAATACATCATAACATATACCATTTCTAAACCTGATTACTTTTACATGAGAATTATTATTTTGATTTTTAACTTTATATTTTGTAGGAACTGGTTGGAAAAACATATCATTCGGATATTGAAACACAACAGAGAATATTCCAGTTTTAGGTCTAAATGTTTGAGTATTAAATTTATGTACTACTTCTCGTTCTTCCTCTTGACGAAATTTTCTAGCTGATTCAGATTTAGGGTATTCTGAATTTTCATCATACATAGCTGATGGATATAAAGATGTTGCATCAAAAGCCATTAGAAATTCATTTTTTTGTTCAAGTGGTTGATTTGAAATTTTTTACAAAGATCATTCTTGTCTTTTAACTGATTATACTCCTTCATTAAATCTATTAAATTATTTCCAGGTAAATATTGTTGTAATATTGGTATCACGATGTTGCAAAATGGAGATATGTATTTTCTTATATTTGCTGAAACTCTTCCACCTTAAACAGATTTTCTAATATAATTTCTAGCCCATAAATCTGTATGAGAATGAATATTTATATTGTTATTTTGTACGCTTTTCATCCAACCGTTAAATGTTAAAGCAGAGGATGTCAAATTAGTAGTTATATCTTCACCAACTAAATCTTGCATAACATTATTATATTTGTAGATACAAAAAGCAAAAGAAAGAATATCGTTAACTAAATATGGTTTCCATTCATTTTCTTTTTCTTTATAATTTTCATGTGTTATGTCTTCAATTTCATAATTTAATTTACACACATTGGTAGGAATTTTAAAATTCTCACACCAATTTTAAAGACTTGTTTTTACATGTTGATAACTACATTTCATTATAATAGTTTGGAGTGCTAATTTACCTCGAGGTGATGATTTTTTATTATTATTATTAAATCTAAAAGATTTTTGAATATATTTGCTAACACTTGTAGTTGTATAAGGATTTTGTAATGAAGCAGTTAATATTCCTCTTGAAGTTTTAAGTGGTGCTTTAGTTAATTTAAAATTAGATTTTATCGGAAAATAGGAATCAAAGCCTGATGAATTGTGAGCTATTAAAGTTACTTTCGAATAATTCAATTCTCCAAGAGTTTTGAAAAGTTGGTGGATCGGACATGCGTCCGCTGGGTTTCCCCCGATTGGACATTCATCTTGTTTCCTAATGAATATTTTCACACAACGTTGAAGTTTATTAAATTCTGTTTCAGTTAAATTATTGTATGCACTTATCTGTTTCTTAAGTTATTTAATTTCATTTTCATCTTTTGATTGTTTAATTTTAATCATATCACTTAACAAACGTGTGTCTAATTCTTTCAATCTTTGCATTGGTAAACAAGATATAAATTTATTAAAATTAATAGCACCTAAAGCATAAGCAATAGGATGTGCTGTGGGATATTTTGGATCTGGATAAGTTTCGAGATCCCATATATATGTTGAACCATGGTCAATTGATTTCTTTGTTATAGTTTTATGCGGAAGTGTTGTTAAATTTTCATCATTAACTGTTTTATATATTGGTTTGAAATTATTTTCAATTTCTCTAATAGCTGCGGGTTTATGATTCTTGTCTATTAAACAATAGTGACCATTTGATGAACCTTCATGAAAATAATTATAATAAACATAATTATGAGTCGTTTTAATACCTCTAGGATTTAAATGACGGTTGCTAGGACTGTAATACTGAATACATTCTCCAAAGTATTTATTGAATTGAGAAAATTTGCAGTTTGCCATTACTCCTGTTCTAGATGTAGCTTTTTCTTTATATAAAAAATTATTAAACAATTCTCTCATAATTTCGTCTTGTTTTTTACTGAAACCACGTAGAACATTATAACATTTTATAAAGCAGAAATCTTCAGAAGGAATATAACAATATTGACCGAAATATTCATTGATTCTATATTTCATATTAATACCAGGTCCCCTATGTGATCTTTGTACTAACTTCATTCCATAATCTTCATATTTCATATTTCCTATAAAAATCCATTCACTACTATCTGATTTTTCATCTAGATTAGAAAACCATGTTTCAAATGATTTTTTATTATAGAAGCTTACGTAAAAGTTTTGAAATATATTATCACTATCTTTAACAACTTTTCCAAGTAAACTAATAATTTTTCCATTTTTAAAAAATTTACGTATGTCATTTACTACAGTAATAAAACATACATTATCATATTTAATTTCATTCGGATTAAAAAGATTTATTAAATCTTCTCCCACTTCATCCTTAATTCTTTCATCTTCAAAAACATCAGTAATAGGTGTTTCTAATATTTCTTTTGTTCCACATTTCTGTTTTTTAATACGTTTAATTTGTGCATCAAACACAGCAATTTGTTTCTTGTTTAATTCATCAATCCTAGACGTTAGTCCGAGAGACATTTCACCATTCATATTTTTTAAAAGAAAAAATGTATTTTTACATACACACAGGAATATTTAGTTGATGTAATGTTTCTAATTCATACTTTGTTAAATTTTCTTTCTTAACCAACCACCATAAATTATTGTATGCTAAAAATACTCTGAAACTTCGTAGACAAAGTAGAAAGGTATTTGATTTAACACACGGTTTGATACCATGTTTTGTTTTATAATCTGTAACAAACGCTACGTATTTATGATGATAATAAAATCTAACTTCTTTCTTCGAATTGACAGGGTCTGTAGGATGACGATAATCTTTTAAAACTGGTACATGCTCTATCTTGTACGCATACAACATATTTTTTTTATTTTTATTAATGAAAAATTTATAAGAAAACATTATTCGATCACTCCGCGAAAATATTTTCAATCGACTTTCAGTCAGAGAACAATTGTTCGATAACTCTTTCATGTATTTTTTTATCAATATTAATTGTAATGAAGCCATAATCTTTTGACCAAGCATTGTTACACGATTGTTTAAATTCATCTTTATTCCTTACGCATAAATCTCTTAACAAATCACTTAAGTTTCTTGCATTAATTTCAAATAGCATAAATATATTCGCATTCTTTCTAATAACACTTCCGTCTAATGAATACATACTTTGTGTTAAATAAAAAACACTACAGTTATTATGTCTACCTCTTGTAAAATAATTTCTCTGAACTGACTGATTTCTATCATTAACGCAATCATCAAAAATTACACAATGCTTCATTGTTTTATCTAGTTTACTAGGATATTGTATATTACCACTATCATCTATTAATTGTATCTTTATATGGTTTATCTTATTTTTATCTTTTTATTGGATTCTACTAACTGATTATTTTTTGCTGCTTCTTCACACCATGAACTTATTTCTTCTTCATCTTCAGATTTTTCATATTCTTTGAATAATGAAGCAATTGCTGTTTTTTAAGATTATTTTCAAATCCATATTTTAAAAATTCATAAACAGGTTGTTCTGCTGTTGCTGTATAAATTATAAGATTGTTATAATCCAAAAAACCTGGAGTCGTTAAAATTTTAAATAATAGATATGTTTTACCACATCCTGATCTTCCACAAATAACTGATAAAACTTATGATGATGATTGAATTTAAGTTTTTTTTATTTAATGGGGGCACTTCACTCATTTTTTAATATATTTTTTTTATTTTTAAGAAGAAAATTAAACTTCTCTAACCAAAAGATCCATCATAATCTCTTCACCTCCAAAATTTATTTCCTTTCCTTTCTCATCTGTTATTCTAATGTTAATACTGTTAATAGTTTTTCTTGTAATAGGGAAATATATTAATGTTTGTGGAATTACATTTAATCTATAACCAATGGGTACAGTAAAAGCTGGAAAACTGAATATCAAATTTAACAATTTACCATTTATATATCCTCCTTCAATAATGTCACAATGTACAACAATTGAATTTATTTCAGTTATTTTAGGAATCTTCTCACCTAGATGATAACCTTGACTATAGGTTCGTTTATTAAATCCCAATAGTTTTGACAATGATCTATCATGATTAAAATCAACTTGATGATTTTCGTCTAAAGTAAGAGAAAATTTATTAACTGCTGGTTCAACTGCGAAATGTAATTGTTTCTTATCTTTAAATGGTATACCTAAATGCCTCTTAATTTCATTTGATATTGATTCAACTTCGTAAGAACCAGGAAGAAAAGTTAGTACTTTCCACGTTTTGCCTTTATCAGTAGAATATCTAAATTGATCATTCACATCTTTGATAACGTTTTGAATAGTGTTAAATGTGGAGAAACTAGTTAATGCAATTTGATAATTTTTATTTTGTTCCAAATGTAAAATGGGTTCTACATTACAAGTATGTGATGGAGTAGTTGTTATAATTTTTAACGTCGTACTAAATTTTGATGAACCCAAAATCTCTGTTAAATTTTTTAAATGATTATTATTTTTTTCTAAATCTGCTGAACACATTTTGTAAATAAAAATTTCAGATAAATATTTTTTTATTAATATTAAAAGCAACATATTTCAGCTATACTTTTATAATCCTCCTCATTTATAATCTCCTTTTCTAATAGTCATTTTAATATAGCATAAATTTCATTGAAACTGGAATTATGTCCTTCTTTTATTGCAGATATTAAAATATTTAATCTATTTAATAATTCTTGTGGATCATCTGGTAAAAATATAGTTGTTTCTGTTTTAAAACCTTTTCCTACTTTAGGTGCCGTTGGTAATAAATTTTCTAATTGTTTATAACGTCTAAGAGATTTTACTGCACCAACGCTATCTAACATAGCTTTATATTTCATAAGATCTTCTACGGCATATTTTTTTAAATCTGCTCCTCTTAAAAGATCAACAAAATTTCTATCTAAACTAATAGGTGATTTATCTGGTGAAAAAATTAAACCCCGTAAAGGTTATGGAAATATTTCTTTTTCGCCAAGATAAAATCTTGCAAATAATTTTTTATCTAAAAAGAAAGTAGAATGTTTAAATAACATAGATTTTGGTAATTTTTTTCTATATTTGCTTCTAACAATTCATAATCATCTAATAATGTTTTAAGTACTGGATCTGTTATATTTACTCGGTTATCCTGATTAGCAAGTTCTTTTTCAAGAGTTTTAAATGGTTCAATAGTATTTTCAAAATCAGTTTTTACTTGTTCGGTTTGCTGCATTTTTTCAAACATATCAGATTGAATACCAGCTTTTGTCATTCTATGCTGAGTATGATTTTCTTTCATAATATTTTTTTGCTTTATTAACTCATCTAATTGTTGAATTCTATTTTGATTATCAGCTTTAATTTTATCCATTTTTAAAATATAATATTTGAATTTTGTGGTAACATTGGAATACAACAAAAACATTTTACTGAACAAATTATTTTTTTATTGCTTTGTCGTCTGACATCTTTTCGTCTGAAGTTTTGTTTAATAAAGTTTTTAGTTTTTCTAAAAAAATTTTATCATTTTCTTCATTAGAATTTTTACCATCATTAGAAATTTTACCAACCTGTTTATTCTTGTCATTAACTTGTGTCTGTAATTGAATTGATATTTTATTAGCTTCATTAGCTATTTGATCAAATTTTTCAATCTCATCTAACGTAACAACATTATCATCACATACTCTTTGAAAGTAATAATGCAGTTTATCATAAACTTCTTTAACGTGAGAATGTTTATTTTTTAATGATTTTCGTTTCTTAGTAATTAAAGATCTATCTAACATTGTAACAAGTGAAGTTGCAAAAACACCCGTACCTGTTAAAGCAGTAGTAACTACTGGAATTACTAAAACACCCGAAGTTATTATAATTGTGAATACCCCTAAACTTACTGTTATAAAGATTCCAATTCCTTGTGTTACATTCTTAACTTTAGACCATCTCTTTCTTAATTTATCATAATGCTCTAATCTTAATAATAATTGAGATTCCTTATCTTTCATATACCTAACTCTATCTTTGTGCTTTTCTTTATTCATTTTTTCAATGTCCATTTCACTTGTTTTTAATTGTGATAACGAAGGATATATTCTCGAGGTTCCTTCCATTTTTGAGGTTTCTTCCACTTTTGAGGTTTCCATTTTTTAATAAATATTTTGATATTTTTTGGTCTATGTGAAATTCTTAAACTACGTGAAATTGATATTTGTAATATTTTTCGCTAAAATTGCAAGTGTGTAAAATTTGTAAAACATTGAAAAATATTCGAAAAAAATCGGGTGGGGATGACATCCGGTGCGGAGCGAAGCGAGGCTGAGCGTAGCGCCGGATGTCATACCCTATACTCGTGACGCGCGCGAAAATTCTATCTATTATATTATATATATGAATATTACAGGGTGACCCAAAAGTCCCTCCGGGATTTTAAATCGCTATAAACACATCATAAAGTATTTGCATTTCAGGAAAACACATGTAATTTGATACATAGTATCGTAAAATTTTATTACTAACAAATGCTGTGGGATTTTTGGTTTTTAATTTTGATACAACAAGTAACAAAGTTGCTTAACTTTTTTGTCGCGAGATGAATTAAATCAGTGATAAATTAATCAAATGCAATAACTGAATGCAAATTGGTAAAAATTATTCATCATCCTACACAAAGAGAAAACAAATGCCAAATCTAAATACCATTTTATTGCTATAAAAAATGATGTAAGCAATCACAATTGCTGGAAATGTCCTCCACCAGCCTGGATGCACCGGTTGAATCTTTTGAACAAGTTTTCAAAGGTTGCTTCGATCTCCACCCGGGAAATGTTGTTGACAGATTCAGAAATGAATTTTTTCATTTGATCAATGTTTTGTGGTTTCCTTGAAAAGACATCCTCTTTGACTTTTCCCCACAAGTAGTAGTGGAGAGGCGTAATGTCAGGACTTCGTGGAGGCCACGAAATTGGCCCTGATCGTCCAATCCAGTTCCCAGGAAATTGTTCATCGAGAAAGCCCCTCACCTCAAGGCCCCAGTGCGGAGACGCACCATCCTGTTGAAAACATGTGGTTCTCAACCTTCGGATTCCTCTCAGGTGTGGAATGAAAAATGACTTCAACATTTCCAGGTAATTTTGTTGTTTCACTGTCTGCTCATTGAAGAAATACGGCCCGATGATTCTGTCATGGAACATTGCTGCCCAAACTACTACTCCAGGTAACTTAATTGGAAGTTCATAAATGTAGCCTCATCAGAAAAACAAAGGGAATTCTTGAACGTTGGATCAGCTTCCAATTTACTCAACATCAGTTGACAAAATTCCAATCTGTGCAAATGATCTTCTGGCAACAACTGTTGAACCACAGTGTAGTGGAATGCTTGCATTCCAACGACATGTCGCAATGTTCTTCGTAAAGTCTCTCTTGGCATTTCGAGATCAGTGGAGGCTGCACGTACTGAGCTCGTGGGCTGCTTCTGGAAAAAAATCGCGGTTTTGCTCAGTTTGATATTCATCATTTTAATTGTGGCACAGACAAATTGTCGAATGCACCACCAAAAATATTTTCAAAAGAACGATGAGCAGTTGCAGAGTGAGACCATCATGATTCTGAGACATCATACTGAACTTATGCCTATATAGTCAGAATTCACAGTTTCCACTTCGCATCTAAGTCACTTCGACAGTGTTTGTCACAAGTCCGCTAACCCGCCAATTATCGGACATGACAGCGGATTCGCGGTTCCGCTAACTCAATAAAATTTAACGGACTTTCAGCGATTCGCTTTTTTCAAGTTAGATTAATCAAATCCGATAAGTGCGAAATTTCGTTTTCGTGTTCTTGAGATTTGGACATTCTGAACTCAGTTCCTCAGTATTTAAATAGAAAGTCCTGATTATACTGTGCTCGAGGATATAGATAGCAATGAGGAAGCGAAGAAACCAAGAGAGCCTGATTGAAGTCATCGCACTCAGAAATTAAGAAATATCTGTTAGTGTCACAGAACACTCAGTGTGCTTGCACACATCCTTTGTCGGGATGGTGTGGCGCATCAAGTAAATTTATATGTGCGTTAATAGAGAATTCCGATGTGGAACAAGGAAAAAGTTTATCTTAAGTATTGTAGTTGACAAAATACTTGCCATTCATCTTAGTCCACTTGTTTTTTTCCAGTCTTATTCATGCATATCATGCATGATGTTAAGCCTATGTCTTTCACTATAGCTTCGCTACTGACGCTTTAAAAAAAAGAAATCAAGACATCTCATTTTGCTTGGCATCGCTCGCACAGAGATTTTTTGGAAAACCTAAAAGACTATAGGGAGAAAAGCCTAAAACCTAAAAACTTTTGTATTTTGGCCTTGGAGGCTTGCCATAGAGGCGTCTGGATGACCAAGTGCTTGGTCATCGGCAAGACAGGACTTCAATCTACCAACTTATTTTATAAATGCCGATGCAGTTTTAAAATACATAGTTTACTTGCCGTGTCATAGATAATGTGAATGGGCATCGGGCGACTAAGATCTAGGCTTAAGATAAGTTCACCAGTTTTATGTGCAACTACAACAAGCAAGTTTTCAAGCAATTATTCTTCTTTTTGGTTTAGTTAGGTTGATACGCACTATTATTGATTTTTAAGCTACCGTGTTTTCCCGAATAGAGTCCGCCTTCAAATAGAAAGTGCACATGAATTGAAAAAATGATTATATAACCCGCTTTTAAATAGAACCGCACCTAAATTTGCCGATTAAGATGTTTTTGCGAGTTATATTATAAAGCCAATGCCATTGAGTTTGACTACATGTAAGTCGTTTTTTGATTATCTAGCAACGACTGTCAATAACTCTTATTATTCAGCAGTTTATCCAGCCATAAGTTTTTAAATTCTAAATGAGTAACATAACATACATGTAGATCATATAGGTTTACTAATTCATGATATAATTCATGATAATCATAGAATAAAGCTGCTTGTTTAAGGAATCTAGTTCCGTTGTTGTTAAAAAGACATCACACTTTCTATCAAAATGATAAGAAATGATAGAATCGATAGTATCTCGATTAGCCCTCATAGAAATCGCTACAAAAAAGTAAGTAAAAACAAAATGGTCAACACTCCATCGTCACCCAAGATGAGTTTCTGGTTTTGCTTCTTGTAGATCTTGTGTTTCTAGTTTCTCGTCACTGTATCTCGTTTTTTTCTCTTCGATTTCTTCCGTTTCGTATTCCAACTCATCAACAATGCACACAATGTCTGTATGTAACACTAAAATATCAGGGGTTATTCACAAGCTCAGAAATTCAAGGTTGAAAGCGAAACTTATTATCTACAATTTCTATAATTTCAAAATTTGAAATGTAAAATAGTAGTCTTTTTCAAACCATTACATTCATAAGATAGTGTTTAAATCAATGTGCAATTAATTATGAAATCATTGCACATTTCAAGACATTCAAGGACACAAATCTACAACATTCCACACTTCGTTGAGGACGAAATAACAAAGTAATAGTATATAGTATATGTAGTATATATGTAGTAACATAGCATATAGTGTATATTGCAACAAAGTTTTCGCAGCTGAAAAAATATAACGAACATGTTTTTTCGTTTAATTCCAAAATAAACCTGTTTTTTACCAACCTTGTTTCCTTGCTAGTGACAACCTATGAAATCTTATTTGCATTTGAGTCCTTCGTCTTTTGTTTCTAACTTTAAGTCTTTAACGCCATGTAATATCAGCCAGCAATTACTTTTCAATTTCTTCTTAATCATATCAGTGTCAACCTGAGGATGCAGTGTTGTCAGCACTCGAAAGCGCTGCTCGTGTGACCATTAAAAAGTGAATAATTGAAAGCTGTTTTTTCGCGTCGCCTTCCAATAAGACACTGAATCAAACCGATCCGATAGTTTCTTCGGTTTATATTTACTTTTTCTCATCATAATGATTTTTCATAAGATAAAGGATCCTCTTTTATGTACTTCCTCAATAATGTACGTAGGCATACAGTTTGAAATTTGCTCATCTCTTAGTTTAGGAAAGATGAATAAAAACAATACGTACAGCGTAATTCTCGGACCCTTCGGTTTCCGACCCTTTATCAACGAAAGAAAAAGTCGGGACCCAAAACGTCCGAGAACAAGGCCTGAAAATATTGCTTTCATTGATCTTTGCCAAACTAAAAGGAAAGTGCATCTTTAAGCATGTAGCATGAAAAACCTCCTCCCTGAAGCAATTACTTATGGCCTATTGAATATTATACATAAAATCAACTCTTAACGTTAATTCATAGCACATCTTCTCCTATGGAACACATTCTATGGCTAATAAAGGCAGTTCCATTTGTTATGAGCGAAAAAACTTGTAAACTTTTAGAATAATGTACTTATAAATTTTTGGAGTAATGTAGTAGTTTGATATTGCTTGCATCCTTTGCTAGCATGCACATTAATGAAGTATTGAACACAGTTTCTGATTTTGGGTTGTAGACATTTCTAGTTAATCCTCGTTCATATTTAGACACATGTATTTATTTGTCGCGAACGCTATTCGGACATGGACAAAATTTAGATTTCCATTTTTTTTGTTTTCTATCAAACTAAATATGCCAGTGCGAAATTTCTTAAATTATAAAAGTAACAATTTACAAGGAAAACTTGAAATAAAGAGCACTTTCCTGTAAATCTTAATACAGAAATACTTACATATTGATTTTAAGGCTTTGTTTGCTATGAAGAGACTTTGTGATAAAGTATCACCCTGACGTACTCCCTTCATGATTTTCACTCATTATGTCGGTTCTGATCTGTGCTGAACGACCGCTGTATGCTTTTTCAGAATTTTAATAAACTTCGTTTGTACTCCTTTCTTTGTTAGAGCATCAAGTACTGCTTTGTGCATAATGGAGTTAAAGATCTTCTCGTAGTCAATGAAGGCCAAATATATAAAGGTATTTGGTATTCATTTGCTTTTTCAAAAGACTTGTGTGGACGTGTGGAGGTGGTCAATAGTGGAATATCCTTTACGATGTGCAGCAGCTTGTTCAGGGGTTGATTGTCCTCCAAAATGTTTGATATTCTTCGTTTCACGACTGTTATATATAATTTGTAGGCGTGGGATAGAAGGCTGATTGGTCGGTAGTGGCTCAGTTCCATTTTGTCTCCTTTTTTGTATATCAGAGATCTTATCGCGTTCTTCCATGTTTCTGGTATCGTTTCTTCTTTTGTTATTTGATTAAACCTTTCTGTCAGATTTTATAATTGTTTGTCCCCCAACGTTAATCATTTCAATTACCACCCCATCTTCGCCTGGAGCTTTCTCGTTCTTCATATCTTTGATAGCCTTTTCTACTTCGTCCTCTGAGAGAAGATTGGTTCATTTTCTGTCGGTGTTGTTTGCATATTTTCATCGTTATCATTGTATAGCTCCTAATAAAATTTAGCACAACTTTCTGAAATTTCGTCTCTATTTCTTATGACTGTTAGTAGTGAAAACTGTGCCCTACTTGCCAGGGATAGGTACATGGATAGGTACATGTAAAGTTTAGTGTTATCAATAGGTACATGGATAGGTACATGTAAAGTTTAGTGTTATCAATAGGAACATGGATAGGTACATGGATAGGTACATGTATAGTTTAGTTATCGATAGGCACACGGATAGGTACATGTATAATTCAGTGTTATCAATAGGAACTTGTATGAGATCTGTTTTACTGGATAGGTACATGTGTTTGGTACACTGTGTTTCGGAACGTCTATGATCGAACTTGTGTGGTTTGGTTCTGAGCACTTGGGTACGTACCGATAGACGTCCGTTGTTTGATTTTGAATGGGTTTGCTCAATTGCGACTATTGTGACTATTGCAACCATTGTAATCAAGATGACACATTGATTTTCCTTTTACGTAGACAAACTATGCTATAAATATGAGATAGTTTTTGATGGCATACATAATGATGACTAGTATCCCAACGTCGTGGGTTGTCGCAAGAGACCTTGGATATTCGTTCAAAGCCATAGAAACTGTAACAAATCTCAGTGAAAATATCAACGCTGGTGATTTAGTTGATCGACTAATGGATCTAGATGAGCATGCTATGAATCACAATTTGGATCGTAGGTGGATAGAGGATTTCTCCATGCTACACTGCAATGATAGTGAAATTAGGAGGATCAAATTGGAACGATATGGAAAGAAGGAGACATCTGACAGTGTTTTAATAAAAAGTTCTCCCAATAAAAGTGACTTCAGAAGGAAATTAGAACAAGAGACATTTAAATTATTATGTGAACGGAACTGCGTTAAATGTTTTAAACAGGAACGATCCCTTCTCTTTTTGCCATGTTGTCATAGCGTTATGTGTTCTACATGTTATGTACCCTTTGAAACTTCATCTTGTCCCCTTTGCGATGAAGAAATATCTTCAACAGTCACTGTATATCGTACATGATGAGTCATCATGCAGGTCTGTGATTGGTCACTATTGTGTCTTTGTTTGACTTTTCTATATAAGGAGGACATTGTACCGTTCTATTTCAAGCATAATTTGAGGCTAATACAATGTCAATCAGCATGTCGTTCACTACCAACATTCCCATTTCAATAATTTACCGAAGTCAACTCTTCACGGGCAATATATTTTATTCTGCCGTGAATATAACTGGCTATAAAGCGGATTTGGTGGATCTGATGGAGGAAATAGTGAAGTATTTCCGCTGCGGAGAGGACGTTGTGGTGCAGAGAATGTTGATGAGAGTCGTGAACAACGCTCTTACACGAGTTGCAAGATTCTGGCTCAACGAAGTATTTCGCCCACTATCTCAAACGGAGATTGTACCGGAATACTCTCGCTGTTGGTGCACCAGTATCCAACGGAAACTCAACACATGTCTCCATGACATTATCACCTCCAGCTACTATGACGAGAAGGGTGACAAATGCAAACTGGACTTGTTCAGTGGACCGCCATCAGTAAGCATCAATGTGGCTGCTCAAGGACATTCTGAGGTAATCAGTTTGCGGGCATACTATGCCAATATTTTAAAGACTTTCCATTCAAAGCCCTGCTGTATGTGCTGTCCAATTTCAAAACATCTAATGAAAGACATTGAGCAGCTCATAACTGCTACAAATCAGACTCTAGCCGATGTGAGTGTATATCAGTTTCCCTCTACAGCTTGTTAAGTGTTTTATGTAATTTTATAAGTACCAGCAACAAAACTCTGTGTGAATGCTTGTAAACTTTTGTATATAATGTTGTAAGTACTAAGCAAAAATTGTAATTGTATTATCTATTTCCATATTAGAATAAAAATGTCTGTAAAACGGAAGGCATCTTCTCGTCAATCGAAACGGTCTTTCAAACCTTCAAGTCAGTTTAAAAAGGCGTTGCGAAAGTTAAACAGGATACATGATAATAAGAAGAAGTGTAAATTGATTCAAAATTCAAGTGATGATTTCATTCGTGATTTAGCTTTTGCAATACACAAATGTCTACCTATTTACAAGCCTCTGTTGAATGCTGGCTCTTTGAATAGCATTAAAAAGTTTTCAAATCCAAGGAGTAGTGATAAGAAAAGGCGAAACTTAATTCAGCGCGGTGGTGGTGGGTTTCTAAGTATGTTAAATGATATTGGAAACAGTATTAATGGTGTAATCAATAGTCCGCTTGGAAGGATTGCAGCAACTGCTGCAATGTTAATATAAGGTTAGCGAATGATAAAGTGACACGTCATCACTTTGATTGATGAGTCATATATAGGTGTATATAAGGAAGACGCTTTAATGATATTTTACCACTTTCAAGTGACAATTCATTTGCGCTGGTTGAAAGCTCCGAATTAGTACTTGTTGAAACATGACTCAGAAAATGTATACAATCAGAGAGGAAGGTGACGCTTTTGAGCAAGATCTCTTGAAGCTTCGTCCGACACGAAAGGTGCAAGGGATTGGAAATACGTTCTACTTTCAAACCTTGAATTATGGTGATGATGGCTTTTATCTTCAAGTTCCATTCTTCCACAGTAATGGTATGTCTACATCAGGGTATAGCAATATGAGACAAATGCGAGTGACTTTTCCAAAATGGCAACAGGTGATTCTTAAAACTATTGACTCTTTCGCGAAAGAATGTGTTGAGCTGCCTGAAAGTGCTCCCACTCATTGGAGAAAGGCATTAGAGGAAGGAGTTGGTTATAAGGAATTGCCGGAATTCGATACACTGTTTTTAAAACTATCTGATCATTTTCAAGCATTCGATCTCTTTACAAACGCGATGGAATGTGAGGATCTCAAACGGGGCCGCTATATGGGCTTAGTTCACGTTACCGGACTTTATATTGGCTCACATGGTTCGACTGGTAAAGTCGCATCTTTACAAATGAAGGTTCTTCAACTAGTCTATGAACCACTACCAATTGATAAATGTTTGATTAACATTGATAAGACTGCTTCAAGTGATGGGAAGGAAGAGACCAAAAAGCGAGGTCGGAAATCTAAAGATGGGAATCCTAAATTGAAGTTGAAGCGCCAAGATGCTGACTTGAAAACTTTCTATAATCCTAATTGTGATGAGGAAACACAAATGTTTTAATTTGTAAATGTTTTAATTTGTAAATGTAACTTGAAATTTTCTATTCTGAATGTAAATAAACTTGATCTGGAACATGTGTCTGTTTTGTTGTTCTAAGCAAAATTAGCGGGATGATGAGTTTAATGTTAATGGAATTATAAGATGACAGATTTTCGTCTATTCACTGATCGCACAATGTGTGTCGCTGGACCAAGTCAGTCCGGTAAAACTACATTTGTAACTGAATTGCTACAATATAGAAATGAAATGTTTAACAAGGAAATTAAGAGAGTCAAATGGTATTATGGAATATTTCAACCACAACTACATTCTGCACTTCGCCAGAAAGGTTATGAGGTGAAGCAAGGGTTACCATCAACTGAGGATATCAAAGCAGGTGACTTACTAGTATTAGATGATCTATTACGAGAAAGCAAATCTTCAAAGGATGTAACTGAAATGTTCATTCAAACTGCACATCATAGGGAAGCTTTTATTATCTACATCACCCAAAACATCTTCGATGGAGGGAAAGAGCAAAGAACTAGAAGTTTGAATACACATTATTTGGCAATATTTAAAAATCCAAGAGATAGCAGTCAGATACATCATCTCAGTAGACAGATATTACCTCAACAACCTAAAGTACTTTCAAAAATATATGAAGATGTAACAAAGAAACCACATGGTTATCTATTTATTGATCTAACCCAGGAATGTCCGGAACGACTTCGATTTCGAACAAATATCATACCTAATTCCGCTGAACCAATGACAGTTTTCTCGGTTCACAGTTAGTTTTAAGCAATGTACTTTGTTGCCTTATTATTTTCAAACATGTCGTATTCAAAGATGGTAGTCATTCCTCAAGAGGAGTATGTACAATTGACTACATTACAAAGTGCACAGGAAGTCAAAAATATAGATCAACCTATTACGAATCAACTTAAGGAACTAACACAAAAGGATATGGAAATTCAGAAGATTAAGGATCCCTATCGACGAATGCAGTTAGCAGCTGAAAACATTGACGAGAGGCGACAGATTCGTGACAAGTTGCGACGATTTATAACCTTGTCAACACCTCGACCATATCGTGTGCGCGCTGAGCGATTATTTGACTTCATTGATCCACATGTGAAGTTCAATGAGAGAGGGGAGATAATAGATGAAACAACTGGTGATGTTATTAGAAATAGTCACATAGATGACCTTCTACAATATGCTGTCAGAGATGTAAGGCGAAAACTAGGTGCACCACAAGGGTGGTCATATTTTCAGAAAATTTTATCTGATCAAAATGTACCTCACAATATTATTGGAGGACCGACTGTGAATGAATTGGATAAGGGTCACTTACAAGATGGATCAAAGCGTAAAACACCCACGATGGCGGTCAAGCGAGAGCTTGCAGATCCCGATGATCTGCAACCAAAAAGAGCTACTAGGCGCTCAACGCGTGTTGCGAAGGAGTATAGTAAATATTAAGCAAATATGAATTAAGCCTTGCCTCTCTCATATCATGTCGTTACAAAAATTTTGCTGTTGTTTGAAATCTGCGCTCGAAGGTAAAGGAGAAGAGGGCATCGAGGTTGATATCAATTGTGTTAGCAGTTGCTGTGCGAGTAATACCCGTGCAAATCAGAACAAAGACGATGAGTACAGCAGTGAAACTGAGAAAGATTTATTACGACTTAAATCATCCCGCAAGTTTCAGTCGTCCGGAGGTTCTAGCTCGTGCAGCAGGTGTGGGAATAGAGAAAGTCAAGAAGTGGTTGAGGAGTCAACCGACTTACACTCTTCACAAAAATGCGAGAAAGCAGTTTCCAACAAGAAAATATGTTGTTAACAATATAGATAGTCAATGGCAAGCGGACTTGGCTGACATGCAACAGATATCACAGTACAATGATGGCTATAAATACATCTTAACCGTAATAGATATTTTATCTCGCTATGCTTGGGCACGTGCGCTGAAATCTAAACGAGGACCAGAAGTTGAAGCGGCTTTTCAGAGCATTTTCGATGAGGGGCGTGTTCCGCAAAGAATACAGACCGATCAAGGGAAGGAATTCGAAAACTCTCATGTTCGAAGTCTCCTTAAAAGTCATAATGTGGAATTGTTTAGTGTCAAAAGTGCTTATAAAGCTGCCATGGTTGAGAGGTTC
This sequence comes from Prostheceraeus crozeri, assembly GCA_907163375.1. Lineage (NCBI taxonomy): Eukaryota > Metazoa > Platyhelminthes > Polycladida > Euryleptidae > Prostheceraeus > Prostheceraeus crozeri. Next base: position 410,525 of record CAJQUW010001534.1, on the reverse strand, counting down.
AATCGCACACTGAAGACAAAAATATGGCGCTATTTCACTGCAAAAAATACACATGTTTGGGTAGGTGAGCTGCAGAAATTTGTTAAGAATTACAATGAAAGCTACCATCGAATCATTAAGATGAAACCAGTTGATGTTACCCCAGATAATGCGATGGATGTATGGCTTCGATTGTATGATAAGAAAGCGAAAAACATTTCCAATGAAAAGAAAATTAATGTTGGTGATAGAGTTCGGATTTCAAAGGTTAAGTCTACATTTGAGAAGGGGTATCTACCTAATTGGACTGAAGAAGAGTTTTTTGTGGATGAAGTAAATACAAAATTTAGACCCACCATGTATAAATTAATAGATTACCATGGCAATCCAATTGAAGGAAAATTTTACTCTTATGAATTGCAAGTAGTAGACAGAAGTGAAGAGGTGTATATGATTGATAAAATAATTAGGAGGAAAGGTCATGGCAATCAAAGGAAATATCTAGTTAAATGGAAAGGATATCCTGATTCATTCAATAGCTGGATAACGCACCAGGATCTACAAAATGTGGAGATGGGAGACACTCGTAACTTTTAAGCTAATATAGCATGTGACTTCTTCCATATATGACTTTAACATGTCTACTAACTTCAATATCATTCTTCCAAGCAATAGCAACCCCAAGATATTCCCAAGTAACAAACCATCTCTATACTCTGTTGAATTCGCTAATCCAATTACTCTGCATGGACCCCATGAAGTTGCTCTAACTGAAATTACTTATTACAACGATATCAGTTTGCTAAAGAACAACTATTTTGAATTACATAAAGAAGTGCGAGAGAAGGATGATTGCTTTCGCATATTTCAAAATAGTCTACATGGTACATGGGCTTTTCATCATCTAACTTTACATCCTTTTTCAACATCTTTACCATCTGTCCAAAACATGATTAAAATTCAAAAGGCATTTGCAACGTCAACTTTTAATTCTAAGGTTCCCACAATGAGCTTGCAAGATACAGAAAAGGAAATCGGTAGAATGTTTGAACGAATAAATGATCTCTTCAAGCTGACTTTGAATAAATTCTACAAACCAGTCATAAAGGGGTCAACAAAATTGATGAAGGAAGGGAAGCATGTTCTTCTTGTATTAGGTAAGGATTTGAGTCATACTTTTGGGTATTCCAGAACAACTTTCTCATCAAGGTATTGGTACAATGGACGTGGGTGGAATTCGGAGAGGAAAGTTACTGATTTTAAATGCAGAATTGTGCCATTGTATGCATTACAAAAAAGGAGCATCCGAGTAAAAAATAAATTTGAGGTCATTAGAAGTGTTGAAGACTTTGCAAGAAAGTTTCAAGGATCAGTGCCAGAAACGTTAATGACTTGTGAATATAAGAAAGAGAAAGTAACTTTATTTACTGTTGAAACGGAGGCAGAATTTATTGTTTTTACTAAAAAGACACCATTGGAAAAGTCTGAGTCCGCTGTTATTGAATTTGGATCTGAAATGATTGGGATGTTTAAGGGCCTTGAAAGCGCACCTTGGTTGACAGAATTAAATGATACATTCAAGGTTCAATTGTCCTCTTCTAAACTCAAAGCATCAACAAATGCTTCATGGGATATCCACGTATACAGCGAAGACATATCGGGTGATGAATTGTCTACTTCCAGTGAACTTGTAAAAAGAGTTAATTTGAACATTGAAAGCTTGAAAACGCCATCTGAATTGTGTACAAAGTTAAATGAGTTTGGTGTAGATTACCTTGATGCAGATGAATATCACTTTTCTTATGACCCACATAAGAAACGCATGATTCTAAAGGTAGGGAAGAACTCTCTTATCAAGCTGGATAGCGTGTTAACGACCACATTGGGATTCTCAAAATCAACTATTTATGAAGGTACATCAATAGGCGATACAGCCCCCTCACTAGAGCGTGATATAAGTAACTTATATGTCTATTGTAACATTATTGAATATACAAGGGTTGGCGACATTGAGGCCCCACTTCTGCGCACATTTCCTCTCTCATCCGTAAGGAAGCAACTAATCAATCGAGAATTTTTTAACACAATGTATCTACCAATCAGCCGAAATTTCATCAATAGAATTGACATATCAATTCATGATGATGCAGGAGAAGTAGTACCGTTCTGTGGTGGTGTTACTGTTTTGACCCTACATATTAGGTCACGAGAATAAGGCTTTACGCTATTGTGACTTCCATAGTTATTCAATAGTCATAATGACAGGCATTTACAGTAGACCATCATATCAGAGCGGTTATCCCGTGTTTGTTGGAGGTAGACGACAAGTTGGAGGAGGCATATTTGGTGCACTAAGACGTATGGTTCTTCCAACACTCAAAAAGTATGGCGTACCAATCATGAAGCGTGTTGGAAGCAGGGCTTTAGATTTTGGTGCAAATGTTGCAGCTGATGCGCTTCAAGGTGAGGATATCGGTGAATCTATGAAAATGCGCGCGCAGCAATCTGCCATAGACGCATTAGATGATTTAACAAAGACGAGACGTACAGTTCGGAAGAAGCGTAGGAAGTCAAGACAAGTTGGATCAGGCCGAGTTACTAAGCAAAGACGCAGGAAAAGTAAAAAGCCGACTAGAGCAGCACGTTCTAAATCTAGACGTCGAGTGAAAACAAGAAAGCGCAAACGAAATTCCACAGCTACTAGAAACAAGTCAAAACGAAGGAAGACAACATATTTGTAGAGCTAATACGATGCAGAGTATCAATTCGGCTTTGTGTTTCTTCGATTCTCCCCCTCATCAGACAGACATCATCTCCTCAACAATTGTAGACATAGTCCCCACAACAAATATCGATGGTAACCAGCAGCCTATTCAGTTTGATATACCTGCCAATCCTCAAGATTATATTGACTGTCAATCCATTGATTTAGAGTTGTGTATACAAATTAAGAAGACTGATGGTACAAATATCGATTCATCCAAGGATAAAGTGGGGTTAGCAAATCTTCCTATTGCCAGTCTGTTCTCAGATGTGTATCTAATATTGAATGACAAACAGATTGAAGGAGGGGATCGAGCATATCCATATGGAGCATATATACATACAATGACTCAATTTCAAAAGCAAGCTAAACAGTCACACTTGCAAGTTTCTGGGTGGTATGATGATCAGCAAGGGAAATTTGATGATGTCTCAAATACAGGGTTGAAAAGACGAATGGATTTAACAGCGGATTCAAAGGAATTATACTTGAAAGGACCCGTCTATCTTGATTTCCTTCGTCAATCTAGATATCTGCTATCACAGGTTAAAATGCAAATAAAATTTATTCGCGCAAATCCTGAGTTCGCGTTAATGGCTTTTGGAGCTACAAACTATCAAGTCAACATAAGTAATGCCGTGCTCAATGTAAGGCGAGTAACAATGAACCCGTCAGTCATCAACGAGCATGCGACAGGATTGAGGAAAAACAATGCAATATATCCAGTTAATCACAGTGTGTTGACAAACTTCACAATTGGTGCGGGATCATCCTCACATGCCTACCCAAATCTTTTTCCCACTGCAATGCCAAAGGCGGTGTATATCACATTTGTGGAAAATGAGGCATTCATTGGTGCTTTTGAAAAGAATCCATTCAATTTCCAACACTTTAATGTTAGCAAACTAGCACTCTATCAGGATGGGAAATTTGTATCTTGCAAAGCATATGAGCCTAATTTCAAAGATGGTAAATTCGCACGTGAATATGGTTCTATTTTCACCGCCCTCAACATGTTTAATACAGACGATTCAAATGGAATTACAATGGATATGTACAAGAATGGCTACTTCTTCATTATGTACAACCTCACAGCAGATGCAGATCTAGGTGGTGAAAGCGTAGGAGTTACAAAGCCTGGAAATCTACGACTGGAGGTATCATTTGAGTCACCTTTGAAGAAAACAATTACTTGTCTCATTTATGCTATCTATGATAGCAAAGTTGAGATAACAAGAATGAGAGACGTGACTGTCAGCTATCAGAGATGAGTAACTTAAGCAACATAGAAATCTTGAGGAAAATGAGGAAAGCTCATCCCTACTCCAAGACAATATTTCTCAATGTCTTTTCTAGAGATAATTTACCTGATTCAATTCCTTTCTATCCTTGTTCACTTATCATCAATACGGATACCAACAATCTTCCCGGAAAACATTGGATTGCTGTATACATCAATCGTTATAAAGTTGCCGAATATTTTGACTCTCTTAATCAACCTCGTTTACATGATATCGCATTATGGATGAACAGGTTTTCCTGGACTGTTAGGAAAGTGACATCGTTCCCACTTCAAAGTAATACATCTCTAATGTGCGGTGGCTATGTACTCTATTTTGTCAACGAGAGACCATTGAAAAATAACTGTAAAAGTGCTTTAGAACTATTTTCAAAAAACTGTGATAAAAATGATGTAATTCTTACTAAATATGTTGAAACAGTTTTGAAATAAAGTTTTATGTTGTATCATTAACTTGCTCTCTTTTTTTTCCAAAACAAGGGTTTATAAGGAAAACAAAAACATGCTCATATTTCATTATCTATTCACATATATACAAAAAACATGTTCACATTTCATTATCTATCCACATATATACAAAATCTACAATTTGGTTTTCATGAAACATTTTTTCAAATCACATATGATGGGAGGCACATCACTTATGTCTTTAATGCCGGTTATCACAATCTTTCCATTATGGAACACATGAACATGATATGGATGCCAGTTAGTCAATTGAGCTGCTGGAAATAACTCCACTTCATAAGTTAGATTATGTGATGATGTAACTTTACGGAAATCATAGTGATAGTGTAATTCACATAACACGGTCATTGTCTTCACTTTCCAATCAGATAATGAATCACCAAGTAAATGTTCCAAAGTTAAGTGTAGATATGAGACATCACCCTCCATGACCCTTCCAATACATTGGATTGTTCCATTTGGAAAGAATAGGATAGTGAGAGATCTATCCTTCCTCTGAATCCTCCATGTTAACATTGAGGGTCTTCCAAGATGTAAGCTCGTTGTCGGCTACAATTTGCGTTTTATCAGTAACCATTGTTTTCGGTTGGGTATATTCCTCTCGATCTCTTGTAGATTGAGTTTTGACTTTGCTTTTGTAGTTAACATCCGATTTACAACTTCCAACCGTTTGATGTCCTCCATCTTTAATGAATGACGTTATCTGTGGTAGTATCTCCCTTGTAAAGGTTTCCCATGTGACGTCACTGAAACGAAAAAATCGATATTCAACATCTTCACGTTTTGGTGAACAGACGTATAGTTTGACTGATGAATCACACTTTATCCATACCTTGTCATCGAGAGGAATCTTGATCCGAGTCTTATGGTTGTCAATGAGATCCGCAAAGTCTTTCAGTGAAGGCAATGAGTCAATACTAATGCAAACGCCACGATGTTTTCGATCACTATTTGCTATTGAATGACGAAATGCTATTCTGTTAGAATTTGTTATGTGAACGTTTTGAACGTCACTAAGTTTCCATGTTCTAATGTAATGAGGCATGTTCCGAAAGCTATGTTTCAAATTTAAGTTTAATGTTTGCCTAAAGTTTGTTATTTTATTAGCTCAACATATCGGAATGATGTTGAGTACAAATTCTTCACATATTCATTCACATTAGGACTACCTATTTATTAGTAATCATTTCTACATATCGGAAAGATGTAGAAATTTCAATTTTAGTAAGACTACTTATGTATTAGTAAGTGTTGCTACATGTCGGAAGATGCAGCAATCGCAAGATCTATTACAAGTGGAATATTATATTGTTTTTATTTAGACTTATTCTACATCACCTGTGACAGGAAGGCATCTCCTTCTCTTCGACGGTGGGGGAAGACCTAGGCTATAGTGTCCATATGGTAATGATAAATTTTTATCCAGCCAACAGCGCTTATCCTCCCAAAGTGAAAGACCTCGCTTCCTAAATGATTTTGTGCTAACTATGTGATTTTTTGAATTTATAATTGTCATATCTTCAGTTGTATCATTCTCACTATAATAGACACTCCTATAGTCATCATGTTTCAATTTTTTAACTGCTGCTCTCTGAATTCCTTTTGCACGTTTGATGCTATGATTGGTAGAGTCTAGATATTTCATGGAATACATTTTCGGTTTTAGTAGGATCATTTCCTCAAGCAACTTTCCAGCACACTCATCCTTAAAACAACCTAATCTAGCTTTGTTTGTAGTTGAGTATAGTCGGTGATGACTGTCATAGTTTGAAGAGTCAAACTTTTCACCGAAGTATAGAAGTATATCTTCCAGACGGACAGATGGTGATGTGTATAAACATAGGAAGAAACTATCGGTATCACCTCCACAAAGTCGCGTTCTATTTATCAGTGGACATCCTTTTAGATCATTGTAATATAATTGATACATTTCCAACTTACTATAGTCAAGTACTGCTTGACCAACATATATTAATTTATTTAAAACTATTGAAGGTTTGTACATTTCCATACCAACCAGATCTTCATCAAATATTTTGTGTTGAACATAGAGAGGATGATTTGACAATTTCAGTAGTTGTTTCTCATTGTTGACTAGTTTAAATTTTTTCCTTCTCCTTACATTTTCCATTGTTTTACCATATAAAGAATTATTTTTCAATTTGTAGAATGACTTTTCGAAGTCAGTGTTTGATTGAGCCCTCTTTTGAGAGTTCATATCAATGTATGTTTTTAACCAAGGCTTTTGTGTGAATTTTATGCCACTATGAATCTTCTTGATTCTCATGCCCATGCTCAAGTAAAATTTTAAAATTGAATAGTGGACTACATAATTTTCCCTATCAAATTGATGGAGCAGAAGTTTCTTGATAGAAGAAAAATGTGTATTTGGTCTTACTTTTTCATATAGATTTTTCATATAGTGTGAAAACATTCTCTTTTCAATCATCTGCATTTCTGGAGCTAATGGGAAATCGGCAGTGTCATCATGAATGGCTGCAGGATACTCTAAATCTAAATCAAAAATGTAGCCGATTTCACCATCATCATCTATATTTTGAACATTTTCTTCATTTAAAAAATTATCTAATTCACTTTCATTCAACCATTTGAAATTTGAGTGGGGTAGATTCCTACTGAGTGAAGAACCGTAAAGGTTATTAACATCTAAGTAGGTCAAATGTCGACTTTCATGTATATTATTTCCTAATTCTTCAATGCGTGCACGCGCTCGGTGAATGTTGGTGAAAGTCATACCCCCTCTAATTCCTCGTTCAAATAGATTGTACATATTTTCATCTTGTATGTAGTGTGGGGGATCATTGGAAGAGAAATTTAGTGCTGAGGTAAAGCTAAGATGTGGGAGACTGACAAAATGTACAGGGTCGACTTCATCCTCACGTTGACTCAATGCTCTAAACACTTCAAATATGTCTGCCAACAATAAAACATCTAACTTCAGATATGCCAGCATGTAATCACCAAATGTGCTACAATTAAATTCAATCCACGCCTTGTTAGCGTGTTCATATTCACTATCGGAACAGTGCTCACGAGTAAGATCATTATAGAATTCAAATTGTGGTGGTAGACAGTCTTCCGTCAACGTGTTTAAGTTTTTGAAGTATGAATATGGAAACACTCCCTTCTGATATAAAACATTATCACTTAATTGTGGAAATTCTACCCTTAATGTCTCTACATGCTCATACGTTTGCAAGCCCTTGGCTAATTCACTCAAGGATGCACTTAGAAATTGATATGAGTCTAAGAATTTTAGTTTAAAGTATACTGTCTTCCCTTTGTATTCATTTACAGGGACACTGGCGGATAAAGTTATATATTTTTCAGCAGTTGCTGCTACAACATCTAATTTCCAAGACTTCATTCTTCCAATCGCTTTATAGCAAACGATGTGGCTATCATAATTTTTAAAATTGTGGAAAAATATGGGGAGCTCCCGTCTGTTAAGTCTTAACCGGAGATTGCATTTCCTACATAATGTTTGCCTATATCGTCCGGTGATATGATCATGATCACGAACTTTTATGACTTCATCGCTGAATTTTGATTTACATTTGTTGCAACATTCTGCATTCTCGTGGCGTGCTTTTTCATCCGCTGACAGTGACATTGGCTGCCTAGTTGTTGCACATTGGTTGTCATATAAGTCTTGGGCTACAGTTTCTAAGTGGTGCAAGAAACTAATAATGCAATTTTCTCCCTCAAAGAGGTAATACTTGTTTTCAAATTTTGATTGAAGGGCATTATGCCAGACATGATAAGCTCCAATAGCCGCAGGTTTATGTATTTTATTATCAATGTAGCACTCTATATCTGCATAAATTACTAAAGGAGGACTTAGTTGATATTCCATGCTACTTGTTAGTACTTTTAGATCTGTCGGCATTTTTTCTATTTGTGCTTTTCCTCGAATGCAAAACTGGAAATGTCGTTCTAGTGTTGTCTTATATGTGAATGACTGAGTGCATCTTTCGCAGAAGTATTTATGTCTTTTTAAAGTTCTCCTATACAATCTTGACAGCTTTGGAATTCCACAATAGTGTGCTGCTCCATTGTTTAGAATTAGCAAAATATTAACCGTTTGCCTACCAGTAAAGTTACTATTGTAACGAACACCTTTGAGTCCATTTTCATAAAAGTGAATGTTAATTTTAATATCATTATTTTTCTCAAATTTTGGAATATCTTTGATTGATACTGGTGTGGAAATGCCTTCCATATTTAGCTCAGATGTCCACTCACTATATGATTTTACTTCATTCCTTGAATAAGGTACTTCATTATAATGCAATATTGATAAAACTGCATATAGGAAGCAATCATTTGCATTTGAATTAACATTAATGACAGCTTTAGAGTTTTTTAACTTCTTTGGTAGAGGAAATGATTGTCCACCTGACAGTATTGGACTTGTTATTACATTGAACTCTATATTTTGTACATCATCTATAATCCAATTGCTACCCTTTTTTGTGAAGGCTTCAATATGATTTATTACACTATTTAGATGATCCTGAAACCAAGCATCATAGTCATAAATATAGTTTGAGGATGATGAGGTAAAGTGTGCGAGAAAAGTTTCTTCTTCTTGAGGATTAGAACGGACATAACGAATTTGTGCAATCAGACGACCGCGCAATTGATAGCTCCTTAGTAAGTCAGACACTAAATTCCCTAACATGGAACGCATGCTTTCTAAGAATGATGTTATGTCCACAGTAGGTGTTGTTGGCGTGATATCATACACACGTGCATGACCATTGAGTGCGCTTTCACTGAGACTAACAGTTCCATAGTTATTATGCATATTCATCTCACTATTTGTGTTATGTACATTCATATGCTGTCGAAATCTACTTATAGAGTTATACGTTTTGCCACACCGAGAGCAGTATTGCATAAAGTTTTGTATGTTAGTTGAAGCGCTGGTTGTTGGCTTAGAAGTAGATCTATTTTGATTATTTGAATTTGACTCTGTTATGCTATCATTCGGTTTATTATTGCATACAAGTTTATGTCTCTTAAGATTATCCATCCTATTCGTCTTATATGGACACTTGCTACATTGATACGTTTTTCCTAACTTACAAAATTTTTCATGTCGTTGCAAATTGCCTATGAGAGTGAACACTTTTCCACACTTGGTACAGACAACCATGATTATTGATGAGGATTGAAATTAGCAAGCCCTTATATACATCTACCATCTAATGACGTCAGCGTCATCACCAGCCAATACCATATGTTCCGATCTGTTGTAAAGAGAAAACACATAAAATTTCAACAATTTTTTTTTCAAAATAGAAGAAAAAAGAAGTAAAAGTAATGAAGTTATAGTTTGACGCATTTAACAATGCCACTATGATAAAGTTTTAGGTGACTGCAGCTGTCACTACAGCCACCCAAATCGTCCATCCTTGTAAGGCGCACTTTTCTGATCCCATTTTGGGAACAGTCGAGGTGGACAAGTGTCTCTTTATTGTGCTGTTGACTGGTGGTTACTTGGGAGGCCAACAGGAGGTTTGATTGAGTAATATTTCTTAGAGACTCAATCAAACCTCTATTGTCCTCCTTCAACTTAGCCTCGCGGGCCTCAGCCTCCTTTAGGCGCTCTTGGCAACGACGGAGTTGCACCTCAACGTCTTGTACCTCTTCTGCTGTCGCGTCGAGATCCACATTATACTGCCGGACAGGGAGAGCAGCTGGAGGTGCGGGGGCAGCAGCGTGAGGGGAAGGATCTGCGGCTAGGATCGGAGAGGAAGGATCTGCGGCTGGGATCGGAGAGGAAGGAGCTGCGGCTGGGATCGAAGAGGAAGGACGCAGTGGAGATAACGGAGCCAGTGTCATCATGGGCGATAAAGGAAGGCGCACACTCCAGCTCGGAGAAGCCCGGATGTGGCTGAACGAGACCTCCTCCTGAGATGCACACATCGCGGAGTCCTGTAATCGAAAGAAACAATTGTTTATCATCTATTTAGCATTTTACCAATGATGAGATATAAAAGTGAATTTCTCTTACCTCCGGCTGGATTGTGACCTTCTGATCGGTTCCAACCTCTGTCTCACGGGGCAACGAGTCATTCTAAAAGATAAATCAATCTATTACAAACAAAAAACATATTTTAATAGAAAATTCTGTACTCATGCAGTTGACCAACTTTGATACTTACATTTGTAACAGGATCATCATCCTCATCGGAAGAAGATGTCGGCGAAGAAGTCGCTGACGACGTTTCCTCATCAGATAAAGTCGCTGACGAGGTTTCATCGTCCTCTGATGAAGACTCCCGAATCGAATAGGGCTTTTCTTCATTGTCTTCCACCGATGTACTTGTCGCTGGCGTCGAAAGGAAACTGCGATGCTTCCTGAGGGACAGCGATCGCACAACCTGCAGAGAAAAATAATATAACATGCTCGCAACTCATTGACGAAGTATGTATGTTTTTAAAAATACTTGATGCATTTTCAGTTATTGTTGACTGAGACCTATGTAATGACACTTACGGGACTCGAAGGTAGTCTGCTCCTCGGTGAAGATAAGCGCGGAATTTTCGGGCAGCCTTGAACACTGGGAAACAGCTGAAAGTAGGAAAAATTCATGTTTAATTTCACATTGAGAACTAATAAATAACTGAAATGCTTACATTTCGCAATTTTTCGGCCACTACATCCTCATTAGTCTTTGTCGGGTGAGGTAGCTCACTCTGAAATGTTTAAGCAATGTTGATTTACTTTATGTATAGAAATAATTAAATTAGTCAATAAATACTTACATCTTTAGCGAAAAGTTTCTTCTGAACCAACACCTTGGCTCTCTTCGGTGGGGGCATCAGTACATCCTGAAATGTTTTACAACATATAATCATTTCATACATAATGAAGTAGTATTTTTTTATTTTTCTGCTGTGAGCCAGTTATCCGTTGAAACTAGCATGTAGAATTGATGGCACTCACCTCACAATCACTAAAAGTCTCATCGATGAACTCCCGAGACTTAGGAACTTTCCTCTTAGGAACTCGCGACTTTTGAGGCTTATCCTTTGGAGCAGGTTCATCCAACTGGGAAAGCACGCCTTCAGTCGGTCGATCCTTCCCAAAAAGACGCTCCAACTTCTTCTTCTCAACTTTGGAGGTTAAGTTAATCCCCTTTCTCCCATTTAGTTGAGCACAAGGGGTGTGCTTGGTAATAAATGCTTTCGCGGAGTCACTATTCACCTTTGCATCGCTCCTTTCATACCTCTTACACGTGAGGCAGTAGAGGTACGTGCAGTCCTCTCGGAAGGAGCATTCCTTATGCCCGCTTTTGTTCGCATGTCGAACGGGCAGTTGGCAAGTCTCACAGAAGTGGAAGATGAGACGTTGCCGTGCGATGCTTTCTTGTCGAACCATTTCTGTAGAGGATAAAAAAATTTTATTATAATTTAATCTCTTTTTAAATGAGAAATCATTTATGTACCATCTTCAAACCTTTATTAAGTACTAGATTAATATTTGACAAATCTTAAGAAGAAATAAAATTTGAAGTTGAAATTGAAACCGAAAGTCGAAAATTAGATATTTATTCGAAAAGGGTTAGCTCATAAGAAGAGTTGAAATTTGGAAACAGCTGATTTACTATTATTTAATTTCGAAATTAATTTAATGAAATGAAAGTGAAATTTCGAAAATTTCAACCAATCCTCAATTTGTTTAATTAAACAAGCTTGAATTTTATACATCTGTTAGCAGATGACAGACTGAATATTCAAAATGGATGAAGGCTTTATTTAGGTATCTTTTTATTTATTTACAAACTGTGAAAATCTTGTTGATTCAAATACACTTACATTTAAACTGATATATTCATGTCTCTCGCTCAGTGACTTAATATAGGATGAAAAATTAAAATAAAAAAACATGGTTAATAATATAACATAAAGTGTTCCTATCCTAAAAATCCAAGCTTCTATATTTAAAGCTATTTGGTTATAAAAACTTAATAATGTTCCTACTCCCGAATATCCTATAAAGTAGCACAACATGACAATGAAACTCACTTTAGAATTGTAATAAGAACCGGAGAACGGAGGAACGAAGAACGACGTCTGTTATGGACACTAAATAATTTGAAAATGAGTGAAAATTCGTTGTGTGCAACTTCTTTATATATGAAATTGACAAAGCAACTATGAACAAAGACCTTATGACATCACATCTTGGAATTGGTACGGTTAAACAAAATTGATAACTCAAACAAGAATTGGAACAGCTGGTTTATTTTTAACCTTAGAAATGGAAGTGCCATCATATGTGTTGAAAGATTTCTACATGTAAACAGTAGAGTGAATTCAAAGTAATATGAACTGATGGACTGATGTATTATTTGATATACATGTTATTATTAATAGTCATATAATGATTCATATTTGAAGTTATAAAACGTGTGGTTTGAATAGAACATTAAAATTTGAATTAAGCGCTAAATTTCGAAAATTCAAATTTCGCGCCAAAATTCGAATAATCAAATTTAAAGATTTTTTCGAAAATTTGAATTTCGCGCCAAAATTCAAATAATCAAATTAAAATACTAGGTTAGGGTTAAGGGTTAGGGTTAGGGTTAGGGTTAGGGTTAAGGTTAGGGTTAGGGTTAGGGTTAGGGTTAGGGTTAAGGTTAGGGTTAAGGTTAGGGTTAGGGTTAGGGTTAGGGTTAAGGTTAGGGTTAGGGAAGCAAGAAGAGTATCTATGGCACCCGGAACCCATGGGTAAATAAATTTTCGAGTGCGCGAAGCGCACGAGAAAATTTATTTACCCTATAATCCGAAAAATTTCTCGGGCGCGAAGCGCCCGAGAAATTTTGAGGCCCCCCCCCGCCGTGTATGAAGTGTATGAAGGTCAAAGGTCAAGGTCAGGTCTAAGGTCAAGGTCAAGGTCAAGTGTAGAGGTTTGTATATTATGGTCATTTTTAGTTGTAAAACTTTAACTTTGAAAATTTGTAAACTTAGTCATTTTTGTAAAAAAACTTGGAATTTTTCAAGTTGCATACAGATGCATACAACTAGGATTTTTTCATCAAATGGGTACATACAATATATCATTCGAATGCTCTTTTCATGCTGATTCTAATGGTGTATTGTATGACACATGTATGACATATAACTAGAGAGCTACATGTCTTTAAAGAATGGGCTAAAAACTTAGTGAATTTAAAAATCTAACATTTGTCTGCTTGCATACAGTTGCATACAACTAGGATTTTCCCATCGAATAGGTACATACCTTATATCATTCTAAAGGTCTTTTCATTCTCATTCTTATGGTGTCGTGTATGACACATGTATGATATCATCCTGGACTGCTACAAGCATTTTAAAATTAACAACATAACTGTTTCTTTAAAAGTTATATGTTCCTATTTATTTCAAGTTGAAGTCTTCATACTTGATTTTTTTGTTTCAATTCAGTTATTGAACATCATTAATTGTAGATAGTTATTCCCCTTTCCCATTCAGACCTTAATTGAAGACCGATTTGTGAAATGATAAAACAAGTCTGTTCATATATACAAATAAATATTAAATAAAGAGATTAAGAAAAAACACACTAAATGTCATCAAGGTAAGGAAAGGGTACAAGTTTTTTCAAGTCCACTTGCACATGGATCCTGGTCTTCTTGGGCGCACAGGGACAGCGACGTGGTGTGTCAAGGTCGATGACCGAAAATTCGAGAGCGGTTGTGAGGTTCCGCTCGTTCGGCTCCATCCTCATGAACACCCGTTTGGTGTGATACTTTTTCGGGGCGTTCTTGACTTTAACCGTGACCCGTCCATAAAGTGGCGTTCGCATGGACTTCTTATTCATGTGACGCATCGTCTCAATTGATACGTCACTATCCTCATCACTCGAGTAGTCGGGCGATGCAGGGGCTTGGGTGAACACCACCGGCTCCTCGTTTGGTGTTGTCGATCGCTCCATCGGAGATTGGGGAGGTGTACTGGTACGTTCCACTGGCGAAGTGGTACGATCAGCAGTACCGTTCTCAACTGCGGCTTTCTGTTTGCGATCCATTATGACTTGTAGATTTAAAATAATTGTAACTTGTAAACGTGAGGATTAGAACCTTTGATAAGAATTGGTACAAACCTCGGACTTATATACTTTTTAAACAAAGGAAATCCTAACAGCCAATCAGAGAGGTACCGAACTTCCCTAAAGAATATATATAACTATATAAAGGATGACATTGTTCCAAACTGTTAAGTACTTATCCTCAACGTTCCATAACAAGAAGCATGTCCTCAAAACCACTATTTTATTTTCAAAATGACAGCCAAGTCATTATGGGAGGTCAGTTGGACATGACCATGCATCTGTCTTGCGGCTGCAAAGTGGCCCTATGGAAGACCTTGACTGTCTCTGCACTTCAAAGGCGGAATGGACTACCGGTGAAGTGTCCGGTACACGAATGTGACCATGACTTTAGTAAAAATCCGACATTCCATGAGTGGTGTGATGACTTCTTGAAGATCATGGAGTCGCCTGAGGGACGTGATTTGCACCCCTCATTTATTTTTCACGCTTAAATTAAACTTACATTGTAAATCTCTTGTCTTTTCATTTTAAACATAGTTCTGGAATTGGTTTTCTTATTGGGGAGCAACTAAATCATAACTGCACAGTAAAGTTTCACATCTAAATAGTGCTACATTAAAAATAATTGTCACAATAGTCGCAATTGAGCAAACCCATTCAAAATCAAACAACGGACGTCTATCGGTACGTACCCAAGTGCTCAGAACCAAACCACACAAGTTCGATCATAGACGTTCCGAAACACAGTGTACCAAACACATGTACCTATCCAGTAAAACAGATCTCATACAAGTTCCTATTGATAACACTGAATTATACATGTACCTATCCGTGTGCCTATCGATAACTAAACTATACATGTACCTATCCATGTACCTATCCATGTTCCTATTGATAACACTAAACTTTACATGTACCTATCCATGTACCTATTGATAACACTAAACTTTACATGTACCTATCCATGTACCTATCCCTGGCAAGTAGGGCACAGTTTTCACTACTTAGGTGCACAGTGACTTTATGAACGCACTGTAGCTTTCGAGCTGTCAAATTGACATTTTTCCTTTAAAGTCTTAAGGTGGAATCTTATATAAGCGAGATTCAATCGCGATTCTAGCGTGACTTTTGCAAATACCAATCTACATTGAGTCAGGATTGATCTGAATTTCTTTAATCTCGCTATCACTTAGATTCAAAAGCAACGCTACGATAGAGCTCAGGTTTTCAATCTGGTGTGAAAACCTATACACTCAAGCTAGAATAGAATCATGCTCTCTTTGAGCGTGAAGCAACGCTCGAACGTGATCGGATGGATTTAGTCTTTAGCTTAAAAATACATGCATGAAGTCTGGAAGTTATTATTTCATAAGCTTCCGTTTCATTGCATCTCTAAAAATAGCTACAAGAAAAATGCTGCTCAATTGAGCCATTCCAAACACATTTTGGAAGTACGTAGCACAACATTTAGGTTTTGAAGACTGTAATAGATATCCATGATGATTTCGGATACATTTACACGTGTAACTTCATTGCTGACACTTTTCGATCAATGATGAGTCAGAAAAGAATAAACATTCAATGGAAGCAAAGACATGCATTTAATAATTTTGCCTCGAGTGCCAGCACTCGAGACAATAGCAATTTAGTGAATGGTGATTAGGAGCGTGCATTGATCTCATCAACATTTTATCCTCTTAGTCGCCTTGTTCAAATTTAGCCAGCACGTGTAATTGGTCTAATTTTCTGCCAACAATCAATTAATTTAATTGGATCACATGAGCAATCAATTAATTGCAATTATTTTTATCATTGCCAAATCTGGGCAGACCTTTCCACAAGACTGACACTCCATTGAGAAATACTTAGAGCTTTAGTTCCATATCACATAGGTCTACGGAGGTGCATTAAAGGACTTACAGAAATAGAATTTGCCTGCAATCAGCTGCATGCATTTTCTGTATCACCATGCTCGTTGAATTAATTTGCATGACAAAACATGCAAATGCAGTGATAATTAATACTTATATTCTCCTACATTCTTCAAGCGCAATATTTCCAGGTCAAACACTGCCACTCTGACCATCGTGATGATTAATCATAATTTGACTTCATCTAAGAGAAAATATGAAACATTTATGCTTGCATATACTAGTTAGAGAATTTTAAATTAAAGTTCAAATGAATGTTACAGATTATAAACAGCAAGCTTCGCATTAGGCTAAAATCAAATATTTCTTCGTTTTAGATACAAGTAGGCCTACAGAATATCATGTCATCGACTGTGTAGGACTATATTTTATACTGGATAGCTCAAAACAGCGCTCAATAAATCGCATTTTTAGCCTGTGAATAATTGCAATTAATTGGAATAATTGGCAACTGATGCAATCAATTTATTGAATTGAAGATGGCTCATCAATTAATTGATTGTAATCAATTAATTTTTTCCAGCCCCTGGAGTCGAGACAACAGAAATTTACTGAATGGTGATTAGGAGAGTGCATTGATATCATCAGCTTTTTATCTATCCTCTGACTGTCAGTAAAAAGTGTCAAAATTCAGACGTTCAAAAAAAGTACTTTTCAAAATATGTCTAACACTCGACCTTGCAGTGGACCCAAATGCCCTCACTCGGTACAGATTAGGTTTCAAATAGGATTTACCGGTTGATGACAGACTAAAACGTTTATGATGTATAAAGGATGCATCTCCCCTCAATCTCTGAAGAACAAGCAAGCAAGACAATCTTTGATTATCAGTAGACATTCAAGAAAATTAATGAGCAAAATCGTTGTCAAAGACTACAATTAAATTGCATTTCCTCACGAGTTTTCGCACAATTTCAACCCCTATACATCAAACGTTATTGCAGAACATCTAAATTCGCCTGCATCTCTTGATAAATGATGTCACTTGGTTTCTTATGTGATATCAAATTCGTATTCTGCAGCAAGTTAGAAACTGAGTTTTACAAACTTTGTGTGTGAAACTGAGAACGTGTAACAAATCCTTTGTGAATTCTCTGTCACATATTCGATACAAGATAAACATCAGACTATGAAAAAACAGAAGGTTCATTCTAGGAGAGAATAACGACGCAGTCAAACAAAGCGATGTTGACGACAAGGAGGCAAAAGTTATGAGCTACTGCTTATAAAACATCAGGGCTTATCTGCGACAATCTCCTCGCAACGAATATTAGCATAAGTTTTATTTGTGCACGTTGTACTCGGATAACTGACAACTCTTTTATCTTATTTGATTTGCTCTCCTCTCTTAAGATTGTTGAAAAAGTTAAAAGTGAAGTTTCTTTGAGAAATCAAGAGGGGATAGGAACATAAACACGAAACAGAATAGAAAATGAAGGCGTTGCTTGAATATTATTCTAATTTTGACAGAAAATAGAAGAATTCTTGCGAAGGACAAGAAGATTGATGAACTTGAAATTTGATTGTTGCAGATAATTGACTAAAGCATTCGAATTTCATGCCTCTGAAATGATGATGATCCTTGTTCTACATATAGCTCAACAATGAAGAACGTATGCGGCACGATTGGAAGTGATGCAATCACAGAATTAGACAGGTCGGCTCTTCTTCTGTTTGACTAGAAAGGAAACATTGGAATATGTAACGTTAATAAAACGGCACAATCTGCTGCCATAATACCACAGCAATCGAGCAATAAGCAGCCAGTTCAGCATTAAATATGGCACTTTGTGCGAAGCTTACAGCAGGCATACACAGTCGATTTCAAGTTCCACAGAGAAGTCTGTGAACGTTTTTTCGTGAGCCTGCTAACTTTTTTGAAGAGGATCGAAGGGCCCAACAATATCGAGAAAAATTGTATACAATGATCTGAATTCTTCGAATCTGAAGGAATCGTGGCGATCGGAGCATTTTGAAGGAATTCACAGCAATCCACAAGCGGCGCACGAGTATTTTTCATATCTCTGCAAGGTAGTAAAATTTTCTTTTTGCCGACTTAGCAGGTTCCTGCATGCGCCATCGCTTTGAATCAGTTTGCACTTCTAGCAAAGTGATTAAACCACAGAATTAGACAGGTCTTCTCTTCTTCTGTTTGACTAGAAGGGAAGCATTTCAACATGTAACGTTAATGAAATGGCACAGTCTACTGACATAATACCATAGCAATCGAACAATGAGCAGCCATTTCAACATTAAACACGCCAAATTGTGCAGAGTTTCAGTGACTGTTATCGAACGGATCACACAGCAAAGAGAAACAGTCGATGTCAAGTTCTACAGAGAAGTTTGTGAACGTTTTTTCGTGCGCCTGCTAACTTTTTTTAAAGTGATCGGAGGACCCAACATTATCGAGAAAACTTTTGCGCAATGATCTGAATTCTTCGAATCTGAAGGAATCGCCGCGATCGGAGCATTTTGAAGGAATCCACAACAATCCGCAAGCGACGCACGACTATTTTTCCTATCTCTGCAAGGTATTAAAATTTTCTTTTTGCCCACTTAATAAGTTCCTGCATGTGCCATTATTTTGATTCAGTTTGCACTTCTAGCAAAGTGATACAGTTAAACAATCTAATTCTGTGGATTAAACAATTGAGTCTTAAACAATCTGATTTTGTGGATGCAATAGTAAGTTGCTGCACGATTGCACTTACAATTGTAAGTTGCTGCGCGGTAAAAAGCGTGCATGCAGGAGGAATGGAGCACCAAACCATAGATATCTGCAGGCTCACATTCATCGCATGAGACTGAAATGCCCATTGTTTAACACTAGAAGGCGCTATCATTTAGCTGCCGCTGACATGACAACCCATGTTCATGACGTATCTTACTTGCCAATGTCCGCTCTGTTTATTTGTTATTGCACGAGTTTCTATGGTCACATCGATTTGGTAACTCGAAAAAGGCCTCAGCATGGTTCAGAGGCATCATGCTACATCACAGAATTAGATTGTTTAATCGCATCACTTTGCTAGAAGTGCAAACTGATTCAAACAGATGGCACATGCAGGAACTTAATAAGTGGGCAAAAAGAAATTTTTAATACCTTACAGAGATAAGGAAAATAGTCGTGCGTCACTTGCGGATTGCTCTGAATTCCTTCAAAATGCTCCGATCGCAACGACTCCTTCAGATTCGAAGAATTCAGATAATTGCGCAAAAGTTTTCTCGATAATGTTGAGCCCTCTGATCATTTTTAAAAAAGTTAGCAGGCGCATGAAAAAACGTTCACAAACTTCTCTGTAGAACTTGATATCGTCTGTGTCTCTTTGCTGTGTGATCCGGTTGATAACAGTCACTGAAACTTTGCATAATTTGGCGTGTTTAATGTTGAACTTGCTGTTCATTGTTCGATTGCTATGGTATTATGTCAGCAGATTGTGCCATTTCAATAACGTTACATGTTCCAATGCTTCCCTTCTAGTCAAACGGAAGAAGAGACGACCTGTCTAATTCTGTGTGCTACATATTTCAGTTTTGCAGAAGAACAATGAATTGCGATAACTGTTCATACAAGCCATGTGTTGGCACAGCTAATTTCTTCATGTGTGGTGTGCATGTAAGTGGATTATCGTCGCATTCAATCATCTGCGATTTCTCGGCCGTGCATGCATATACACACTCAGAGTTCAGAGTGTTACAATGAGAGATTCCGTTGAACAAGTGCGCATCAACACATGAGTTCAAAGCTATCTATTATTTGCTATTAGTTTCAAACTCTAGCCATGCCGTAGCTACTTTGTTTATAACTACAGATATCTGTTGCCAACCATAGTTAGCAACATAAAAGTTGCTATTTGATTGCTGTGTAATGATATACTATGTTTCCGGTTAAACGATGCCAAATTGTTTACGACTATTGTTCTGCAATCGTCCACCCTGCAGGTAGCAACCCTAATGTGGCTATATATGGTTGGAGCACAGAGATAGATTCATTTGTGTGTGGGTTGATCTAGAATGGACATAATCCTATCCCAGCCAAGAAGAGGATCTGACAAGAAGAACTCACTAGAACTCGGCCGACGTACCGATTCGGAGTAGGCATAGGGTGTACATCATTCTGTGAAAGTCCCACTTTCGGTCTCGTTCCCTGCAGAAACTCGCTCTGGCTGCAGGACTATTAATGCTGCGAACTGTCTTTAATGAATATGAAACGGATGATTAGCTTCTTGATCGGTCAAACCTATAGTTTGAACGGCATTCTCAACCCACGCTACACAGGTGGAGCGCTAAACGCTATCTGACGAATATTTTGAATAGTTCACCAACCCCAAAACTTTTAATCACTTGATTTTGCGTATGTGCGCATAGTTGACACAAAGGAAACGTTGATTAACGATCATGAGATACCAATAGTACTCTGCATAGCATTCTTACAGCAGTCCATTAGACATATCTATTCCTTAACTTTGCGTATTCATCAGCTTCTAACTCAGCAACAGAATAATTGTGCCATTTGTTTCTTTTAACTACTTAAAATTTGAATTTTCAATTTAAGTAACTCATTTTCAAAATATCGGGTGAAGCTCGTTGACAGTTCAATAGGATTTGACATTAGAAAGAATATGTAAAAACAGACATCAATAATTCTCATGTTAACTGATAAGCATGACTGTATTGTAGGTGAATGAATCCCATTGTAAAGTTGAAGTTGGAACATCAAAGCGCGACATGAATTTCACTTTGAAATAATATTGATCATGCAGAGCTCTTGCCAACTCCTCGAAATGCTCTCAAGAAATTAAGAAATCAATTGTTGAGAAGTAGAGAAATGTCTCCGAAGTAACAGAAAACAAAAAAGCATTGATTCTGTTGAATTTGAAGAACGTCAAGTCAATGTCGTCCTTGATCAATAAAATGCCTTTGCATGAAGTTACAAATGTACGATTTTCACAAACGGAAGCAAATATTCAATGATTCAGTTTTTCATGAAAAATGTCACTGTTGAGGACATGAGGGTTATTTAAATTAACAGTGTTGGAAGAATCAAGAATGTAGGAAACTTTTTCAACTTGTTATTATAACCTTCAGTTTTTGCATATTTACTGTTACTGGGCGATTTACTGGCCGCTTTATTGATTTTTTTATTGCCCAGATTTCTTCCAGACTATAGAGTAGATGTCCAGAGAATTTTCTCCAAATCCAACTTGTCTGATAGCGATCATACAGATATGAACCAAGTAATTGAACAATTTTTTAAAATTTGAATCATCTATATGCCCCTCAGCCAATTTCACTTCAGTAACAACACTTACACGTAGACATACTATTGCCATGGATAAGTTACTGAACACATAGCTTTGTCATAGATCCATGTTAGAAGTAAATGTTAAAATGTTAAAAGTTAGCGGCCCTAAATGTCATTATCTAAATAAAAAATTATCTAATGAAAAAAATGGCATTTTAACCCGCTGTGAATCGACTTCTTATTCGGGTTATGATAATGATAACCATCTGAATCGACCTTCAATTGCGAGATCCTCGGTCGCTAACGTCCCTCTGATTATCGTAATTAAAGCCCTCCTCAGATAGTTATTTTACTCCTATATTGCGCGTAACTCTTAGCTATGGTATAATGTGGGAAAAGGAAGGCAGCAATGCATCTCGTAATGATGATATTTGAATCGATGCATGTAGAAGATATTTTAGAGATCTCAGCGTATACTAGTATCTATGTGTGTATTCATTCATACAGGGAGTATTAGGATATCTATATTGTGCGCAATTGAGCTATGGTACAATGTGGAAAGAGGAAGGCAATCTCTATCTATGCATGTGAAAGACATTTTTGAAATGTCAATCAGCGTATATCTACATGTGCATTCATAGCATTGCTGCCTGCTTTTTTTCCTATATTACTACCCAGTCAATTTCAATTGCGCACAATAGTATTAACATAGCTTTTTTCGGGCAACAATCTAGGAATACCACATGAGATTTCAAGGTAAGTAATGTACAAATCAGAGGTCGCGTTAGCGGCCGACGGTTTGTTCATTACTTACCGAGAAATCTCATGTGGTATTTCCATTGTCTACTTATATGCATCTACATCTATCCATAGACTTCCTGTAACAGAACATTCTTCTGCAATTTAGAAGTCTATGATCTTAGCAGTAACTTCTGTGTTATAAGTATTGAAAAATGACGGCATTGCTTCCTGCCGACAGCAGGCAGCAATGTACAAACTGCCATTATTCCTATATTATTGCACTATAGATTTAGAAATATAAGTAGACAATGTAGGACATATTGCCCTCAAAAATCCATGTGGATGTTAAACTGCCCTGCGACATTATCCATATCATGGCAGATTACCTTCACAGATTTAGAAGCTAATCTACATCGTCGTTGTCGCGACAATATCTCATATGTGATTTCAAGGTTATTGGCTAATATCTACTATGTGTCAAATTGCAAACTTTTCAAGACAAGCAAAAACTGTCTGTAGATTACGATACTTATTGAAAATGGGAACCATCTTAGCATGTGGCCTTTAACATCCTTCTTCTATCGACAATATATTTCAAATACAAATTGAATCCAAGAAGGGGCTGAAGTTGAGTTTCATGTGCGATATCACTTGCCAACACTCTAGGACCAAACTTAAGTCACTTTTCCTCAATATTTAGGTTGTATTAGTCTCTGAAATTTTGACACAAGATCCGGATAAGGATTACTATAACTTCTATCTGTCTCCGTGCATGTAATAAGTATACAAAGGTCACAATCATAGGCGTACGGGCCGAGGGGGAGGGATGCAGCCCCCCCCAAAAGGACTCGGGCAAAAACATTCGGGCAGTTGCCAAATTTTTGGCAGCGGCGAATAAACTTAAAAAATCGCGTTTTATGGTCAAAGAAAACAAAAATACGATTTTATTCCGATTAGGCGAGACGATCTGCCCGGAATCCGGGCAGTCCACCGGTCATAATTGAGGGACAGAGGGAGTGCCAATGAATTCCAAAAGAATCCGAAATTCAGGCGACAAATGCCACACAATAATGCTACAGACACTAGAATCATTGATACATTTGCCAGTCGCAAAAATCGGAGATGTCAGTTCTTTTGATAATATCGCCCGATATTTCTGTTATATTAGAGAACAATTAAAACTTGCCTAGTTACATTAAAACTTCTGAAATTTTCCAATTCGTCTACGGATATGTAGACAGCGTTGTGCTATTTTTGATAAAAACATTTGCAAAATTTTATTACATTGATAGCATAAATTGTCGCGTTTTTACTTTCGCGGAGTTCTGTGGTAAGTGTAGAAACTAGATCTTCGTGATTATGCCAATTTTTCGGGCGTCAACCTATGTAATTTTCGGGCACAAGGACTCAGCCCCCCCCCCAGAAAATTTTGCCTGTACGCTTATGGTCACAATTAGTGTGTCTGTCTCATTTTTTGTCTCACATAATGGTGTATGCATCCTATTACTATTTGACCTGTAAAACAGATTGTTGCCAACGCTGCAGATAACATTTACTTCAATGCACTGGAAGGAGCGTAATCTATGCCAATTATGAGTGCTCTTGTCCTGCTGTAGCAGAGATATTCTCACGATTGATCAAACTGAATTTCTATTCAAATACTCTTGATAATCATAGTATGTTAATGACAACTTGTCCTTGATCAGCACAGCATTGGAACTCTTTAGATTTTAATGGACCTCTCCCGACGGGTTCGGGTATTTATAAGATATCTAACTCGTGGAATGCTATGAAGAATCAATCATGACTAGTTGCGTAAATAACTGTTATTGAAAAAAACGAAAATGCCAAAAATGCACATTATGCGATATTGTCGCCACAACGACGACATAGCTGAATGATTTCATTGACATTTATGCAGTTCCAGTGACATCGGAGGAGGAGAGAGAAGCTTTATTTCAGACCTGGGGTAAGAAATATCCAGGTGCTGAATCTTTGGTTTTTTCTGTTCTGCTTGTTTGCCAGGTGTAGGTCCAGATACCTCAAAATACCGCCCCGGTCATTTTTCTACTTTCTCACAATATTAAGAAACAAGAATGACCAGACAACAGAATAATAATCTCTCAACTGCAATTTCTACAAATGCGTCTGATTGTAGACTTTTATTTCCTTTTATTTCCATCGATTCTCTCTTCCGAACTGATGAGACGTTCATGTCGGTGATGAAAGCGAGAGATCATTACAGCAATTATTGCTTGGAATTAATAACAAAAGCGACTGCGATATAATGAGCTATTGCTGGAAGGTGATAGAAGCTGACAGCATGATGTTTGTCTTCAAGCAAATACGCTTCAGGAGAGACTCAACGAACACAAAATGACTTAATTTCCACTGAATTAAAATGTCGTAAAAGATGAAGCGCTTGTGCTAATAATTTCCCGCTTATTATGCGGCGAAATCACCTTTTTAAATTCTGCTTCTTCAATCAGAAGACAATCCTTGTTTAAATGCTATAATTGATATTTTATGCAGCCTACACTGATGTTTGTCCTAGTTAATAATACGTGGCACTGTGGCGTCGTGCAATGGGCGCATGGGAGCAACCCCAAGAATTTTAAGCATCCAAAATTGTGTTCTTGCTTTCCCCTGTACTTATTGCTTTTACTACCAAAATGTAATGAATATATATCTATAATTTTTCAGTTGATACTCTGCACTGCATGTGTTGAATGTAAAACATGATAATTTTGTTTAAAGTTTACATTGTGCATCTAATGTAGAATTTCTCCAATTGAATTTCAGATATCTTCAAAGTTGATTCTCTGACAGATATATGAAATTCAATTGGAGAAATCTGAAATCCATCTGGAAATGTCTGAAATAGACATGGAAGAGGTGTAGTAAGGAGTTTTCATTTTGTGTGGCAGTGAAAAGATATCTCTTCTATGTAAACTACCGGAGGGAAAATCAACTTTTCAGTCCCGCAGAATCACAAAGTTAACTTTTCCTGCCGCAGTTAGTTTTTCTTGTGTAAGCTCCTGTGTAAAAAATTCATAGAAGTCTGCAAACAAGTTATGATTAGCCAGAGACTACCAAGATATCGATGCTGTTCCTGGATTAGGTCATTCATAGATTTCGCGGTACATAATCATCAATTTCATAATGAACATTGTTACTGAGTAAGTAGGGTTGTCAGCCAATATTTCACATGTCATTTTTCTATGAAAGTCGTTTATACAGCTCCAATTCCAAATTAGACGGCCTTAATTGCATAATTAAGGCCGTCTAATTTGCTATGTAAAACCATTGAGGTAGGAGCATTTCACCGTCCATCTTCGCATTCCCAGTGAAAATGGCATTGAGGTGATTCCTATGACCTGTAATTTGGACTCGTAGATATCTCAAACTTAACATACTTTAATGTTCTGAGCTGCATGGGCTATGTACATGTAGAAAATTATCATAGATTTGAGTCTTTTACAGATCAAAATCTTGGATTTTTGATGTCATAGATTTTAGTTCAGTAACAATGCATATATTACCTTTCAAATGATCAGCCTAAATCGTCTGGCGCTACGCGATTATGGCAGAAGGGTATTCTAGGATCTGGTACACCAACTCAACTCCAAGAAAGTCTGATTTACTGTCTCGGAATTCAATTGGGATTACGTGCAGCAGCAGAACATAAGCAGTTGAAGTTTGGAAACAACAGTCAACTGAAGCTAATAACAGAAAATGGAGAGAAGGTTCTTCGATACACAGAACATGTATCAAAATGCAAAAACTTTGGTCTGAAGCAATCGACATTGGATCCAAAATCTGTAAGAATATTCCCTAACAAAGAAAACCCCAGTCGCTGCGTGATAAACCTTTATGAACTGTACATTTCGCATAGACCGACTGAATGTAAATTGCCTGATTTCTACCTAGCGAGGATCAATAATCCGACTTCATCAGTGTGGTACAAAGCTCAACCTTTGGGAATTCATCAGATTGAAGGTGTTATCAAGCGATTCATGTCTAGCATTGGCAAAACAGGATATTACACGAATAC
Source organism: Prostheceraeus crozeri (assembly GCA_907163375.1). Lineage (NCBI taxonomy): Eukaryota > Metazoa > Platyhelminthes > Polycladida > Euryleptidae > Prostheceraeus > Prostheceraeus crozeri. Next base: position 383,947 of record CAJQUW010001534.1, on the reverse strand, counting down.
AAGCTTACGCCGCTCAGCTAAGACAAGGTTGGTGAAGGCAGGGATACCGAAAGAGGTGGTAAAGAAACGCATGGGCCATATATCAGACGCCGATGAGGTCTATATTCATGAGCAGCTGATGGAAAGAGAAATGGGAAGCATACTCTCTGGTTCAAACCCACAGCCTGTGTCCTCTGTTGTCCCGTCTACATATTTTTAGTCAGAGTCAGAGCAAGAAGCTACCAAGCCAAACAAAACAATCATATTTAATAACTGTTCATTTAACAATTGTACATTTTAACTATGTTTTGTTATATATGTTTTCTAAAGGATGCAGTATCAGAGATCACATCAGTAGATGAACTTTCAAGCAGTAGATGAAATTCAATTTTGCATTTTGCAATACTACTGATGTAATATCTTATCACATGGATAAATATAGATATCTGGATTAATAGGTAGTTTATACACTTTTTCGTCTACTTTATATTAACATGGGGACATAGGCAATGGAGGAATAGAAATAAACGTTTCCTCCCTTATCTATCTGCCCATCCCTCGTTGTGCTGGGCTGTACACCATAGCTGCGGGAGGAAAAGTTGATGTTTCTTCTCTCAAGAAAATAGCTATTCCTCTCCAGATTAAGATATCTAGGAGTCCATGATCTATGACTCGGACTTTCTACATGTACATCGTGTTTAGTCTGGTATCAGTGATATCATAAGCGTATTAAATCATGGACATGATTAAATGCATGCAATTGATGATATCATTGCAATTCTTCTCACCAGTGAATCATTCTGTTACTGACATTACGGTTAGTACCGTCAATGCCAAGCATGCAAAAATAATTACATTTCATCTTTTGTGCTTCCTCTCCAATTCATATTTGATCAATCTTGATTACAGCTTACTCCCAACTGAAGTGCCATGCATGCATTTTCACCTCATATGTCTCGCTTGTCGTGTGGAATTCATGTTTCTAAGAAAAGCAAAATCTAATAAGAATGTAAATAAAGTTTTATTATCAGTAGGCAGCATTTTTTGCTTTATGCAAAAAAAGTAAAAAATAAGCCAAAGCTGAATATTTCATTGCTGAAGAAATGACTCTTAACTTGAGCAATAAGTTGTTGAATTATTCTCAGCAGCTTTGACTTTACCCTCTTTGCCTAAAGTCTAAAAAGAACCGTAAAAAACAAACCACTTTTTTGCAAACCTACAAGTTGCAGCGACAGGACTCAATCACTTAAAAGTGAGACTTTTACTGAATCAAATGCACCTATAGGCTAAGGCTATTAATATTCTGCGCGTCTGCCGAGCTATACCTGATTTCTCTTCCTGTCCGACAGGATCACAAAAGAGCACATGTTAATCCAATGGGACGCACTGAAGATTTATATTATGTTTTCTCTTACTATGCTAAGTGAAAAGAGAGTCATGATTTTTGACATGGAATGTCTTCAGGTCATTTCACATCATGTTCATGCATCCCTGTCTATGAAGCTAGCCACATTCAGTTGGCAAACCTCCCAATCTCGGAAAACACAAGCGTTTTTGAGCAATTTTACCCACGTTTAACCACATTTAAGATTGCCGATCATGAATGTGATTAAAACACATGCACATTATAGGAAATGACCTGAAAACACACCCTGTCAAAAATCACTACTCTGGACTCTGTACCTTTTCGTTCAATTAGAGAAAATATAGAAATGTATTATTAGCAAAAAACTGCAATATCCCTTTAAGGACCATAGTGTTTGAGGCCATCGAAATTGAAATTACTCTTGCGGGATCTTTTTGCCATCACTTCAATATGAAAACTACAAAATTTCATCCAATAATTCTCTTTCGTTGCGGAGATGCAGGGTGGTACATATATAAACCATTTGTCCTTAAGGGTAAAAAAACGCTAAAAACTATGCATGAAAGTCATAGAAGTAATTCCGGGTTGCATTCAAGCAGAAGCTTTTCTCACATGCTGAGCATGTCACATTGCTTCTGCAGTCATTCTGCTTCCCTGAGCACAGGAAACAGCGTCTGCGCTTGGCTCCGAAGACTGGCAGGTGATGGCCTGTAACCACGAAGTGACCCGGGTTCTTTCTGCCTTGATGCAGTCTTTGTTGAGAACTGAATTGTCCAGCAAGCTTCCGAACGACTGCTTGTCGGAATTGCAGCATTGTTGGGGATTTCATGCGACAAATTTCCATTTTCTTCCGGTAGATGATGTGAGCACTGAGGATGCTCAAATCGATGACGTCGAAGAATATTCGCAGATAGAATTTTGCCCGGTTTCGTCGATCGATTTGGTAGAACTCCTTCAGTTGGTCCGTTAGGTCAACACCACCCATAATTGAATTGTAGAATGACACCTGTGAAAAAAGAAAACGTCAATATGCTTGCGCACGTAAGCCTACATGCAAATATTTTTGTGCGTAAAAGATATGTGATTATAGAAATACGCAGGAAACAAAGGCCTACTGCATGCACAATCAACAAGTTATGTAAGTACTGTCATAGAACTTACAGTTGTACACGTACGAGTATATCCTACGTTTTAGAGTGAGTCATTTAGGAAATGTCAAAATACATGTAATTCGAATGCTTTTAGATTAGCTCTCTGCGAATTGTGTGTATGCCCTGCTTATGTAATTGATATGCACAAATCGATTTCATAAAATTGAAAATATATTTCGTGTAGGACTTTAGGCCTATTGTGATACAGCTTCATTGATTCACGACATGATTGAAGGGTTGCATGCACATTGCACAATTATGTAATAGGCGATATCAGATATTTAAATTCAAAAGGAGGAAGAATCAATATACTTTCATCCAGAAGTCCAAATGCACAACGGCTTCCTATGAATGACAGTGCCGGTGCGGCACTGTAAATTGATCTTGGATTGCTATGATTTGCATTGTTCTTTGATTTGCATGTACATGTACAATTCTGAACATAATACAAGTCAACATAATACTAGCAAACAATATTGTCACTTGTACACATCATGTGAGGTTTTCTATGCATCCAAAAGTGTATGTGTAGGCCTCAGTGTCTACTCACCATGACAAGTTTTTGAACAGATTCTCTTGTCGAACGGCCTTTCACCCTTCTCGTCACAGCAGTTGTCTCGCAAGGTTTCAGGAAGTTCGACAGCATCGTCTACTGGCCTTTTATCCATCCATTGACAATATGCAACTTTTCCATCTTCTTCCACGGATCCAGATATGTCACCCTTTTTCATCTTCTTTGCATTCTTTGCAATTGGCGGGAGGTTTCTCTTTTTAGGAATGACTGTGGCGACGGCCATAATGCCGTTGGTGTGCAGAATTTCCATCAGTGTAACCGATGAGAAATAGTTGTCAAAGGCTAGTCGAACTCCAATATTCTTTATCTTGTCGGACAGCTGAAGGACAACCGACTCACCTAAGGCATATTCACTGCCTTCTGGTTTTCGACCGGTGTAGAGGTCAAATTCAAAACAATATCCCGTCTTTGAGTCTGAACGCATCCAAATTTTGAAGTGAAAATATCCTATTGTGCTACTACTTCAAAATGTATAATGAAGCTAGTGCGATATTGATGCATTCGATAGCGTATCGAGTAGAGAGCATGCTGATAAAGCCGACTGTGATGCAGGGTAGCGTGTTCTACTCCCGCCGGGAGTGCATATTTTGAGTGATGCAATCTCAGAGTATTCATTTTTTCCAACAACTTCATTACTAAAGTGGTATAAAACACTAGCGCACCCAGATTTCTGATAGAAAATTACCACTGAATGTATGTCTTGACTATCTACCTGCACACATTCTACATTTGCGCATTATGTAGTGTAGGATATGCAACAACGAAAAAAGTCAATGCTTAGATGAATAATGTCATAAACAGCTTGACTTTGTACAACTATTGTTGTCTGTGCATGATTAATATTGGTTTCATCAGGTACTTGAAATCTAGAATATAATAGAGAAAATTTACCCTTGAGGACAAGTGGTTCATATATGTACCACCAAAATTCAAATTAGTCTGTACGGTTATCTATTGAAAAAATCTTGCGTCAAGTGGTCTAGTCTGCTAATATAGGTTATTTTCTAGGAGAAAATACTAATAAGAGTTACACAAGTGGTCACGGTGATCATTGAGAGATTCGTAATATAAGGCAAAAACTTACCTCACGATATGGCAGATTTCAAATCGAAACCAAAGATAAACGAAACTTTGTTGAAACGCAATTTTTGTTTGTATGAGTTATTTTTTATGCAGATAAACAAAATAAGGGTTGTTGGGTTATTTCAGTTGGCTTTAAAGTATAGTAATCCAACAAAAAAGAAGGTGGTACATATATGTACCACCAGTCCTTTAGGGATATGCGTCTCATTGGATCAACATGTGTTCTTCTTTGATCGTGTCTGACAAGAAGAGGAACTGACTATAACTCGGTAGACGTACAGATTCGCAGTAGGCAAATGATGTGCAAATTGTGCATGATTCTGTGAAATTTTCATTTTTGGACTCGTTCCCTGCAGACACTCGTTTTGGCTGCCGGAGTGTCGCTTCAAAAACAGGATCTCCATCTGTCAATTTGCTACACCAGGTTTGACACTAATCAAAATTTGAGAAAACATAAAATCATCAAGATTTTCACATAGGGCCAAGTCTGTTTGGTTGCAATTCTTTTGAAACAATATCAAAGAAAGCACACTTAAATCAAATAGGACACAGACTGAAGTTTTCGGTAAAAATGAGATTTTCCATGTTTTCTCTTATGAAGTGAAAACTACTCAGTCTAGAGCCTTAAGTTTTCGAGTGGAATGCTTTCAGCTCATTTCGCATCATGCTCTAGTACCTTTGTCTATGAAGCTAGACACATTCAGATTTGGCAAGCCTGCTTATGTCGGCAAATAGACACAATTTTGCCAATTTTATCCACATTCCCGCAAACATCTCCGATCAGAACCATAAAAATAACACATACAGTACACTTGATCGAAGATGAACTGCAGACAGTCCATTCCAGAAATTATGGCTCTATACTTAGTACTTTCACTTCATCAGAGAAAACATAGTTAATCTCATATTAACCGAAAACTTCAACCTTCTTCCCATTAGATTTATATGTGTTTTTCCTTGATCGTGTCTGACAAGAGCGGTAATCGGACAGAACTCGGCAAACGTGCAGACTTGTAACGGTCAGAGGGTGCACAACTCTGAAAGTCTAATTTTTGGACTCGCTCCTACAGAGACTCGTTGGCGGCTGGACTTTGTACGGCTCTGCCTGATAATCAAGACCATACTCGGAAGTTGTAAGTGGTCCAGGCCCGGGCCGGTGTTGGGCAGGGCATGGGCCTGATATTTTGCAACTAACACAGGCCCCGGCCGGACAGAGCCTGAAAATTCATCGCTTCCATTTAACCAACTTGCAACGATTTATTAACCCTTAAGATACAAAGGTAATTTGCCACCTTTAAAAGACAAAGGGTGATCAAAATGATCACCTCGAAAATAAACGCTATTTATGCCCGATAGTTGATATATTTTAACTCATCTAGATTATTTATGGCCCAAAGGATGTATTTCATCGTATTTGAACGTTTAAACTACCGTCTAACAAGCCGGGTATTGATTGAGATTGATTTGTATTGAATCTGATTGACTGTTCTTTTTTAGTATCAACTGCAATTTTTGCTTAAAACTCACATCAACATTATTGCTATAAATGTGCAAACTATCTTCAATATTCATCATCCAACAGCAGGAAATAGCAATCCACGCACTATGAGGCGCACATTTCTTATGAGTCTAGCTGATGAGTTGGTGAAAGAAGAAATGGTGTTGCGACTTGACAGACCATTTGGACTTCCCACGAACATAGTCGAGAATTTGTCCCGATATACAGGCAACCAAGTCCTCGTGCTGTTCGACGGCAAGAAGTTGAGGCTTCAAGTGAAAGACCCCGATGTGGCAAATGCATTCAAGAGGGCAAACGTCCTCGCGATGCGAATCTGACAGCCTCGAAATGTGCAACTTGTTACTTGTCAATTTGCGGAAAACACGGAATAAAGAAGATTCTGTGCATTGACTGTTGAATCTTACTATAGATATTGGACACTTAAATACGATTGATTCAAAGTTGTAATACGTTGATAATGCGTCACAAAATATTGATAATGCATTGATGTTATGAAACATATTTCAATAATTGACTTGTTATATGAATTTCATGTAAAACAAAACATGTTTCATGAATCCGTTTTTTCAGTTGAAAAATTTTCTTATTTTTCTATGCTTTTAAATTCAAAATGACTATTTTATCACTATAAAAAATGCAAAATTATGAATTATTCTTCCAATAATTTCTTCTTTATGCTGATAAAGGAAAAGTCAATAAGTATCATGACACAGATCTGTCTTGGTTGATATGGTTGTATTGGTTGATTTTCTCAATGCTGATGGCCAGCCAGAACTAGTCGTGAGGGGTCAGAAAGGCATTTTGTCATTGAGTAGTGAAAATTCAAGACTGAATTCTAACGAATCAGTACATTTACATCACCTTAAGTGTGCACGGTTACTAAAATTGAGACCGTGAAAGTAAATTGATGAGCGAATTGAGAAATCGAAAATTTTTGAAACAAGTGAGACCTGTTGTGATAAATGTTTCAATTTGACGAATGCTTTTGATGCTAAGTAATAAAGCAGACAGTTGAAGTTCACGTTCGCTCTCTAATTCTGCTGAATTACGCTTCCTTGACCTTGACCAATCGCGTGAGACAAAAGGAGACGAATATTTCCTTGTCAATGTCCGTCTCGTTGATGTTCGACTTTTCTGAAAATCAAGCGATGAGTAATCCAGCTTTAAAGTACACATCATTGCTGCAAAGCCTATGACAAAACTCTAGATCAAAGTCACAAATTTATAGACCAAAAGTCAGGTTTTCATGAAATTATTCATGATTGTAAAACAAATACAGTATTATAAGGGCCTATGTATTATATATATGACAACAGCATTATTTGCAGGCCGAGCAGCTCGAGATGAGCGGGCTCATGGTGCACCAGGAGAAGCGGTTTCACTTTGAAAATTTCCGACTATATTTCTCGACGGTTTCTGATGTAGTTATGTATGACATTTTCGAAGATCATGGTTTAAAAATTACACGATCAGCCATTTTCGAGAAAATAACGAAAATTCAAAATGGCGGAGAAAAACCGAAACTGCATTCTGGGGCTAGATTTAAAAAAGTCTCAAATATTTCGTCAGCAGCTTTCTATGTAGTTTCACCTTCTCTTTTCAGTCATCACCGTTGGAATATCATGCGGGTATAGCACTTTTCGAGAAATAAGAAAACTCAACATGGCGGGCTTAAAACCGAAACTGCAGTCTGGGACTCGGCTTACATCAACAACAAGTCTTGGAGGTCCTATTAGATTCTTAAAATCTCTTGGAAGTGTCATGTTCGCTTGTGTACGAGCCAAAATATGTGAATCAGTGGTCTGTATCAGATCGATCAGACCTCCAAGACTTGTTGTTGATGTATAATACACATTAGCCGAGCAGTTTCTGTTTTAAGTGCGCCATTTTGAATTTTCGCAATTTTCTCGAAAAGGACTAATCGTGTGATTTTTAAAACATGATTGTCTGATTGCGTAATTGAATGATTTCTTCCGATATTTCATATGACAGTTGTCGCCCTCGATCTCACATAGATATCTATTCGAATTCTTGAAAGTTTTGAAGTAGTTAATCGATTGTCTGAGGTCGCCGGGATGCGCTTGTTAATTGTCATCAATGACTAAAAGTGCCACATCGACCAATCATTGAGGCTGACATGAGTGGAATGTTAGGAAAATGAGTCCCTCAAGCACTTTGACAAACACTCATCGTTCGTGACGGCAATCTCTGCTAATGCTTAGCGTTAATCAGTGCCAAGGTCGTTAATGCTGTGCGAAATTCCTCCTCGACTTTGGAATGCAAACCTCTGCCTAAATCTACAATGATAAACCTCTCAATTGTATCGAACTTGCATGGACGTGTGCACTTTTGAAACATTTATTTCAAGCGAAGGAAGTTGCTGACGAATTTTTGGGTAAATTAAGTTTGAAAGGATGACATGATGATCCCGAGGTTGACGTAAGAATTGATTGAAATCTCAAAATGATTTACTTTCTGTCGAGTGATGAAAGTGAGTCATTGGGCAAACTGAACCGTTTGTCGGACAAAATTAAAGAAGATTCGACTGTTTTTCTAAATGGAAGACAATCAAACCTCGATATTGCGTGAATAGAATCAACGTTTCCTGATTGGGTAGAATACGGATGAACTTTTATCTCATTTCATAATTTGAAAATAAATAACGAAAAAATCAAATTAAACATTTGCTTTGAAAGATTAATCCTGATTCTATATTTTACATTTTGTGATCTCTTTTGATGGAGAATAACCGAAGTGGGAGTTAAAAGTTGTTATAATGTACTGAAATGTTCTTTTGAAAAAACACGGATTATGACATTCAAGCTTTCGATAAGCCGGTCAACCGGCAAAGTTAGAACATGTTCGAATGTCTTAAGTTCTCTACCATATGAATGAGTCACAGGCGATCAGAGACCTTATCGAAGTGAATCGAATCGACAATGCAACGCTCCGAAAACCTGAGATATGACGTCCGATTAGTAATTTAGCAGTCTTGCAGCGTCCTTAGGATGTTACTACATGCAGTAATAATGCCCTGGAGAATACCCAATTTACAGTGAAACCTCTCTCACACTGTTTCAGCCCTCTCTCTCTTGGTTGGCGGTCAATTTTTCAACATCTCCGAGGCTAAACTCATCAAGAGAAATCGCTTCAATGAAGTTTGTATTTGCGCGCATGTTCCATCTATAAAACTATCAAAAAAGTGTTTGCTTTACTAATATCAGATATATTATGAAATCACTTACATTTCGTCTTATTAGTGTGACTTACTGCTTTGCTGTTGAAACTTAATATGATGATTATAATGCATTTTTGAATGACATTCAATGAATATTAGATAGAAATACCCAATACATAAGTAATGACTCCTCAACAAGTTCAAGCTTTCTTGGAGCCACTGCCCTTCCCTGGCGAAGTTTATTTCAATATTTTTATATATTGGATACAGTAACACAGCGCAAAGTCATAAATTAAGTTGTGAATACGTCAGAAATATTCGTTTTGGTATCCAGTTTCTCTTTGAATCAATTCAACTGTCTGCTATATCCCACTAGGAAAAGTTCTAGTTAGATGCTAGTGGCCCGCTATCACACTTTCGGGAAACATTCTTTGTTGTATTATGTACTAGCGGAGATACGCTAAATGCCCGATATATTGTCTAGTAAAGCGAGTGCGGTGGAAGTTCAATAGAATAAAATAAAATCGTGACAAAGGCTAACTTTCGTTTTCACATCTAGTGTATCCAGAGTTCTCACGTAACATCCTTCTAAATAGCATTAGCGGAACCGCTAAGACCAGCCGCTAGCGAATCTCTAGGACAGTTCCCAGAGCGAGAAAATAACATTTCATTAAAAGGATTTTCAGTTAAAATGTTAATATTAGCATTGCGATTTATGTACTCAAATGAAATAGATCCAATAATTCCGAAAAGTCTGCACAGCGAAGTATCTGGATGTACACGCGGTACACGTGTTTTAAGTCACGAACTAAACTTAAGTTGTTTGATTTTGGTGAAAATAATAATATGTACGTTAGGTACGTCCTGGTATGGTGAATTGCTACGGGCCTACGCAAGAGCGTTGACATCGATTCATTTGATGCCAACACTTCGCATTCATTTCAGGAGATGTCTCAACTGGATGGTCAGGCGACACAACTCGTGGAGTGCTTCCCACTGTTAGCAGAACCCTGGTGTGAGAACACGCGGAAAACATGTTTAGAAACATGGAAAGCGAAATGTAAGCGCTTGTCCAACTACAGCTAGTCTAGTCGGTCTCTTTCAGTCATTTTCAATTTATCTGTTACTAAAGGGGGAACACTTGTCACTCGTGAAGCTGAACAAAATGCTGTCCCCATTATTAGAGGTATCCAATAATTAGTTGAATTTTATCGCCCGCATTCAACCCGTATTAGTAAAATATCTAAACAAACTGTAAAAAATCGCTGCGTAAGCATCTGAGATCTCTGTCTGATTTTTGATGAACAGCATGGGTTTTTTTCACAAAAATCAACTGTTACAAATAGTTTGTGTTTTTCAAAAATTTTTCGATAGAGTACTTCATTCACATTTGTTGATGAAGTCCCCTCTCGTATTCATGTGGTGCAATCACGCACTTGGCAAATTGTTGTACACGCGTTGCATCTTGCATGCAGATTTGAGAATACTTTGTATGACTCATTGTAAATGATATGCGAGCACAGAACGCACCCTCATTACCTGACACACCTTACATTACACAGAACATGATACAGTTACACAAATAGCAGCTAACTTTATAAATAGAATGTAGACTATGAGAGTATGTGCTTAGATTACACATTAGTCGCAAGTTTCCTTTGAAGATAAATGTTTGATATATCCGTTTAATTATAGAATAGGTCCCTAACCATAGCGATAAATTTACACTTAATTCTAAATGCCACTGAAAGTAGAGAGTTGAATCGTCTGTAGATAGCTGAAGAAAGTGAAATACAAGGTGGCATTATAAAAGTAATATAACATGCTTGAAAGTAAATGTTTTAAATGAATTCTGTACTGCGATATTCTAAGCTTATTGAAAACATGCTTTTGTTGAGAATATTGATTTTAGAAAATTTCTAAATAAATATTTATAAATTGATAAGAAACTACTTAACAGATAATAATTTGTTATGGGACATAGATTGAAAATACATCATTGATTTCGAAGTCATCCAATATCAGGTCTTAAATAATCCAAAATATGAACAGCATCTTAAAGATCTTCCTTTTTGCACGGACTTATCTTTCTAATCTATAAATGTACCTATAATAAATCCAAAATTTAATTTTGGAAGAATCAAAAGATTTCGCACAAAAAGGATTAAAAAAATAGTTGGACTTTAATTGCAAAATAAACCAACATTGTAATAACTGTGGCTCCTGCTCCTAAGGTTTTGAAATTGACCTCTTCGTATTCCATACACCAACACCAGTTGTTGCAGAGAACTTCAGTGTTTTGGAATTTTTTTGCATGGAAATAATAACTTTCGAAATAAATTGCTATAATATTTAAGAAACACGTTTAGCTATAAAGCAGTCACTCCAGAAGTCTCAGACCATGTAGACCCTATGCCGCTGCAACAAAACGCTTCCATTCGTCTCGATTCTGCGCCGCAACCAATCAGTTGTCGTGGTTACTAATCTGGTACAGGTTTTGCCGCACTGCAACGCACCATGTCTTCCATGGCCTTCCAATCGGTTTTTTCCCCTGCGGTTTCTTCGTGACTGCACCCTTAATGGTCTCTTCATCCTCCCCTCTAACAGTGTGTCCAGCCTATTACAGTCTCTGAGCTCCGACGACAGATTGCAGAAGGGAGACGGTGACTCTCGTGATCGTACGGAGTTCATGGTTATGTCTTCTGTGCCATTGACCGTCCTATCGATCGAAAACCGGGTCGCAGATTCTCCGAAACACATCATTCTCAATGGGGTCAAAAAAACATTTCTTGTTTTAAGAGAATGTTCTAAAACACGTTTTTTAACTTAAAAAACATGTTCTCTTGTTTTATTTAGAATTTCTCACTGTAGTGGTTTCTTGAAGCATATGATCCAACTTTCGATTACAAAAGCTAATTATGGAAGTCTAGATATCATAGTATCAACTGCTGCGTGTTTTTATTGCTATTTGGGATCATATTTCATGGGAAGAGAATGCACTTAAAGTGAGGTGTACAGAAATTTCGGCATATAAATTAAATTTTAATTTCTCTTTTTGTAGTAGCATTCGTTAGTTCTAATTCCGAATCTCATGCGAGCGCGATTCATTCATGACTTTACTCATACTACACATCATCATTCATAACACACGATTGCCACCTTTTGATATGATATAAAATTATGTTTCTATGATTCATTAACATTGATTCCGAATGTCTAATAGTCTAACTTCGAGCACGTGCAAATGAATGACGCAATATGACTACTCTCCAAAGTTTTCAGGAATCTGTCTAAGAGAATAATCAGCATAACAATTGACAACAAGTCGAAGCTTATTATGCAACGAATCGGGTCAGATTTCAATGTAGACTGACGTGGTCTTTTATTCCTTCTTGTCAATCAGCACAGGTTTCTATCTGTAATAAGCCGGTCATATTGTTGAAATTATCGACTTGAATAGTCCAACTATTTCCCAATTATTTTATGACAGGGAAAGCTGACATCTACAGAGATCGAGTTGGATATCCGACGTCAGTGAAAGGTGATAGCGCCGGATACAACTTGGGAGAGATTTTAGACAATACAATAGAAATGGGATGTTTTTGTTTAGGGGCAAATGCGGACGCGGATAGAATTCCTTAAATTTTTGAACGTCAACAATGCATAACAAGTTGCAACAATTATTGCACATCAAATAGTGCGATATCGAATCCACATCTTGATAATAAATGACAAAAGTAAACAAGTGAATTTCGTGAGATGACATTAATTCTCAAGCCAATAATCAGTCAATTTCTTAAATTATTGTATGTCAATAAATTATGTGCTTGTGTTATTTGACAATTGATTCTTAGGTTTAGTCTAATGATATGAATTTATCAATTCACAAATTACAGCTCAGGGTTCTCACATAAACCTCATATAAAACTACGCATAAGGTTGACAATTCATTCAATAGGTCGGACATCTTAAAAAACGCAATAGAGTGATGACCTTTAACATAACAGAAAAAGCACAAAAGTACCAAAAAACATTAATTTTTTAACATTAAAACATTATTTTTGTTTTCAAACATTTTAAAAAACATGGTCTTTTTGAAACCCTAGTTCTCAACGACCTTCAATCTCTTTTTCAATCTTTGAATTTGCTTTCCCCGCCCGTACCTGACCATTCTTGAATAACGTGACAACCATTGCCTTCTGAATACATCTTTGATCTCACACATACAGCGCATTCCTTTCCTGCAGAAACTCTTTCGGAGTTCTCCTCCTCCATAAATCGATACTGAAAATGAAAGTCGGGACAACTGATCAAATGCACAAATGCCAATACGGTACCCAGGTTCAGAGCGGTGCATTAGAAATTGAGTTTTGCTATAAAATACCGACACCAACACGAGTTTCTGCAGGGAGCGAGGCCGAAAATGAAACGTTCACGCAATGACGTGCTTTCTATGGCCACTATAAATCTAACATCTGCCGAGTTCTACCCGTCCCCGTCCCCTTTCTTGTGAGACAGCATCAATGAAACACAATGGATAGCAGGTTGAGGTTTTTACAATGGAAAGAAAATTAAGGTTTTCGGTAAAAATGACTTCAAATAGGATATATTTAAAATGCTTGCTAACTCTAAATGTGTTTATCTCAGAATATCAGAACGTGTATTTTTCCAAAGAAAACACGTTAGGTGATGCAATGTACAGTGAAAAGATGAATGATACAATGAAAAGTGAAAAACGAGATGATGAGGTACGATGATATGGTGATACGAAATGATATTTACAAATGATAGAATAATGATAAATGGTCATTAAATATTGAAAACACTGGAAGGAGAGGACAGTCAATGTAATTCAATGGTTACTATATCATCATGAATCAATTGAGTATAATACAATCGAGTAATAAGCGGCATGGATCTATTAAAAACTCTTATTATTTTACGGAATACCAACATGATTTATGTTAATTTATTTAATCCTAAATATTACGAGGTCCGGAACAGTTATCTTCATGGACAAAGGCTTTTGAACTCATGATAGAAGATCACTTGCGGACATTCCATGGCAAAAAGTATGGTTAGGAACTTGGTGCATCTCACGTAAAAGAGAATGCAGACATTTTTGCCGAATACCTTCCATTGGATTAACATGCGGTTTTTATCTTATCTGGCAAGAGAGGGGATATCGGGTAGAACTCGGCAGATGTGCAGATTCATTGTAGCACTAGGCCGAAAGTCATTACATGACCTTCTTATTTTCGGCCTCGTTCCCTGCAGAAATTCGCGTGCTGGCGACTGGACTATCCGTTTCGGTTCTTAAAACTAATTAGCACCGCGATTTCGGCTCATAGGAGTCAAATAATAACAGTTTCGGTTTCGTTTCTCAAAGCATAAGACCCATGGCTCAATTAACAACCTGGAACCGCCATTCTATTCTGCAGTGCAATAATAGCGACATTACAAATGCCGAGATATAAGACAACCGGTGCGTAGATGCGATAGCAACGAGTCTTGGCTCTCACATCAAATATGACAGCGGAAGTCGCCTTGATAATTACTAGGCACTAATCAAAGTAACCTCACATCGAACATCCACAATGAAGAGGGTACTTGGGTAGTAAACACAGGGAATTGAGATATAAACAATGCGAAGTTCATCGCTGAGATAGAGTATTGACAATGTTAGGTTATCTACTGCAACGTCCGTTTAGTTTATATTTGCGCATTAACATCAACAGTATAAATTAGACCTGAAATATCTTGACCTTATATTAAATATAGAATTCACTAAAATTGCGAACATCGAGATTGAATTTATACAACCTAGCTGTGACATATCAAGGATGCTGCCCTTTTGTGACTTTAATTACACTTTTACACTTTTAGTGAAGACTGCTATGCAGAGATTGTCAAAAATAAATTGACTTGAATTAATTTATCGGTTGATAAACCAATTTCAATTAATTGATTGGTTGGAATATACAATTTCAATTAATTGATCGATAATTCTTTCAATTCTAATTAATTAATTGCTTCATTTTCTATTTCCAACCAATTAATTGTCATCTGTTAGCAGCCAGTTTAGATTCATGAGCAGTCACAAATTCATGTTTGCTTCAACCAGAGTAGACCACGCTGCCCTAAATTCCAGGCGAAATTTCTCTACTCAATCGTCACTAATGAAAACAATGGAAAGAATCACGAACGCCTGTATGAACTACATGTACATGTACACTGTATATGCCAAAGGCATCTCATACAGGCGTCTGTGAGAGAGAATCTGAGGAAATTATTCTCTTGCCTGATTGGTCTGACTACTTAAGCCAGATAATGCATCCTTTATCTTGGTCGAATAAACTCCGGTAAGGAGCCTGTATTAGTTGGGATCAATTGATGGTAAAAATGGTAGACCTCTAGGTGTTCTGTTGGCGATATAGCCTACTTTCATCTTCTTGGAAACGCGTCCTCGCCTTCGTAGAATGAGTTGCTTTCACAGTTTCCTCCATAGTTCCCGATTATGAGGCAGTTGGTTGAGTTGGGGCCAATCCAGTCCACTCCAATCCTTGATGTCATCTCTCCACCGCCGTCCTCCACCACAGGTCATCCGGGTCGTCGCTTTCCTTCAAGGATTCCTTCAATGATTGCTTTAACAGGCAACTTGCTTCGTTTCACGTGTCCATGCCAATTCAGTTTTCTTTTGCGGATGATGTCAGTTATTGGTGTGAGCTGAGTTTGTTGTCTTAATTCATTGATGGATTTGCGATCCTCTAGTCTGTTTCTAGTTAATTTAAGTATTAATTATATTAATTAATTAATTTACACTCTAGTAATAATCTAGTCATACTCAGGAAATTTCTTAGACCATTCAACTTTTTGTTGAATGACGTGAGCGTCATTCCCTGTGCGACGTGTATAGTTCACAAATCTTGGATCAAGTAAATTAATAGATAATGCTATCAAGTTACAGAAACTATTCGAATTTTGGATTCCAATCAATTCGGCTGACAATTCCAATTTCAATTAATTGATTTTTTTGTCCAGTTAATTTTTAATAAAACTTTATGGTGGTGTTGAATCATGGGTGAGATCACGACTGATAAAATTTCCGGAAAATTTTGATGCGCCGTTAGGTCAATGATAGCTTGCTAGAAGTAGAGAAAGCAACCATGAAAGCAACCACCTAATCTGTGTATTAATGTGATTACCTTCGAGCAAGACATGTACAGTCATGCAAACATGTTGAAGATACTATGAAAGTCAGGGTACAATTCATTGATCCTGGTTGCACTTTTGCTTCTGAAAGTCTCTACACTCTTTCTTACGGACTAAGTTTTGCGTGGAAACTTAATTTCATTTTCGAATGTGCGGTGAATTTCGCTGTAATGCTTTAAGTGCAATATGCATCAGTTTTCGCTTGCAACCATCACTAAACCTAAATTGTTTGGAAACCCATTATCAATTCATGTAACGCCAAAAACGACGCACCGACCGGAGATTACTGCACCATTGTCGCAAGTTGTGCATTTTAAAGGAGGATGAATCGCAAATATGATTGTTGAAATGCAACTGCAAAATATGACACATGATTCTTAAGCTGGATCAAATTCCATATCCCACAATTTGAGATGATGGGGTAGGATGCAGGGATGCGCAGTCTGAGTCGGAGTCCTGGAGTCCTATCATTTTTGCTGGAGTCGGAGTCCCATCAAATGATAGGACTCCGGACTATAACTAGACCCGAAATATAATACAAACAAATTATTTATCCTTGTGCAGAGCTGTCACTGTCTTGATGTCAACTTTCTCCGTCAAACAAAAGTACAGAGACAGCAGTGCATGCAAAGCTTGTAATAGTTGAGGGAATGAACCGTGATAGCAAAAAAAGGATTGTCTTTTCACTCGGTGATTTAGTAGAGAAGACTAGCCTTCCTAGACTCGATCACACCTATGCACCAAAGGTCACATTACAGACAAAAATGAAATACTAGTTTGTTTAAAAACATTACTTTTTGCCCTCACGTTAAACGTGTGTGATTGCTCCTCTAGAGCGCATATCAAAATCAGAAGTGTACTCATATTTTTGAAGAAGGATGATGGATTTTCCTGCCTGGTAGAGACTGGAGAAAG
The DNA here is from genome assembly GCA_907163375.1 of Prostheceraeus crozeri. Taxonomy (NCBI): domain Eukaryota; kingdom Metazoa; phylum Platyhelminthes; order Polycladida; family Euryleptidae; genus Prostheceraeus; species Prostheceraeus crozeri. The sequence goes on along the minus strand of CAJQUW010001534.1, from coordinate 366,970 downwards.
ACCGTGTGGAGCACACATCAAGAGGATGGGAGAGCCGAGTCGTATGCATCAAACTGAAAGCGACATTTGATAAACTTTCGTCGAAAATGATTGATGAATTGATTGATACAGCAATGATCACTAAAGATAGGTTCAGGCAAGCCTACAATGATCTATAATGTAGGTTACCAGTTATTTTAAGAAAACTAGGCTATATATATTTTCCACCCGGAGTCGGAGTCCTATCAAAATGATAGGACTCCGCATCCCTGGTAGGATGCGTCGCGAAATCCACCCCATCAGACCGCCACTGCGGTAGGTTGTCATATAGACTTCCAAGATGACAGAATTCGATGATCTACAGTCGTAGGTTCGAATCATACCAACCGCATATCCCTTGCATGGCAAGTGCTCACTTCAATTGATTAATTGTAAAGTATTCAGTATTTAGATGTACTGTATAGACAATTGATATGCAATTGTGACATTGTTATGATTTCATGCTCAAATTTCCTGAGCCTGATTTTCTCGAAATAGAATTCTGCGTATCCATGCATGAATGACATAGTTCTACATATATACAACAGGACTTATTTTCATTGACTGAATATGCAAGATATCGTGTGAAATGCAATACGTTCCGACGCATTCTATTTATTCATGACAAGGTCACACTTCATCAAATTCCTGTTGCCTGACTTATACGAAATGCGCTTTCGAAGGGGACCTTGCTGCACAAAGTGAACAGTTTCAGCCACCAGGATCCTCAACGGAAAGTGCATGACCGCAAGCAGATCCAATGAAGAACACCTACATGCAATAATAGTGCTCCATGTAAGGCTTTACAAAAAGTATTATTCTATTTATTTACGAGCGACTAAAAATATCTTTAGCACTTGCGAATGATGCAATAATATAGCAATATTGCAGGCTTTTTGAAAGCAGAAATATGAGAAATCTGAGGCCGCGTATTGGCCGAAGATTTCTTGTATTTCTGCTTTCAAAAAGCCTGCTATATTTCTATTGCCTCATAGTTGAGGGAGTTCATAGATCGCGCTTAAAACATTAATCATAGATCATCATAGATGATGATGACATGCATGATTCATACAGAAGTCTATGCTTCATAACCAATTACCATGTTAATACAATAAATATTTCAAAATTTACATAGTACCAATTTTGAATGAATTTCATTATTTCGACATCCGCAGAAGGAGCCAGTCTGACACCAGAAGGTGACAATGATGAATCTTCTTGAAAACAATGATGAATTTAGAGAATTTTCCTCTAGGCATGATTACTGGAGTCGATGATTCTCTTCTTGATTTTTTTCGTGAATGAATCCAGTTCCAGATTTATTGTATTCGAGTCACTGTCGTTACAGTGTTGAAGGAAGTCTGTGGCTGACAGCGATGTCATGGTCATCACTGGTCACAAGAATTCTCGTTCTATTGATTTTAGAGAATAAGGCGTGATAAAGACTTTCGCGAACTTAGTATTCAGCTTTCATCTAGAGAAAACAAAAGTCTTATTGTCAAACCCAATAATAACTGTGAAGAAACCTTTTGAGTTGCAAAACAGGAAAAGAACAAACGAAAGCAAAAACGTAACCAGTGAAATGGAACAAAGTAGCAAAAATGCCGGGTGACACACGTCTTGGGATTATGTCTTGAAATAGACTTGATTAAATGTCGTTGTAGATTGCTTTTGTCATGAACAAATGTTATATTCGTTCATTGTCATGAAAAAAGGTTTCATTACCGTGCTAAAAGAGATGGCACCATAATATAGATTGTTCCCGCCTTTTCCGTGCAACAATGTAGAAATAGAACATGAGATTTCAAGGCAAGTAATGTACGATTTGTTTATTACTTACCGAGAAATCTCATGTGGTATTTCCATTGACTGCTTATATACATGTACATCTATCCATAGACTTCCTGTAACAGAACATTCTTCTACAATTAGAAGTCTATGATATTAGCAGTAACTTCTATGTTATAAGAATTGAAAAATGACGGCAGGGTAATGCACATTGTCTACTTATATTTCTAAATCTATGGTGCAATAATATAGGAATAATGGCAGTTTGTACATTGCTTGCTCATGTCGGCAGGCTGATGCAACATTCGCAGCAGCATCAACAGCACCCACAGGCATCAGAACTCTCTTATCCACCACCACAATATGGGAGACCTGAGGCCATGAACGCTGACTCCAATATCAGTAATGTGTCTGGACTTTCATTTAGCAGTCTTCTTAATTCAATGAACTAAAGTGCCGTGTTTTTGTAATGCACCCTAATAAGAGACAATATTTTTGTCATCGATCGTCACAGCTTTGATACATGCTGCTCTCTTTCAAATAAACAATGCTACTTGAACTGGAAAAGTGTGTTTTGCGAGTCAAGTGAATTCCTCTAAAAAACGGCATCATAACAATTATCTGTTGCCTATGGGTCCCACAGCATATCAGGCAGAAGCATATCAAGAATTTTACCAGCAATGTCTTTTTCTGATGCAACTATGATGAGGCGCTTTATGATTTGCTTTTTTCGTGAACAAGCACTTAACGAAACCTTAGAAACAATCCTTTTTTCTACTCATTTTGATTAATCAAGGGATAAGCATAAATCAATGCTAAATGGTCAAATGGGATCTGTTCAATCCAAATTACTAGTTCGGTTTCTTGAAGTGTCATTGTCCCTTTCTTTTGACTTCATTTTCATCTCAGTCCATGTAGCCTAATGTATTTGTCTATCTTTCCTCAGAAAAACAATACTAATTTCATTGATTATGATTGTTCTATTTTTTCTAGCCCTATTCAATATTATGATTCACTATCATCACAAAAGTATTGCCGTGAAATTCCACAATGCAACATCCAGCATCATAATTCGATCATCACAACCTAAATTTGTAGAAGCTTCCATTGAAAATGCCTTAAAAGAAGATGCAGAATAATATGATCTGTCGCTTTTCATTTAATCTAAAATAATTTCAAAAAAGACTTCATCAATATACATGTATAGACTCAATAAAAGGACTTTTCATTCAGTGCATATCAATGTCTGATTTTCTACAATTCCCTAAATAGCAGCATTTAAACTGATCAGGCAACCATTCGGTCCTGCCATTCAACACTACCAGCATCAGAGTTATAATAGTTCTTCAGATAATCACGTTCAGCTTTGGCTGCAACGCTTGCTCGGTTCCCACCGACTGGCTTATTCACAGCCGACATCTGCCGACCATCCCTCCAATCACCAGGAACAAATTTGTGATTATCATCTTCATGATCGACATCGCATAGTATCAAGCCGGTGGACCAAATGCGCATTAGATTGTGTAGGCACACACATACTTCTACAATTTTGGTCACTGTCTCTGGAGTCTGCTGCATTGTTGTCAAGAGGCATCGGAATCGACTGGCCAAAATTCAGAAACCGTTCTCCACTATTCGTCTTGCCCTGGAGAGTCTATAATTGAAGATGCGTTCATCACGTTGAAGGTTTCGGGTTGAGTAGGGCTTCATAAACCATGTCCTGAGCGCAAATGCATCATCCCTAATCAGAAAGAATGGCGTATCTTTGTCGTCGCCAGGAAGGGGTGAAGCATCAGGGAAACCAATCATACCATCTTCGATGGCGTCTTTCAGGTCACTGTGATTGAAGACTTGGTCATCGGAGTGGGAGCCAGCCGTCCCGACATCGATCAAAATGAACTTGTATTCTGCATCTACAAGGGCCATCAGAATAATCGAGTGGAATTCTTTATAGTTGTAGTATAAGGATCCGCCATTTGCAGGGCATCGGATTGGTACATGCTTGCCATCTAGTGCACCGAGGGCATGGAAGAACTGCCATCTCGCCGCAAATCCATCCGCAACTGATAGCCACTCTTCGGATGATGTTGGACGGGATATGACTTCAGATGCCAATTCCTCCACAATGGCACAACTCACTTCTCGCACAATCTTCGAGATTGTGTTATGAGCAACTCTGAAGCTGTACATTAGGGAATGATAGCTTTCACCTGTAGCAAAGTAGCGGAGTGTAACAGATAACTTCAGAGCTGGATCCAGTGACTTCCTGTACCAGGTATTCTGCTTCCTAATGCGGTGATCGAGTTTCTGCAGCAGCTCACAAATTTATTTCGGTCCATGCGGATGAAGTTGCGGAATCCTGACACGTCTTCGCGCTCCAATTCTCCCATCAGTTTTTCATATATGCCATAAAGAGGTCTTCTGATCAGCTACTGTCGCATCCAATGCCTTCTCCGCCGTTTCTGACGTCGCATGAAGACCAACCTGACTACACTGTCAATGTCGTCAGCATGCTGTTGTTGGGCTGTTAAAAGAGCATTCAATAGATGTAATGTCTGAGAATTAAGAAATGCCATCAGCAAGTGGCAACACCAGCAGTTTTCAAATGTGTTTGAGGCACTAGGGATGCGCTAGGAACTGACAAGATGAGATACTAACTAATAATAATTAACACGAGCCAAAACGATGTTAAACGAATTAATACAAACATGCTTTCATTCGCAGAGTCCCTGCGATTGTTTTGAACATGTCCAAAACAATCGTATCCGCCTGCGAATGTGGCCGATCTAGTACGAAAGTGACAGCGAACTGATGATATAATCAATACGATGTCAAGCGATGCACAACGAATGTCGGGTCGTATTAGTTCGCACTCAAAAATCGTGACAGTGGGACTGGGGCTTTAGTTGGCTTTGTTCTCAGTTGTCATCATCACATACACACAACAGAAACATGTTTTGAAGTAATTCTGAAGTAAGAACTTTAATCTGACATTAAAAGTTTGCTTTAGCCAAATTGGACAGCGTGCGCAATTCATTTATCAAAATCAACTCATAAGATTTCGCTTCGTACCAATCCAGTGTTATGACGGATCAAAACCGACTTCATTGTCGTGCTTTCTTTTTCAGAAATCATCCAATCTTTTGCTCTATCCTATACAGAAGTGAATTTGAATTAAAGAAAATATTTTTTAACTCCAAGAATGATGCATTTTGAATGAACATGTCATTTCAGGATCTTAGAAAATTTCCATTTCAACAGATGTCCGATTATTATGGAAAAATTGTAAATTCTAGATTTCAAAACGAGAGAAAATTATGTATGTAATAGCGCCGATAAAACCTTTCCGGTCGGCTGTAAAACTTTCAAACATTCAGCGACGGCTAATTTCAGAAAAATTGAAAAATTTAACTGAATTTTAGCAAGGAAAATAAAACTAAACTCATAGTAATAAATTTTATCTTAAGCACTTTCGATGACTCTAATCATAAGATACGTTATTTATAAGAGGATTCTAAATAATCTTGCATTGAAAGTTGTAGACATTCAAATTACATACCTATGAAAAGAGATTAAGGAAAAAATTATGCATGCATAGATACTAAAATCGAGACATTGGACTATCGGAAATCAACATAGAAAAGATGAAAGCAAAATTAGGCTAAGACCAAGGCAGGAGCAAGTCACTTACATATTCCTTCATAACAAACAGCGAGGGCATGAGCCGCTTCAACAAAATGGCCTCAGTGATCTTAACATGGGACACAATTCTGCAATACGCAGCAACAGAAAAATATGACTCGATCTTGTGTCCTGCGAATAGATTGCAATCCCAGAGATGCTTACATATTGAACTGCTTTGATCTTTGGGACTCTCGATCTTAATGCTGCCCACTTGGGATAGTGCTCTTTGATACGGATACCAAGACATCTCGTTGTCTGACGAATAGAATTACATCCGCAGTCACATTTGAAATTATAACAGACATTTGATCGGTCAACGAGAGGAATTGGAACCTCAATTTCAGTGCAAGATTATTTAGAATCCTCTTATAAATGACATATCTTATGATTAGAGTCATCGAAAGTGCCTAAGATAAAATTTATTATTATGAGTTTAGTTTTATTTTCCTTGCTAAAATTTAGTGGAAGAAAAGGCTGCTTTAAGTTTCTCAAAACCTTAAACTAATTCCAAAAAACATCTTATTAGGTCATCACCTGACAAAACTGAAACTCAGAAATATAATTTACTATCCAGATATATGCCATAAACGGAAACAGTCGATGTGCAAAGAAGGGCAACCATTGTATCTCACTCATTCACTCAGGGCGGCCCCGAGTTCGAGGATGGCCCTCCTTCAGATGACCGTTTCGCTAGAGTCCTCCATTCGGTCATGCTTGCTGTCTTTCGCAATGCTTCTGCCATTGATTCTCGTGTCCACTCCTTGATGTCGTCGATATATTAACGGCGAGGTCTCCCGCGTCTGCGATTCCCAGGATGAAATCCCCGACATGCGTGGCCAAAGTATGCCAGTTTCCGTTTCTTCACCATCGCCAACAGTTCTCTTGCTGTTCCGAGCTCTGATAGAATGCTCGTGTTGCCTCTTCTCTGATATCAAGTCACCCCAAGAATCCTACGATAAACCCACATCACTGCAGCTTCAATCAGCTTGACGTCTGTTGCTTTTATTGTCCATGCTTCCGCTCCATACGTTAACACCGACCACACCATTGCACGAAAAATACAAAGCGTGACTCCTTGTGGATGCCACGATCTTTCCAGATGCGAACCAAATCGAGTGCTCGTTTCTTTGTCATGGCGATGCGGCACTTAGTGTCTGTACTACAATCACCATTCACCATCACATGTAGCACAAAAATATGAAGTTTCTTTGGTTCTAGAACATGAAGCTTTGGTTTTGTGCCATTGTTTACATTGTCAAGACGGCCGTGGTGCTCTTTCAGCTGTTCCTTAAATTCTTTGTGGAAAATGTGCTTGGTTTGGAATCACAGCTTCAGCAAACTCTCTGGATACATGAGTCTTTCAATAACACGCATAACATAGTTTGAGAACTTCCGTTGCATTTGTTGAGGGAAATGTTGTCGAGCTAGAATGAAGGCATTGAGAAAGCAAACCGTTGCAGTAGGTAAAAATGACATTTTCTTGTGCCATGATACGCAATTTTCAGAGCACGTATAGCAATATCATCGTCTGCATCATCGTCCGAGTCTTGTACTTGTCTCGCATGCTGAACAGGAATATTCCCCAAGCTTGCTAAATTTGCCGATGCAATAGTCTTCGAAGTTTTCGGTTTATGCATAGCCTACCAGCCGAACCGATGACAAAAGAATATGCCTTTTGAATGACATCACCCGAATTGAACGCGTGCTCCTAGCAGTTTCTGCCAATCAGTTGACTGTAAAGGAAATGAATCAAGTTCGATTCACTCTACGCCTTTCGCGGCTGATGATGTAAAAAATTACTCATGCGCAGTGCTCAGGCGCACTGTAGATAGAGATAAACAGGTAAATGATGACGTGAGACTGGTGGCTGACGTCACTGAATGAATTGTGCGACATCTCATCTATGATTCAATGGTAACTGGTACGGAAGTTACGGACTCATTCCGTATGCCACCGCAAGGAGTTATTGGTTAAACGGGCTATAGAGAATATGTTCCATACTGGCATTGCCCGTTTGCCGACCGGAAAGGGTTAATCCTCGCCCCACTGCGGGGGGGGGCGAATTCCCCTGCTGATCTCACAAACTATTACATCAATTTTGTCAAACCGCCAGGGCTGCCGTAGGGATGGATTTCCTGTCCCCATCCCCACCGCATCCCCATGGAATTCCTGTGGGGATCCCCATATCCACACATGAGTTGTTATCATATTCCTATACATGGACAAAAGATATGCCTACCATTGCGATGTTCTACATGTTGAAAATAAAATGCATGTACTTATATTTGTCGGCATTGACTACCTTGGGTAAGTATTCAAAAATTATTAATGAAAATAGGAAAGCCTAGTACTACATATAGTATCATAAAAGTTAATGAAGGGCCTTTCATGTCTCCAATGTGATGCATCTATTGAGATGTTCGGTGTTTTGTGCATTATAGTTAAATTATTCCTGTATGATTATTCCTAGTAATTACTTTGTATTTCTTGGTTATCTAATCATCTTTGACTTCAATATGACCTTGTTTCATTTCTGAATAAAAAAATAATCTGATAAATTTCAACCGTAATTTCCTTTAGGAGTCTTCATACTGCTATATCATGATCAGTTTATCCGCCTATAAAAGAATCCATTAACATTGCACCTCTACTTTCCATATGATAATTCAGAATATCATGAAACTTAAGACCAAAACTCTTATTATCAAATTGTCGAGGCAATAAACTAACAAATTTTGTTGCAAATATTCTGATAAAGTTTCAAGTACTGTAGGGAAGTCAAGAATCTCAGCTATTCATCATCCCTAGCTTTCACGAGTCTTCGAAAATCACATGAGTGGCTGTTAGATAGTTAATTCTAATTCAAGGTTTAATTGAAGTTAGCTGAGCGTTCGAGACAGTATTTCTGGACGTTGACGACAGAATGTATGTAGTACAGTATGCACATTTGCTTAAATGATTGAAGCAATTTTATCAACGCACAGATAAGCTCTGAATTCCTCATATGTGCGGATCCCCATGGGGAAAATATCAATCCCCATCCGCACCTCATCCCCATGGCAGCCCTGCAAACCACACATCAACCGAAAGAGCACTGAAACGGGATTCAGAAAAACGATCACTATTTGAAATGGAAACTGACAACGCAGGTGAAGAAACAACCAAATTTGGTGACCTTTTATCGAGACACTGAGGATAAAAGCAACATGATTCTAAAAATTCTGAGGAATTGCTGATTAGATGCAAAACTGAAAAGTATAAGAATGATAAAAAGTCATATTTGAATCAAACTTCAGGCATGCATGCATAATAAGCAGATAATTTCAAGTTCCAAAACTTTGCATTCGTGAATATCCTAACATTGATAAGAAGAATCCTTCATGTGATCTCAACTTATTTCATCAAGAATTAATACCGTAATATGCATTAGAAGTGAATTATACCAAAATCAGCCAATATATTCCACATATTCAAATTTTGAAACAGATTTCACGCCAAAAGTATAGTGGCAAATTTATTTTCCTTCAGTCAAAGGTTGCATAATACGTAGAAAGCAACCAATTTGAAATCTGGTGGTCACAGCTTGTATGATTTAAAATATAGTAATAATATATCTTTATTGAAGTCTTACATATCAGGAATCGGTAAGAGCTTTTACAAGGAAAATTACAGCGCGTCGCTGGCTGAAGGTCATAATAAGTCATAGGGTTGAATGATGCAGGGAAACACGTCACACAGCACTGCAGAAAGATGTTGGAGAAGGTAAAGCAGGCACAGACCTAGGACTAGGTCTTTGAAAGCAGGAGATAGCGCGCAGGCAATAAGATGCAGACGAGGTGTAATGTACAAGGGAAATGTCGCTAGGTTTGACACGATGACTAAGCGAGTGATAATGGCGAGTGATAGCAGAATAGCAGAAAACGTGTATTGTCCAGCGAGGAGAATAAACCCGTAATTGATCCGAAAAGCCGTTGACCAAGTGGAGATATATACAGTCAGGTGATGCAAGGGTGGATCAAATATAAGGTGAAACTATGTAAGCAAATAATGATGATTTAAGTACAGGCGAAGCAAACCAAGCAGAAACATGCCGCTAGCAGGAGCCGTGCACGCGCGGCGACCGCACGACAGCCTGCCAAAGTGGCTCTATGAAGCCAGATGGGCAAGAAGATGTTCAAAAAATACGTCAGCGGTGTGAAAAACGCCTCCCCCGTGGGGTGATGGTTAATGCACCATGTAGCTTAAACCAAAACATTTTCACAGTAATATATATTTTATATTATCTTGAATCTTTGTTTGGTTCATTCTTGACGATGCGTAGACAACACTAATTGCAACGTTGCAAGCATGTAGAACAGATAATCCAGGACAAGAATATCTCCTGAACAAAATCCCTCCCATTTAAATTCCCCCTGTGTGTGGGAGCTATGTCAAGTCTATACTTCCTTTCCGACACCCGCGGACATAATCCTTCCCTGTAAACTTCTCCTCTGATAACCCAAAAATATCTCTGTTAAACATGCAGGCTCTCAATGTAGCGCAAAGCGGCTAGAAAATGATTTACTTCATTTACAATAAACATGTTCAAAAACCATCTTTGACCCGATATAAATATTTAATAAGATGTTTAAGAGATGATTCCATCTACTCGTATCTTCCCTTCTAAGTTTCCATAAGTAGAAAGCAAATACATGTATTCTTTTCTACGCTCTGAAATTTCGGATATTAAGAGCTATCGGTATGATTTACTGAAAAATAACTGCTGCCTAATGAAGACTATTGAATTCTTTAAAGCACAGACTTTATTGTAATAGGCTATATTGGGATTTGTCTTGGTGGGGTTTAATAGGGTTGCATTTAAATTCTAATTCGCAGCGGCACCTTACTTGACCTATATGAAATTAAAAATTAACATTTGTGAATGAATATGCATTTGAGTGCCAATGCAAAATGTTTTTTCAATTATCTTTTATCTCCCTGCAGCCATGAAACATAAATCCAACATAACGCTATTTCTCTTGCGCATGATTATGTTGGCCGACGGTCGTCGAAAGCGCTCGCGCGAGACTAGCTAATTTTGCTTTTCACTAATGTGTCAAATATCTGACATGGGGAGCTTCCAAACAGATAATAACGCTATTTCGCATAAGCATGGCATTATCTTTACAGTTTTTAATTTCCAGTACTTTCGATGAATCAAGGCACCTTCATATCAGCAACTTTGAAATTAGTCAGAAAAGATTTCATGTTTTGAAACGTCTGTCAGTTCTTATCTTAATGAATCAATGACGCTCTGTATTCCTTAGACATGGGTTAAATGTTATTACAATAATCCCACAAAGGAAAATCACCGGCACTGTTGAACATCTGCTCCTTATCAACAAGTGACGTCATAGATGATATTTATTTTAGAGCTTTGTGACACTACCGCTACAATGATTACATTTATCATTTTAAACTTTCTTATCTCTCTCAGTCCCACATTTTCTTGTTTGTTTGCAAGAACATGAAAAATGAAATTGTCGGAATCAATTTGATACAAGAAAAGCACAACATTTCATCGCCTGTCACTAGACGCTAATGCTAATGATAAAAAAGGCGGACTAAAGAATTTTTATCTGAAACGACTTTCGGAACTTGGCAGAGATTGCCGACTTGTCAATTTGTGTGAATGAAAAATTGCTCAAGTTATAGGTCATGAATTTTATTAAACTTGTTGAAATTTTGCAAGTGTCAGGTAGATTGTTTTGCGCTCATTGGATTGACAAACATGCTTCAATGTCTTACAAGTACTTATTATTGAAGACACAATATGAAGAGTTATTTCCGAATTGGCAAATTCATTTCGATTGAAGAGTTTGATGATTGTAAAAATTGTTGAAAACAGGGTTTGGAAAAAATTAATTACATTTTAACTGGATAAATAAATTGACTAGAAAATTTATTTAGCTATAAATTACTAATAATGATAATAATAAATGTCGCATATTTGAAGAAAATACAGTCTCAATAATATAAATCGTGAGACAATCAAAAAGTAAATTTAGCAAAGTAATCAAGATAAAAATTTACTTTTTCAGAAGGTCACAGAAAGCCACTTTTGCAAGCCTACACATACTGGGAAGGAAAAATCTATGTCTTAAGACGAGATTACACTTTGGGACACGAAATTTGCCAAAAAATGGAAGCACATCTGGTTTGAAATGATGGAGCAGATGTTCAGGGTCACTAAGCAACTGCGAGAATAGCTTAAATGCCAGGATAGTTCGTCGGTAGTTTAGAGGCAAAAAATTATCACATAAGCAACTTGAAGTACCACATATAGTTCTATGCGCTCGTCTTTGCACCAAATCAAATAGATCACTATCTTTTGATGTATTGAAATCAATAATGGAGCACAATACTCGAGGATATTTCAGATGGTGGAGTTGTAAATGGTCACCAGGAACTCAGTGCTCATAAAAGGTTTCAATTGTCTCAGCGCACCAAGTCTGGATGAAGTCTTTTTTCGCAATATTACCACAATGGCTAGACCACTTCAAACACTCATCGAACGTTACACCTAACAACTTGAGTTCGAATTTCACAGGGACGTCGGGGATAGCAGATCGTTAAATTTTAGCCTTGTGCTTCGCCGTAAAAAAAATTCTGGCTACTTTCATCAACATTGAGCTTCATGTTGTTAGCAACAATCCATTTACTAACTTGATCAAATGGTTGCGACAAAGAACTGCCGATTGAGCCTTTTTTGATAATGCCACAAATAGTTATGTCATCCACATATTTGACAAGTATATTACCGTTGCTATTTGTCAAACATAAGTCTGAGGCAAAGAAGCTAAATAAATATGGACCAAAGGAAGAACCTTGCGGAATACAACCTTACATGTAATTTTTAATCAAAGAGCAATTACCAATTAGTTGCCTATTAAATGGCATGAAAGATGAACCTCTGCTGACTATTTTCCTCTTTTTAAACGTCCGGCTTTCATCAGTGAACAGTTTATCCTGAAACAACAATTGCAGGCCTACAGTGGATTCAACACAAAAGATTACATGACGATACCCAATAGCCAAGCGCGGGGCGTTCTGTTATTAGGCTTGCGTTGTATCTCATTCGAATGGTGTGTGTTCACTCATTCAATCTCGCTTGATGTTTTATTCAATGTCTGCACATGATCAGGCTTGGCGATGTTGATAGGCTTGCTGTAAGTCATACAGAATAGGACGGAATCAAAGCAAATATACATGAAAGAGGTTCTATGTCATGCAAGAAATGCGTTTCCCAATTTAATGCAAAGATAGGGATCACGCCAATAATCAGAATTCGGCCTGTGACTTGAACTTTTTCTCTAAAAGGGGCACATTTTCCAACTACAGAGTTGCTATTTACGGTGGCAATATACGTACGTAATTGTCAATACTTTTCGTTACCTCGTGTTGAGTTTGAAGCAAAAATGAATCAATTACACGAGACATCAAGTGCCTAGTTTCAAACAGAATCCAATAACAAGAAGCAGCCACCAATTTAGAGATTTCACAGACAAAATCTGTGTGACCATTTCTTACTTTCTGATTTTGTTTAATCTATTTTTTATATGGAAAGATTTGTGACTGCATTTACGTAGAGCAGTTTGTTCTTCAGATATTTATTGTGTATTTCGTTTAGAAAACGAATGAATGCTATTTCCACTTTTCATACTAAGCAAATTTTTCATGACCAGACCGAATGTGGCTGATAACAACTACCAAACTCTTAATTAAATCGGTCCTGTCGGACGAGTTACATCGTGGTCAGACAGAATTTGTTGATACTGAGGGTTAGATTTTAGCTTATGAAGAAAAATTGACGCCGATCCGAGTTTACGTGCTTGGTCAGCGTTGCCCGGGCTTGGTCTTTTGGTCGAATTCGACCAGGAGGACACAGAAGCCTCACCAATAAAAATGTGGCCGGCGTTGTCTTTTTCTTTGTAAATTTCATTCAATGATATTTTACTCTAACCTTCAGTATAAAGCAAGAATAAATACATCCGGTCCAGACCAGATTTCCCGACACTCACCAACAAAACAAAATCGACCTGAAAGGATGGCGAGAAATCGGCACATGTGCTTGGTCGGACATTGAAACTTCGGTTGGATTTTACCAGCATCCAGATCTGATGGCAATCTATTATCTATTGGCTCCGTTATAGAGCAAAATGATGTTATTTTAATTAAAGTTTTGGGAAAGACAAGTACGGCGATCGTAAAAATATCGGCTATTAATGACTATATACCGGGTGTTTCAAAAGTTTTAGTACAAGAACTTCACTAATATTTTATGAGTTTAATCGGTGTTGAATCAACTTTATAATAACATTATAGAGAAATTCAAACATACTAGCACATTACTCGAAAACATTTCCTCGTGATTCACGACACAGATGCACTCTCTTCTCAAAATCTCTCATGGTGTCTCGATACATTCGCAAAGGAATTCCGTGAATTTTGTCTTCAATTGCTGATCTTAGGGACTGAAGATTTTCGCAGCGTCTATTGTTGGCAAACACTAAAGATTTGAGATATGGCCAACACCAAAAGTCACAGGGAGTTAGGTCGGGACTCCTGGCAGGCCACTCGATCGGGCCTCGACGTCCAATCCATCGACCATTCAACTTGGTGTCAAGAATTTCTCTCACTTTCACTGCGTAATGTGAAGAAGCGCCATCTTGCAGATAATGTGAACTTATGTTTCGGGAGAAGTAAGGGACAACATGTTCAGTCAAAGTCCCCAGTCATTGTTTGTTCCGAATATCCAAACCAATTAGCCCATTCCATCCTATTGCTGCCCATACAGTAAGGTAGTGAGTACCATGGGTCTTACTCTGCAATTTCCAATGAGGATTTTCAGCTGCCCAATAATGAGTATTGTGTTTGTTGATGCTTCCCGACAGATAGAAATTGCACTCATCAGAGAAGACAATTTTTCTTGACCATGAAGGATCTCCGCGAAATCGGTCAATCATTATTTCGCAGAATTGCAGGCGCCTGTCCTCATCCCCATCAAAGAGCAATTGGCAACAGCTGGCCTTATAGGGCTTCATTCCAGATTTATTTCGGCAACGAAACACACTAGATGGAGAGATGTCATTGTCACGAGCAATTTGGCGTATCGATGATTGTGGATTTTCATTCACTTCTTCTTGAACGAGTTCAAGTGAATCATCACCGGATGCCATTACAGGACGCCCTGATCTTGGTCCGTCTTTCGATAACGAACCTGTTTCCAACAGTTTCAATTTCCAATAATTAATCTGTGATCTTGATGGAGGATTTCTTCCGTACTTCTCTTCAAACTTTCGCTGACTTTCGCCTGAATTTTCGTAGGCGAGAGCCCAGGCACAGCACATGACTTGCTCTTCAAGCGAATACATTGTGAATGATTTCACAATGATAATTGCATCGTCAACTTTCATTAACAAAATTCAAAAATTCAAAATCATCGTTGATTCGGCTGCTGTGTTCTAGTATTGAATCGATCATTGACATCTTATTCAACAATTCAAGAATTTCAAACTATCTGAATAGCTATCGAACATCTCATCCTCCACAGTCATGTAGATTGACTGAATAGTTCAGGCTACCTTTAATTAAACTCATATAATATTAGTACATTTCTTGTACTAAAACTTTTGAAACGACCATATAACGACTTTATATCCAAGGCCATCATCAGTGAACCTTACTTACGATCACCGTACTTGACTTTCCCAAAACTTTAATAAAATTTTTGTCGAGTCAAGGCATTAGCAAAATAATGATTATTTTTGATGACATTTTTCTTAATCTACAAGATATTTGACTGCATTTTGACTTTTTAACCTGACGGCGAATATTGACTGATTACTTCAAGTAGGTCAAAGAACAGCAGCTTCCAGTGCGTCTTGACAATATGATTACTTCATCTACAAATTTTATTTACTTCTGCAAGCACTATCTCACTACTTTGATTTGTATGACATAGATATTAGCACGTGGTATGTGACGAGTGATAAATTGAAAATTGTTTCATGTTGTGGCACATGTGAGAGACTTCATGTTGTTATCAGAAAAAACGACTCTTGTGAAAACAACCATGCATGTTTCAGGTGGATTACCACCCCCCATTAGTCTACAGAAAGAACATTAAAATCGAAATTAGTGATTCAACATTACGAAGGATGAAAAGGCTTCAGTAAAACAGTAAGTAATCCATGATATTGAGATTAGTTACGTCAGGAAAGTGATCTGAATTATATGTATTTAAACTCATTTGCATCCTCCTGAAACATGCATTGCAGTTTCCACAAAAGTCGTTACTTTCCAATTCTGATAGCAATGAATTTGGGTGCTCCTGCTTTTCTGACTTCATGTTGTCTTTGTACGAATCATCAAATGTCTGCCTGTAGGCTTTTGAGACACCGTCATGATGCTATCAGCTGATGACGTATCAGATAAAACGATTTCAATAGCCATAAATTTGCGATTATTAGTTGAATGAATAAATTAAACACTATAAAAGGCGACAGGAGCCAATTTGTGGTAAATAATTGAAAATAATTATCTTTATCTGCGGAATGGAACTGTGCTTTAGCATACCTGCAACCGTGTTTGCACTTTCATACAAGAAATGGATTTATCGCTATTCATTGATGGAGGATGATGCATTCAAATGATAATGATACTTTCAGCACGAATTTCTGCGGTAAACGAGACCGACACAGTGATGTGCACCCTGGCCTATGTCTGTGCTGCGAATATTCCGAGTTCTACCTGGCCTGTTAGACAGGATCAAGGAAAATACGTGGAAATCCAAAGGAACCCACCCACAACCGGACGTTCAGAAGCCGAAAATGAACTTGATTTGAACGTTTGATCAGGATGCGGAAGTTGGCAAAGTTGCACAGACGTTCGAATGAGACTAGAATGAACAGCAGTGGTTTGCTACAGATCATAAAGATAGATTCATTTGCGCTTGGGTTGGTCTAGAGCGGACGTAATCCTATCCCAGCCATTGCGTGATAGTTATCGTACTCTAGTATTCGTCGAGACCGAAGGTCGAGACGACGTCTAGAGTGCGATGACTATCTAATTTCTTGATAGCGCGACGGAGACGAATTGCACGGTTTCAGCACGCTGTCATACTGAACACTTTTAATCAACCATTAAGAAAATACATAAAAAGGTCCAATCTATTCATCTTGTTAACACTGTCATTCAACAGAATATTTGGCAAGAGTTCCAGAATAACTGTATACTTAACCATTGTAAATATCAATTGCTCTATTTCTATGTCCCGAAATTAACGTCTGCGCATACAACGAATACTTTGCATACAACCACAGTGCGATAAGAAATTTTAACAGCCATGTAGCGATTAATTCTTAGAGAACATTTATTGCACGATGATGGTCATTTATCGTCCGTCGAGCAAGTGATAACTGCCTTATTGTTTGACAGCGCGACGGAGACGAATTACACGGTTTCAGCACGTTGTCATACATTGGGGGCGCTGACAGAGCACTAAGTTAGCGCATTTTTTCATGACATGACGCTACGCAAATGAGACTGAGCTTAGCAGTAAAACTTTTTTTGGACAATAACGGTAGACCAATACCATTGATAATACTTCGATTTCCATGACTTAAAATAACAAGGTGCTGGCTCACCAATTATAGAAATCTGAAAGTGAACACTCTCAGCGCTGCGCTGTTTGTCAAAAATATCATCGTTCTACTTCTATGTCCTGAAATAAACTTTTGCATACAACGAATACATGGCATCCAACGATAGTGTGATAAGAGTTTTCAACAACCATGTAGCGATAAATTCTTTGATGAAATTTATATGACCGATATCAGTAGAATTGTAGATATTTAACGATAGAATATAATCGTTTATTCTACTGGGTACATAGATCTACAGTAAAATAGTGAAAACTATGATAAATTAGTAAATTGAACAAATTTTAATAATTCATCAACAGTAAGTATCATACCGTACTATGATGAGTCATGTCACATTGTCTCCTTTTTCTCAAACTTGACATTGAATACACAGTTTGAGAAAGTTCCACTAAACATGTCTTTCATGTTGTCAACATTTGCAGTGTTAAACGCTTGAGTTTTATGAATTTCTATTCCCTTTAAGATATGGGTCATACTTATTGCACGATGAGGGTCATTTATCGTTCGTCGAGCAATAAATGTAGTTGTAGCAAGCGATAGAGATTGTCATAGATATTCTTCGCCCTTTGGCTTGTGTGATTAGCCAAGCGCACGAATTGTAATCATCAAAGGTCAGATTGCAGGCAGGCCTGTCAAGTGAAAATTATGTATCTTTGACTCAATTTTCCTGTGTGATAAGTATAGGATATCACACTGATTTCCGAAGATAAACGCTGTCAATCTACGAGTATCATAAGCTATCTATTCTCCGAGCCGGAGGAGATAGCTTATGATACGAGTAGATTATCAAGCAGCGTTTATCTTCGGAAATCAGTGTGTTATCCTAATTTATATGACCCATATCTTAAAGGGAATAGAAATTCAAAAAAATCAAGCGTTTAACACTGCAAATGTTGACAACATGAAAGACATGTTTAGTGGAACTTTCTCAAACTGTGTATTCAATGTCAAGTTTGAGAAGTAGGAGACAATGTGACATGACTCATCATAGTACGGTATGATACTTATTGTTGATAAATTATTAAAATTTGTTCAATTTACTAATTTATCATAGTTTTCACTATTTTACTGTAGATCTATGTACCCAGTAGAATAAACGATAATCTACTAGTAGAATAAACGATTATATTCTGGCGTTAGATATCTACAATTCTACTGATATCGGTCATATAAATCTTCAAATGGAAATATTATTCACATTGCTCGAATCTTCACGATCTAGAATTACAGACTGTACGGTTAATGTGGTGTCAATCTTTTGGTTCTTCAGAATTCAGGCTTGAATTTGCATTACGTTCGATGAAAAATTGATCTTCTTGCTCATCGAGACCAGCTCTGACTGTGACCGTCAACATTGATTAGCGTCTCGACACCGAAAAACGCAGACAAAGCAATTTATCCATGATTGTCTCAACCATAGAAGTCCGACTTTTAGCCCTCATCACTCGGCAAGTCACCGCTCACCAGATTACATATGTAGTTTTTGCATGTTTTCATTGCTTCACAAAAGATTAGAGATCTTGGTGCACAAACATTGATTTCATTGATTTATCAGCCTGGATTCTTATCATGTTCTGATCTCAACCATTCTTATCATATAATGATGGTTGATATTGATGTTATTGCTAAAATTCTGCAACCATGCCAATTTTCTCCTCAATTGATGGCTCTTCAGGTGATAAACTAGTATACAGTACATATATGTAGTCTGGTGGGCGGAATCATATGAAATTACATTCAAATTTGCTTAAATTAACAAAATCAGTCGGAAATGCTCATGGCAAATGATAGTAACGTAAGTCGACATGAAATTTGATTGAAATTGGAATTGAACTTTCAGATTTAAATTGAAATGATAATCACAAAACTGCACATGTAGTCTGGTAGGCTGATGAGGGCTAAAGGTTACACCACGAGCGATTACACGAGTGCGAGGCGCGAGTTGAATCATTGACCTCAGCTTCGTGAAACATTGACCAATCAGAGCGCGCTATTGCGAAAGACGGAGCTACGACGTACGACGAGCGACCCATTGGAAACCAGCCCCTACGTTCATTTTGTATATGACTAACTATTTGGCTAACTCATTTGTATTTCTTTAGAGTTATCAGTTATTGCATTCATCACAAGAAAGCGCTGATGATCCTGGGGGCCACGTCATTGCATTCTTTACATACTAAACATGTCATAAAAGACAGTGTAAAACATTTCATTATACACGCAGATGCATTTCCGCCCTCTTTGATTCCAAGTATGAGATAACAGTCACTTTGGCGTGAGAAGAAGTAACAAGCCGACTGAAAGCAATGGGCACACAGAATAAGACAAGTCCTTAGAACAAAAATTGTATGCGATGACTTGCGGCTCATCCTGCCGACCTTCGGCCTATGAAAGAGAGACGTTCCCAGTGCTCTCCTGTTCAGTAATTTTGTAGCAATTAGAACTCCTACTGGCTCACCGTCCGATCACCATTCACGGCTCAGAGAATCTTCTCTGCGTTATGCCGAACCTGATCCGGAACATATTCAGTGTCGGTGATAGTTGGGGATTCCGATAAGCTTGATCTATGAGATAAAAAACTAAGAATTCTCCATGTGACACCTGTCTAAAAGGATGCTATCAAGACGTCATGTAAGCGTCTTGACGCATCGTAGATCACACTAACTCGAGGAAAACAGATTCCTTAAACTTGAGCCGAGACACCTGATTGAGTAGGTCAGTGATGGGCAACCACGCTAGGATAGCGCGTAACAAGGAGTGACCCGCGATAAGACTCGCGGGTCACTAATAAGACGCAGTAATATAGGCTTGACGTTCTTTTATTCCGTACTTTTAAGTGCACATATGGTCTGCTGTACCGTACGTACATAAACAGTGGTCGTATTACATAACAAAATTTTACATGTATGCAGCAGTATTGTATGCAACTGATTTGTTTAATATTAAGGAATCATAATTTACTTTCTACAGCTTTTCTTTTGTGTAGCTAAACGGCAATTTGACTTTTTTTGCTGATTTGACCGACATAACCTTATTTCATCGAAAAACAGCGGTCTAGGTGCTGTGTAACTATCCGCCTGAAAGCCGCACAAAATAAAATTGATTTTGCTACAATAATTGATCATGTTACGTACGTGTTCATACGTGCACATATGTCACCCAAACATATACGGCTTTCAAAAACCGTACATAGGCTCCACAAATGGTAGTTGCGTGTAAATGCCAATCGAATATATGAAATATATATTAGTGCAGTCGTATACAAACGAAATTTGGCAAGAATATTTGAAAGAAATGTTGGCCTGTCAAAATCTTGCGGTTGGATTCATCCATTCGTATAGTTAAGGTCTAATTAATATAGTCTCTTTCTAGGTTCAATGAGGCTTGGTTTATTACGTAGAGAAACATGCTCGGCAGGGCATCGAATACTATGTGACTTAGCATAAACTCGCGCAGGTGAGACCATTTTGCACTTATACGGGAAGATATTCATTACGAAAGGAGCATGGTTGGATAATTCGAAAGTGAATTTTTGTCTTTTTCTGCCATCATATTGCTGATTTTGTTGTTAATTTTTTGCAAATTCTAAAGAGGACCCCTCGCCCTTAGATGCACCTTCCAAAGGTCGAAGTCGGAGTGAGTCATTTTCACATCATCAATTCAAATAATGGCAACTTTAAATATGAGAATCGGTGGCGGGCCACCCAATATGTACCGGCGGGCCACCAAAAGAGCCTACAGGATGTTCCTTTTGAAAATGATCGTTGTTAGCCTAAGTAACGAATTGTAGACTTTTGATTCCTGACACGAGTTAGAGCGTCAAACCCATAATGAGGCAGTCATGAATATTTCTTTGTTTTTATTATTTTATTATCAGAATGTCATTTTACTAAATGCCCATTGCCATTTTCAGTATTATTTGGTATCCTATTTCAATTTGCATTCTTTTATTTGTTGTTTACTTCCCCGTTTCTTTCACGCTGAGAGAACTCCATTCCATCACATTGTCATCCTCAAGTGAGTTTTTGAGTTCAAGATCTATAAGACTGCATTCTTCTGACTATAAACGTGCTTATAGAGGAAATGCCTATTTTGTAGGCAAAGCTGAAATCCGAAGCTGAAGCTTAGCACTGAGAGCCGTGACATGCATCCGTCCCAAACGACACTTTCGAAACATCAGGACAAATATGCCCAAATCGGAATCGTTTTGTCAAAACCGTGACGTCTGTGGTCACACACTACTAAATTTGAGCCTCTAAACATCTATTCAAGACAGCTATTTAAGTTTCAATTAATTGGGTGCTCATGAATGCCAATTTCAATTAATTGATTGATTCGAAGAGCTATTAAATTGAAATCATTTTTTGGTAATCCCTGCCTTATATATTCCATGGATTCTAGTCGAGATTGCAAATAGCCAAAGACGCTCTTTTGACATCTATGATGCATTTTATGATCCATAATTTTTGGTTATATTGTTTAAAGGTCGACCTAGCTGTCTTTACAAACACTAAACAGTGATAGTACTTTTTGGGAAACTATTTAAGTCGCATTTGAGACAGATTTTATTTTGGGACAAGTAGAAGCTTGTTGTGTCATATTATGAAAATGTTGTTTTTTTGTCGTGCTAAATTGCGGACAATAACAGTTTTGTCCAAGAATTATCTCTGCTCTCAAAAATATGCACGTCTAAGGTGTTTTTTATTGTTGCACACCGCAATTTCTGCCAGCCATTCTTGTGCTTGTCGAATGACTAATCAACGTTCATTGTATTAAGAGTTAATCGATTTCACCGGTATAGTCCGGGAGCCAGCGTGAAGTTGTGCAGGGAACGAGGTAGTACGCAAAACTTTCACATAGCATAGTACACCTCTAACCTACTGCAAAACTTCGCGTCTGCCGGATCAGATCATTTGCTTTTCAGAAATAGAGAGGATAACACAATCCTATGTATTTCCAGTGGTAAAATTGTGACATTTAAGGTGTTGACTCCATCTTTTCGAATTTTTGCTCATCAAAGTTACACAAATTGGTATTTTGTTGAACTGGTTATTATAGAAATCATCTACAGATCATGATCTTTCAAATGAGTTATCATTCAGTGACAGAGGATGCAGTAAAGTGTACAAACGGACACTTTTCGTTGGTGTAACTGCAAATTTTAACATCGAAATTTCAGGAAAATTGTTGATATACTTTAACGAAAAGTGTCTGTTTGTACACTTTACTTCATCCTCTGTCACTGAATGATAACTCATTTGAAAGATCATGATCTGTAGATGATTTCTATAATAACCAGTTCAACAAAATACCAATTTGTGTAACTTTGATGAGCAAAAATTCGAAAAGATGGAGTCAACACCTTAAATGTCACAATTTTACCACTGGAAATACATAGGATTTTGTTATCCTCTCTATTTCTTAAAAGCAAATGATCTGATCCGGCAGACGCGAAGTTTTGCAGTAGGTTAGAGGTGTACTATGCTATGTGAAAGTTTTGTGTACTACCTCGTTCCCTGCACAACTTCACGCTGGCTCCCGGACTAGTAATACATTACTTTAATAAATTCGCAGGTCGAGGATTCAATTTAATCCATAACAGGCCAAATCAGAATGATTGCATTTGAGGCTCTCACAAAATAATCGCACGCTGAAGTCCTAGATGTCAAATTTGCTGTTCCACGATGGAATTACGACCTTGTGCGTTAGAAATTTGAATTGACTGACCGAGTCCACTCAGTATTTCATCTTAGATCTACACACTGGATTTTGAAGCGCATCAAATTCCGACAAAGGTACTCAATGCCTCAAATGTTGCACTAAATTTCGTGGAAATTACATTCGTTTAATGCAACTCGTTTATGTTCCTTTAAAGCAGTCGTCGGCAACCTGAGGCCCGCGGCCCTTTTACAGCAGATTTTTGTAAAACTGTTAGACCCAGTAATCGTTGTTCTACTGTTCGTTGACTACATGCACATTTGAACAACTGATCAGATGCACGAAGCTGGATAGAAGTAAAATAAGAGTTTGACTCTGTAAATTTGCTTTTATAGCGTCTTTCTGATTGTTGTGATCATTCTTTGATTGTGTTTTAGTCATACTTTTGCTTCTTTGATCATTGCTTCTGCAGCTATCTTTTACTATAGCTTTAACTTGCTCTCTAAATTCTGTATTTTCAATGCAAATCTCCTTATCTTAAATCCTGCATTGTCGTAATCATGTTTGATTAGTTGGATATTTGTTGGATTTGGTGGTTCATCAGTGAATTTTGTAGTATTTTTGTTTGTAAATCGCTTCTAATCCATGTGCATGATAAACAATGTTATTAATGATACATGAAAAGTATGATAAATCAAAGCTATAAGCCATCTAATGACTTCTCCTTTGAAAAAAAATGTAAATAGGATTTCCATTTACACGTGCATTTCAATTCAGTATATTGCTTTGTCTCACGAAATGTTGATAAAAGTAGCAATGGAGATTCCATTTCACATTGATTTTAAGGGGGTGCGGTCCGTGAGAAGGTTAAACTTGAGTCTATGGTTTACGGGTTGGTTGCGGTTGCTGACATGTGTTTGTTTACATCACTAATGTCACTTAGTCTAATGCACCTTCAAATGAGATTTTAGTTCCATCTATGCCACTCAAAGTTTTTTATGATGATGAGAAAAGAGGACGTGTATATGTGCCCCCATTACCACTAAAATCTTCAAAACGTAGCAGCCTGCTTATAGTCCGGGAGCTAGCGTGAAGTTGTGCAGGGAACGAGGTAGTACGCAAAACTTTCACATAGCATAGTACACCTCTAACCTACTGCAAAACTTCGCGTCTGCCGGATCAGATCATTTGCTTTTCAGAAATAGAGAGGATAACAAAAACCTATGTATTTCCAGTGGTAAAATTGTGACATTTAAGGTGTTGACTCCATCTTTTCGAATTTTTGCTCATCAAAGTTACACAAATTGGTATTTTGTTGAACTGGTTATTATAGAAATCATCTACAGATCATGATCTTTCAAATGAGTTATCATTCAGTGACAGAGGATGAAGTAAAGTGTACAAACAGACACTTTTCGTTGGTGTAACTGCAAATTTTAACATCGAAATTTCAGGAAAATTGTTGATATACTTTAACGAAAAGTGTCTGTTTGTACACTTTACTTCATCCTCTGTCAATGAATGATAACTCATTTGAAAGATCATGATCTGTAGATGATTTCTATAATAACCAGTTCAACAAAATACCAATTTGTGTAACTTTTATGGGCAAAAATTCGAAAAGATGGAGTCAACACCTTAAATGTCACAATTTTACCACTGGAAATACATAGGATTGTGTTATCCTCTCTATTTCTGAAAAGCAAATGATCTGATCCGGCAGACGCGAAGTTTTGCAGTAGGTTAGAGGTGTACTATGCTATGTGAAAGTTTTGTGTACTACCTCGTTCCCTGCACAACTTCACGCTGGCTCCCGGACTATTATCAGAAATGTGAGATATGAGGCAAAAAAAGATTGTCAACCGCTTTTCTATGGATTATCTAGCTTAACCACGCTTTACATAATTGCATGCAAGCAATGAAATATAATATATACACAAAAGGCTCCGATAGTGTGTGGACGGTCGAAAATCTCCTTCGTTCTATAGCATCTCAGAGTCAAATGAGAAATGCAGACCAAAGAATTGAGCGTGTGATCTTGCCAGTTACAGAATATGTTTTAACTAGATTTCAAAGTAACTTTCTTAATCAATAAAGCAATGCAAGATTGTGATGAATTGATAAAATCTTGATGGGTTCCTTTCAGGGATGCGGAGTCGGAGTACCGGAGTTCTATCATTTTTGCTGGAGTCGGAGTCCTATCAAATAATAGGACTCCGGACACCGGCCTATAACTAGACCCGAATCATAATACAAGCAAATTATTTGTGCTCGTGCATAGCTGTCACTGTCTTGATGTCAACTTCCTCCTTCAAACAAAAGTGCAGTCGAGACAGCAGTGTATGCAAAGCTTGTAATAGTTGAGGGAATGAACCGTGATAGTGAAAAAAGGATTGTCTTTTCACTCGGTGATTTAGTAGAGAAGACAAGCCTTCCTAGCCTCAATCACACCTACACACCAAAGGTCACATCACAGACAAAAATGAAATACTAGTTTGTTTCAGAAAATTACATCTTACCCTCACGTTAATCGTGTGTGATGGCTCCTCTAGAGCGCATATTAAAATCGAAAGTGTCCTCATATTTTTGAAGAAGGATGGGGATTTTCCTGCTTGGTAGAGACTGGAGAAAACCGTGTGAAGCACGCATCAAGAAGATGGGAGGAGCCGAGTCGTATGCATCCAACATAAAGCGACATTTGATGAACTTTCATCGGAAATAATTGATAATTGATACAGCAATGATCACTAATTGGTCCAGGTAAGCCTATAATGATCTATGATGCAGGTTACCAGTTCATTTTTCAAAAAACTAGGCTTTATATACTTGCAACTCGGAGTCGGAGTCCTATCAACCCCCGGAGTCGGAGTCCTATAAAAATGATAGGACTCCGCATCTCTGGTTCCTTTGAAAGGGAAGTTTTATTGTTTCTTTGCATTCATGAGACTAAAAAATCAATACGTCATTGTTGTAGCAGCTGATGATCATGAATAAGAGCAGTTCTTCAGATTCTTCAGCCATTCTGGAGATTTTAAGCTACAGATTGTTTCATAAAAAGTGGATCACCCTTAAACATCGCCTTAACTTCAACTTTGTCTAACTCCGCCAAACTTGAACGAATTTCTCTGAAATTTGGAAGATATGTCAGTTGTGCTTACTAGTATCATTGTTGGAAATTTCAGGCATGAATATTGAGTTGTTTTCCTGTTATAGATAAAAAAGTAGTAGATAATTTGATCTTCATTTAGCAATGTTATACAAAATCATACCTCACTCTTATAAAATTACATTTGTTTCCTTTGTTATGTAATATGTTGTTCTACAAGCCAAAAGCTATCAAGCAAAACAAAAATAAAGAAAATCGGTCAATCAGAGCCAGTATAGCACCATTATTCATCAACAATAATGTAACTGCTACATGTGATTAACTGGACTTCATGTTCCATAGCTTCCTGACTTCGTTGCGGTGGTGTTGGCAGCACTCCTGATTGCTTTCAGCTAGAAATCTATCTCTTACCGGTTGAAAACAATACAAAGCACAAATGAACAATAACGAGATCGTATTCACAAAAGGCAAAGTGTCAGCCTTGCTAGAACTACTTCACATACAGCAAGGAACCATGAATTCTGAACGCTATGTGAATGTTTTACGAATGAACATTGGCCAAATGACAGACTTGGTTATTTATGGATGATAATGCTACGTGTCACAGGAGTAGTAGAGTCAACTTATGCAAGTCTCAATTAGGGCTTAGGACATTATCTTGGCCAGCTCGTTCTCCTGATCTGAATCCCATAGAAAATGTATGGAGTATTCTAAAACGTAACGTTTTTCGCTCACTGCTACCTACAGATGGCGTAACACAACTTACGTCACTGTTAAAAGGAGAGTGGAGAAAGTTAGATCAGTCAAAAATCAACGATATCATCGAATCAATGCCTAGACGAATTGGTAATGTCATTGACAATAAGGGTAGGGCCACAAAATATTAGCTTCTTAAGAACCGTTACTGTATCATAGCTCATCAGATTATATAAGGACATTTAAATATATTAGGGACATGAAATAACATGAAAAATGCTTTCTGTATCATACTTATGTTTTATTTAGTCAAATTTTAGGATGATCCACTTTTTATGAAACGGGCTGTAGTTTGGGCCATTTCGAGCCGCACTGACGAGCTATTGTAAGGCGAAGCCCAACGTCTACGACTGCCAAGTTGGGGCATGAATAACCAATGAAAAGCTTAGAACGACACATGTGACTGACACTAGGTCATAGATGATTCAGCCGTTGACATGTGAATCTAAGTGAAAATTTCTTTTTGTGCCACTATTGTGTATTGCATGAAGATTCATTTCCGTTCCAGAGATTTTATTGCAATCTTATTCTTGATGCTCAGTATTATTTTGTAATCTGTATAAAGATGTTGAGGACCCAAGCCAAAAATATTCAAGTGATCTGCAGCCTCTATGCATGAATACAACGCTCATCAAGAATGGGTGTTTCAAGTCAAAAAAAGTTGAATGGAATTTTAATCGAATCACACAAATTTAGATCGCTTTACTACTGAAGGACTTCTTTCTTGAATTATAGTTTATTGCTCGACGGACGATAAATGATAAATATTAACATCGTGCAATAAATATTAACTAAGAATCTATCGTTACAGGCTGCTAAAATTTCTTATTGCACTGTTATTGTATGCAATGTTTTCGTTGTATGCAGACGCATATGTCAGGACATAGAAATAGAACAATTGATATTTACAATGGTTAAGCATAGAGATGCTGCGAAGCACATGCCAAATACAGGTTTTCCTACACGACAACGGCAACTACCGAATCAAGAGCGGCACTTTAATTTCTAAAACGTTAAAAGATAAAATATTACGTCATTTCACAATTGAGAGCGACAACAATAAATAAACTGCAGCAAAATGCAGCAAAATAGTTCAATTGTGTCTATCAGACTAGTGAACGATATTTCACGTGAAGAATAAATGATATCTATTCGGTTTGATCCAAAGCCCTATATACAGTTGCGGCCATGAAGTTTGCAACACCGTCTCATAGAGTAGAAAAAACAACATTTCCCTTTCTATGTGTAGATTCTAATATAGTATTATTCAATCATGTAACCAATAAAGACTCATAACAATTTTAAACAGAACAGTAATAAACAACAACGATGAAGAAGCTAGTACTTGGTTTGGGTGCCCCTCGCTTTGATGACAGCGTTAATTCTTGATGGCATGGAATGAACCAATTTTGCACAAAAATCACTGATTTCTTCGTCATGGTGCCAAATATGGAGAAAGTTTGCAATCAGAGTTTGTTTGTTTGAGGCTGGTAATTGTTTTACACGTTTAATAATGCTCCATAGATTTTCAATCGGATTAAGGTCCGGAGACGAAGGAGGCCAGGTGAGAAGTTGGATGTTTCGACGAGAAAAGTGTTGCATGCTGAGCTTACTCACATGTGCCGGAGCGTTGTCCTGTTGAAAAATACCGCTTCCGCTGGGGAACCAATCACGAATTTGCTGAACCACTCTTCCGTCAATAATTTCGTCGATGTACATCTGACTGTTCATGTTTCCTTCAACAACATGAGCCCGTCCGGTGCCATGAATTGAGAAACAAGCTCAAATCATCACGCTGGTAGGATGCTTTGTCGTCTTGTTAAAGTGTTCTGGTCTCAAAGGCTGTCCATCTACTATTCTCACATACCGAGGACAGTTGTCACTGATTTCTAAAATAGTCTCATCACTAAAGATGACA
The DNA here is from genome assembly GCA_907163375.1 of Prostheceraeus crozeri. Lineage (NCBI taxonomy): Eukaryota > Metazoa > Platyhelminthes > Polycladida > Euryleptidae > Prostheceraeus > Prostheceraeus crozeri. The sequence goes on along the minus strand of CAJQUW010001534.1, from coordinate 338,337 downwards.
TTTTGCCAATCTTCTTCACTCCACGATTGGTGCTCCCTAGCCCACTTGAGACGCTTCTCAATTTGAGCATTGCTCAAAAAAGGACGTCGACAAGGTTTAATAACTTTACATCCGGCAATGTTCAACACACGTCGCATTGTTCTTTCGCTGTTGATGTTGATGGATTCGTCACCGGATGCCCCAGCTTGATAGTCACGTAAAATGTCCTTTGCACTCGATCTGGGATTTTGGACAACCAAATGCTTCACTCGGCGCAAATCTCTTTCATTGAATTTTTCTTTGGGTCCACAATTTTGATAATTCGTCTCGTAGCATCCAGTTTGTTGGTAGCGACTGATAGTTCTGCTCAGTGTCGATTTGCTGATGTTCAAATCATTGGCAATTTCGGCTTGTGACTTCTCTGTGTGTTCAAAAAGTGCTATAATTTTGCATCGAATCTCATTGCGTCCTTCCATGATGCCGCAGTCGTGCAAAATGGAAGATAAACTGAATTCACAGTTTGCTTTCAAATTTGAATTTGCAGAATGCAATGAGATATCTATTATTTACCTATTCAAAACTTTGTCAACAACATTGACAGCTCAGGCATAGAAATCAGCTAAGAGACGTTCAGTCCAAGGATGCATCGACTCACAACAAGTTGCAGTAATTTTTCACTTCATAAGGCAGTGTTGCAGACTTCATGGCCGCAACTGTAGATGTCTTCACATCTGCTAAATTAACTTATCAATATGGAGCGCCAGCGAATACCTTCTGATGTTAAACGCAGAATCATTATGGCTCACGAAGCCGGAGATGATTATATTGAAGCCGCTCGAGTTCTCGGTGTAAAACGGGGTACTGCGTATTCAATAGTACATCGTTATATACTTGAAGGAGTCATTGAGCGTCCCAGAGGAGGAAGACGACACCAAAAGATGGACGAAGATATGGCAAATACTGTGGTAGAGATTGTTGAATCCCAACCGGAATTCACGTTAGCCCAAATCAAAGCTGATCTACAAGCGCGGATGCCGGACAAGCCATCATCTGTCTCAATTCAAACTGTCAGCACATGTCTGAGAAATCGTCTTACCTTCTTAAAGAAAATGGAGACTGTTCAAGTCAACCGCAATAGCCATGACGTCAAAGTGGAAAGGGCCGAGTATGCGAACTGGTATCTGCACACGATCAACGCAAACCATCCGCCAACATTTATTTTTGTGGACGAATCCGGCTTTAATTTATGGATTAGTCGCACACGAGGTCGTGCCCGACGGGGAGAGCGAGCTGTCAGGATTGTTCATGGACAACGCGGGCGGAATTTTACTCTCATCTTGGCAGTCTCTAATGAAGGTGTCTTCCATCATGAATTCTACGAAGGCGGAACCTCCTGTGAGAGATTTAACTCCTGGCTGGAAGAAGTGTCCGTTGCGGCTGGGGCTGGACCTCGTGTATTCGTCATGGATAATGCTCCGTGCCACAATAGAGCCCGTGAAGTCAGTTTGCGAGAGGGACACTCTATTAGGTACTTACAGCCCTACTCTCCATTTCTCAATATCGCAGAGAACGCGTTTTCCATGTGGAAAGCGGCTTTCAAGAGAGAAGTAGCTGAGATTCGTGAGCAGTTACACAAAGTGAGCGGAATTTGACCTTACTGCAACTCGCCTCCCAAAACATGAGTGCCATCACTGCAAATAAGATGGGAAGGTCTTCCAGACGTATGGGTAGATTGATGCCTAGACTAATTAATCGCGAGGATGTCTTGCAAAACCATCAATGAATATTACGGTACTTTTGTTTCATAATGGAATAAAAAATTTCAAGATTATCAAAACTTTTTCGTATTGACTTACCTTTTCGTAAAGTTTTTAATGACTTACTGTATTACCTTTATGAATTAAAATAATTATCAAACTTTTCCTTTTGACATATTTTACCTTTTCGAATTAAAAAAATTATCAAAACTTTTTGTATTGACTTACCTATTAAATAAAATATAATTGAATATTAAAAGCCGTTTAAGATTTCAGGTTGCCGCTCATCACTACCGACTAAAAACAATATCATTCAATTGAAAACGCTGCTGATTAACAGAAATACCGTTGTTGCATCTTAAAACATATTCTTTAATCTGATAGTCGCATTGTCGAACTGGAAAACCTGTATTTTGATAAACAGCGCCGACATTTCTCTTAGTTAGCGTTCACTTCAAGAACTCTATAATGGAACGATTGGTAAGTCAGTCCATCGCTGTATTAATTCATAGAAATCGAATAATCATTATCACTTGTTTACGCAATGAGGACGCTAACTTAACGTTCCTTCGGTAATTCTGTTCCAGATTGAATAAGTGTTGACAAGATTAAACGATTGAACCGTTCTGTGTAGTCAATTTTCTAAATGGTGGATTAGTGTCATCGAAGTATGACAGCGTGCTGAAACCGTGCAATTCGTCTCCGTCGCGCTGTCAAGCAATAAGGTAGCTATCGCACTCTAGTCTTCGTCTAGACACTCCAGCCTAGAGTGTGATAACTATCACATTAGCTCTTGGGATATATTTAGTTCACATCGTCATCATATTAGTTCGTGATTTGAAGTTACAGATAATGGACAAAAAGACTTTCCGTTGAACACTCATAAAAATGACTAATTAAAACGTGTTTTTGATGTCTTGTCAATCAGGCCATGTGCCCACAACTTCTCTATTTACGCAGATGGATAAGAAGGATTGACCTGATTATATACCGGGGAGCAAGACGTCTGAAGGAACTAAAACTAATTTCACGCCACGTCATTAAATGATGAATCTGACAAAAATCCGTCTTTACCGCTGAAAAAGTTGTATTGTATTTGCAAAATTGCATCTTATGTTTTTCTCATGATTTTGTGCGAAATTCCTACTACGTCGAAGCCATTCGGTCTCATCTTATCTCTACATCACCAAAAAGAGAAATAGCGCCTAAGGAAAGCCCAAAAAATAACCCTGCGAAAATGGATGACCTAGAGAAAGATTATTTCGCGCAAGATAAAGCTCATTTGTGTCACGAAATGGCATGAATAAGAAAACTTGTTCAACTTGTAGGGCTAACTCTAATTTGATATTTCCGGCAATTCTATTCACCTTCGTTTTCTTCAACTTACATGTAATGGCAATGAGTAACAGATCACATGAACTTACATGTGCATGTTTGTCAGCTGTCCATGCCTTCGAAAAATGGCAACTCATACAGGGTGTGGCATAAAAAACGTGACTAAATTTTAGTGTAGCATAACTTTCTACTTATCCAACAGAAATTAACAAATAAGCTCTAACTTTCAAACGAATACACATTAACATGATCAACATCGCAATGATTGCATTTGAGGATGAGAGTATAATTTTCATGTAAAGCAGAAGAACTCAAAAGCCAAGAAACTAGATGGAAAAGCAAGCCTACTATCAATTCTTCACCTACGCGATAAGATAATCATCATGGCGAAGTCTTTCTGCTGCAGATGATCACACAACATTAATTCAGTGAAGACTGGATCAATCTTCAACAATCACGACTTGTAACCGAACGCCAGAAACTTTGTATTTTCCTGTTTTATTTCTTCCAAAGTCTCTGAATTATGTCACTAGTCAGTGGAGAGAAAATGAGTTAATTAAGCGATGCGTAAAATGTATACATCACTTGCGTCTGCACTGGTCTCCTTGTTAAGTTGCTAAAGAGATAAAAAGATTCTATGATGAAGAGCTCAATGATCGATCATGAACTCATTGAATTTGCTTGATCTAATGGTCAAAAGCAAGTGTGATGACATTTTTCTAAATGAAAATATTTGGGGTTTAACTTGGAAGAGACGTGAGACTTTGGAAGAAATAAGGCAGGAAAATACGAAGTTTCTTGTGTTCGGCTACAGAGCGTTTTCGCTGAAGATTGATCCAGTCATCATCCAATTGATGTTGTGTGATCATCTGCAGCAGAAAGACTTCGCCATGATGATTATCGCTTAAGTGAGGAATCGGAAACAGGTTTGCTTTTCCGTTCAGTTGTTGTTCTTTTCATCTAGTTTCATGGCATTTGAGTTCTTTTGCCTCACATGAAAATCATACTCAAATCCTCAAATGCAATCATGTTGATTATCATAATAAAGATGTGTATTGGCTTCAAAATGAGTGAGACCTTATTTGGTAATTTCTGTTGGATAATCAGAAAGTTATGCTACATTGAAATTTGGTCACGTTTTTTTTTGCCGCACCATGTACAGCGCTAAGCAATTCATGATATCCAACGAATTCAGACACATCATTATAAATATCTAAGGCTATTGACGAGAATGGTGTGTTAACACATATTTCACCAGACCAGCATGTCATTCTACAATAAAGATAAAGTAAGAAAGTAAAGCGTTAAGGGATAGAAGATCAGAATGATGCAACGTACCTGCATGTTCGGAACTGTTTACAGAGAACATGCATGCGCATATTTATTTTGTTTTCTGGGTCTCGACAAAGTTTTAGACATTTTTATAGGCCTGTGGAAAGAAGGGATCTTGGTCATTTTCAGCTCTGAAAATGACTGCCATTTTCTCAGTCGCCCAGTGATGAAGCGGGTGTCTTCAGATTTCTCTCACATCCTCTGATGTTCTCGATGGTAGCTTCCTTAGAAACTAACTCAATATTTTCAAGACCGGACATTGTCAGGTCTGCAAATTAAGGTGTGCGCTCTGTTTTGTGAACGCTCAAGCTTAAAAGAAACTGCTGCGCGTTAAATTGGAGTACATTGGTGCACACACAATCTGTCAGTGAAAAATCTAGCAGGAAATAGCGTTCAACTTCAATCACCTATAATCAAGGGATGGACAATATGCATCTGCATCCGCGCGGATGCGGATCGAACATTTTGAACTTTGCAGATGAGCAAATTCAACAAGACTTCATGGACGAGTTGGACTATCCACGTTTTGTTTCCACACACTAAAACTCTACAAATCTATTTTGCCAGCACGGTGCCGGTAGGCTTCAGTAAAGCTTCAACCACACTGAAAGCAAAACAAACACGAGCGTGCCGAGCAAATGTATGTCCGCAAGCCATCAATTGCTTTGGTTTGCTTTGCTCGCATTGTGGCAGTCTACAACTGCTGTAATGATGACTGTATATTTGCTGCAAAACTCTTTGCTCGGAAACGCGTGGAAAAGCTCGCAGTGTGTCTGATGCCTTAGACTTGAGTTTTAAGAAATTTCCGTATCAGTGCGGTGCCTGCGATGTGACACGGATGACTTGGAGATTGTAGTCATCCAATATAACACTGAGACATTTTGATGCAAATAGTACTTTATTTCGGTTTTTAAGATAGCACTTTACAGTAGCCTACTGTCATTTCGGCGTTGTAAAATTAGGATTAGTATGAGTTTTCGGGTACACTCAATCACGATTCAGACTTCATTGAAATTGGAATAGGTTCTTTATTCTGAGAATTGCTTATTTCATCAGGTGCTGCTTACGAATTTGACAGCAGCGCTAATGCAGCACACTGATCCATAGAATCCTTCATTCCTTAGATTAACAATGCTCTCTGGTTCTACTCAGCAATGCTCTGCAGTCGTCAATCTCAGCATGATTCAGTACGAGCGGCAAATCCTTTCTAGGACTTCTAATCCATACATACTGTTTACAAACACCTTGAATAAGTCTAACAAAAAAATAAAATAGTTGAATAAAACAAGTTGTTCGAGCTTATAAGTGCATTGCCAAGAGCGACTAAATGAGAATATCAATATCAAATGTGCTGCACGTCGCGATATAAACCCAGTGAGGCCTAAATTCAGTCTGCTCAGGACATTACCTGTGGACATGAGTGTATACTGCGTGTACAGCAAGCTTGTTAAGATATAAGTGTTCGATTTTAACAGATAAATCCTGGCCTTTATGCGAGTATTAATGACTCAAATTGCTTAAACTGCTTCGTTTGTGGACAGATAAAAACAAATCATCCGCTGAAAAGTGGTCCACAAAGATAGTGGGTTAGGCTACATTGCTAGTAGGCCCTATACATAGCAGCTATTTTAAGCTTACTGTTCGTAGTTTTGCATGGGCTGAACCTAGCAGAATTATCTGTTAGTTTATTGACCGTTACGTCTAAAGGATAGGCCTATAAATGCAAAATCCACAAAAACACAATTTTTCCTTTTAAGTTAATCTGAAAGAGTTACAGAATAATTTCGAAGACTTTTACTATTGCGGATTCGCTGTAGATACAGCGCGTAAGCGGATAGAAAATATAGAATTATTGCGGATGCGGATCTGAAAAATTAAGTTTTATCCACCTTTGCCGATAATCTCATGACACTTTAACTATAGCAAGAGTGTAGACATTTCAAGTGAAAATGCATTGATAGCTAATTAAATTTAACCTACTGTATAATCATGAATAAGCAGATGGTCAGAATTAGGGCAAGATCTGCAATAAGTTTGAGGAGCATTGGTGATGTCATTTAAGGGATACTCTTGAGGTTTTCTTGATCAAATTCACATACCACTCGCAGAATTGTGATCTGCGATCGAGGTCATCTTCATTGAGCATGTGAACCAATCGCGGTCTCCACAGCCTCAGCCTTAGATCTTTCATAATTCTTTGTAATGATGTTCGGGAGATCTGCATCTGACGGCTGGCTTGAACTTGAGATGTTCTTGGGTTTGTATGGTAAAATTGGGCCACTGTTTCTCTATTCTGCGGACTTCTAACTGATACAGGTCGACCGCTTTTCTTAGCATCATGAACATTGCCTGTTTCTCGAAATTTCTTCTTTAATGCATGAATAGACTGTCTTGATGGCCGTAGCTTGCCGGGCTACATCGCATATTGATGAAAATGAAACAATCAGAGTTCAGAGCAAAGATTTGAAGGATTTCAGGAGTCGCTATAGTTTTTGATAGATCTGCAGAGAAATGAATGATTATGCACAAATAGTGCACCAAAGGCAGAAAAAATGGTGAGGTGAGCTTACCGTCTTATGTAGGGGAGAATGCCTGTTTGTTGAGGACACTTCGCATTCGTCATTCGAAAATTGTGGATCTCTATCTGGAAGACACGAGTGGGGTGAAAATCTGATCATGCAGGTGCCATCGAATTTCATCGTGCGAGTACCATAGACGAATTGCATCAAGAAACTAAACTAATTCGTGCCTAGGCGTTCAAAACTTTCTGAATTCTTGAAAGAAGACCTTGAAATAGTTATTCGACATTTTGATATCTAAATACAATAATCGAATAGGCCAATCGTGATAAGACAAAGGATGTTATCAGCAGCAAATTTCATCAGTGGAAGTGTAAAAAAACAGCTTGTTTCACAGAAGTTGCAAGTACGCTGAGAGAAAAAAAAATTCTCCGCTCGGGATTACTTTTATTTATTTACAAAATTATCAACATTCATGTTCTGTATACTCACATTCCATTCCATCGGCCAAGTTTGGACATTATCCTGATGCATCAATGCAAGTGGTGACAGCATTCGTGGCAGAATGGTTTTGTTGGTTGGTTGAGGGTCGCACTTCCTATACAATGTACAGGTTTCCAGTTTGTACATAGGGAAGTACCACATTTCACAATCGATGCCATTAACCCAAAGCTAATGAGAGTTGTCAGCCAAAAGGCTTCTCAACACCTAACTTGCTGATGTGACTTTGCCCTTAGGATGAACAGATGTGCAAGTAAATAATTGGACATTTTAAATTGCATCACAACACGAGCTGCGTTACTTCATGCTTTATTTTTCATTATTCCTAAGCTTCATGTTAGTTTAAATTGAAAATTAAGGTGAAAATGTTGATCTCAGAGACATATGTTATGCCATTTAGATCTTAAGAATATGATGTGTGCTTACCTCAATGTTTAAGCGAATATTATTCCAATTCAACGTAACAAAGTGCGTCAAGGCAACAAAATTAAAAAAACAAGCTAATGACTAGTCAATTTTCAATAGGTACAAAATATGATTTAAAATAAATTTTTTATATCATAAAATGTCTAAAAATTTTAAAAAATACTTACTAGAAGGACAAACAACGCTTCTCCTCTTCTCATGTGTAATGAATCGGCGAATAAGTCGTTCTGCTCAAAATTATGTTTATCACTTATATATTGAAAAGATCCTATTTAACAGTCTGCCCATTCAGATGATAAGATGACAGGTCTGTTTCCAATCAAAATACCAGATCTAGCTAACACAGCGGGATTACGCTATCTAAAATCTACCAGGTGTGTAAGAGAATTAATATTAGTTCCTTAAGCTAAAACGTGAAATAAAATTCTACAAAATATGCATACAAATTATTTGACTTTTTTAATGAGGTCATCAACAGGAACTTGGTCAGGACGATCGCGTTTCGACCGCTCAAACCCGACCAAGCGCGGTCCTGTACATTTAAGATGCACAGCCTATCAAAAAACATAGAGATACTATTAATTGAAAAGTATTCATTGTATCATCGTGTTGAGATGACTGTGCCCGCCGATTAATCCGGGAGCCAGCGTGAAGTTGTGCAGGGAACGAGGTAGTACATAAAACTTTCACATAGCATAGTACACCTCTAACCTACTGCAAAACTTCGCGTCTGCCGGATCAGATTATTTGCTTTTAAGAAATAGAGAGGATAACACAATCCTATGTATTTCCAGTGGTAAAATTGTGACATTTAAGGTGTTGACTCCATCTTTTCGAATTTTTGCCCATAAAAGTTACACAAATTGGTATTTTGTTGAACTGGTTATTATAGAAATCATCTACAGATCATGATCTTTCAAATGAGTTATCATTCAGTGACAGAGGATGAAGTAAAGTGTACAAACAGACACTTTTCGTTAAAGTATATCAACAATTTTCCTGAAATTTCGATGTTAAAATTTGCAGTTACACCAACGAAAAGTGTCTGTTTGTACACTTTACTTCATCCTCTGTCACTGAATGATAACTCATTTGAAAGATCATGATCTGTAGATGATTTCTATAATGACCAGTTCAACAAAATACCAACTTGTGTAACTTTTATGAGCAAAAATTCGAAAAGATGGAGTCAACACATTAAATGTCACAATTTTACCACTGGGTACATAGGATTGTGTTATCCTCTCTATTTCTGAAAAGCAAATAATCTGATCCGGCAGACGCGAAATTTTGCAGTAGGTTAGAGGTGTACTATGCTATGTGAAAGTTTTATGTACTACCTCGTTCCCTGCACAACTTCACGCTGGCTCCCGGACTATTTGGTTGACTAGTGACGATGTACAGCGTTTAAGTGTACCAGTTTGTGTCTCTTATGAAAGTTAAGCGAGACAGCTGGAGCTATGTTACTAAGTTCATGACTTTCATATGATGCAGACTATGCATAACCGTTGTCTACGAATGGCTACCAGAGCATTCACAACGCCGATACCAGAACTTGTCAAGTCGCTCCAGACATACGAGTTGGAGCTCAGATGGCATATGAAGCTGTTTAAGGTGATGCAAGCAGTCTCCAGAACAAAGATCCAATACCGAGATACAGCAAGCATGACAGAGTTCATAACGAAGTACCAGCTGAATCCAGGCTATGCTCCAATCGCTCTTGGAGAACTTTTTGTGTTGTCGACGAACCCCATAAGAAATGTGTTTCAGCAACCGAAAGTGAGATCTGTGAAAGCTGGTGAGCGTTCACTGCGTTTCTACGGCACCAGCTTCTGGAATAAGGTTCCCATGGACATCCGAAATTCAAATGCAGCTTCTATGAAAGTGACAAGTTATCTGAGAAGCTACCTTCAAAGACAAAGTGGCATTACTGCATCGTGACTTGACTTTCCAAGTTCACTCTATCTTAGTTTCCTTTTTTTACTCCATGTTTTCTAGTTTGTTCGTTTGAATTTACTGTATTTAGATTAGTCACATGCATGTCACATGTCGTGAATACAATACAATACTTTCAAGTCATATGCGGTGCTTCATCAACGTGACATATGTCTTAAGAGAGCATCATTCAAAATCTGTAGACCATAAACTCTACTAAGATCATACATTTCACTGGAAACTTGAAATGGTGCTAATAAGGGGTTTCCCTAGGCTTTCACTATTTGTCTAATATTCGCTAACCAATCACCATACATGCAAGCTATTTATGACCTTTCGCGATACTTGTGATACAAGCAATTTGATGCAAATTACTTCATGAATAAAATACAGTTTGGTCAAGTGCACATGAGTCATCTCTGAGGTGAATGATCAAGTATCTTTGTTATCATCAACTTGAAATTGAAATGATAATGACGATAGCATCTTTGAAACTGGCGATAAAATCACCTTAATAATTGAAACATTAATCAGGGCATTTTTAAGGTTTTTGCTACGGGTCATCTGATCACTCCCACGGGTCACACTCATATCGTCTCAAGATCGATTTTCATTAGTGTACAACTAACGCACTCAGGATTTATAAGCAAAAACAGAAGTCATGAATGCAGTATAACATTTAACACTGAATTTTACTCGCGAATCTCCATATAAATGAGCTATCTCGAGATGAATTCTGGGCATTGATGGTGTTGGCTATGGCTCACAACATGTAACGGATGAACGTTCAAAATCCACGGTACAAGTCGAAAATTCCACGGTGCAGAATGTGACCCGTCGAACACCTTAAAAAAACACTGAATTAATATTACGACCAGGTTTTGAATGCTCATTTGAATGTAGGCAGGCATAGTACATAGGCAGCATGTGGATTGGAAATGTCCTCATCTACAAACATCTATGGCAGCCAATAAGGACTAATGGCTAATTTTGTGTCAGATTAATTTGAATAACTGGGGAGACGCATTCAGAATTAGATGGCTAGCTGTTGAGCAACCTCCTCATTCGGAAGTGTCCAAACAAACTTATGAAGCCATACATGGATATTTGATGCAACTCTCCGAAGGAACTCTATCAAGAACTCACCGCTGAGACGAGGACTCGTCTGTCCGTCGCAGAAGATAGCCATTGATATCGCTGCTTAGACAATGCTATGTACTTTGGTAACCTAGCTTTATGAATTGAGTAGAGCCGTTCATATAGCTAGATAACCAAAGAAATACGCAAGGGAAAGACTTCAAAAATCTCTGAAATTATCAAGCATTCGACGCAGTTATTTTATACTTACCCTTGGTCGCAGTCTTCAATCCCACACGCATTGAGAATATCTGAAATGTTCAAAAGCAATTGTAAATTCATCATGCCCAGAACAGAATGATTAATAAAATCCACACGCAATAGAAGTTCAACATTCAATCATAATTCAAAGAACAAACAATTATCGCATAACATTGTACCACCGAACACTATTCGCTGCACTGTTCAGTTAATTGTAATCCGTGAGACAAAAGTCTTTTCACCCGATTCTCTCCATTGTTGCGCATGTGCAGCTTCTAACATAAATAACAAAGGATGTTTAAGTATTGTAAATGTTGCGTCAAAAACCACGATGTGTGATTTGTATTCGTTCTAATCCTTATTGCTCGACGGACGATAAATGACACTCATCGTGCAATAAATATTATCAAAGAATTTATCGCTACAAGGCAACTAAAATCTCTTATTGCACTGTGACTTTATGCCGTGTATTCGTGGTGTGCAAGCGCATATTTCAATACATGGAAGTATAACAATTGATATTTGCTATGATCTAGAAAGTAGTTATTCTAAAGCACTTGTGAGATATTTTGATGAGCAACGCTATGATGACGCTAAGATAGCGCTCACATTGAAACTTCTACAATGAAACATTTGACAAGTCATAGAAATCGAATCATTATCGATGGTATTGTCGAAAAAGTTCTGCTGTGACCATAGAAATTGACAACAACAAAACCTCTAGAATGGAAATTAAGTTTCATGCAATGCACAATAACGGCACATAAATCGCACGCATTTTCACTTAGATGCACCTGCCAACGTCTGTATGATTGGGTTAGAATCAGTCACATGTGTAAATTGAAGCTTTTAATTGGTGGTTCATGCCCCAACTTAGTTCCCCCGGATGTGCCGCGACCTTGAGTCAGTTTCCATTCTAGCCAACTTCAGATAAACACTTTATTTCTATGGCTGTGACACTCAGTCTAATTGACATAGCGTCATTTCATGATGGAATACGTCATAAAAATGTCATAACTTCGAAAGTTGATGTAAAATGGCTTTTGCTGCTAAAATCTGTCACGAATACATCAACATTACGGAAAGAAACTTTGACGACCTGATTTGTGCAAATCACGCTATTTCGCGATTTTTTTCAAATTTTCCCTTCATTGGGAATCATTTCAATCCAACATTCTACATTACACCATCTCCAGACAAGAATCTGTTGTTTTTTAATCATTAGATTTTTCATATGCTTACTATGACACAACGAAAGGTTGAATTTCACAACCAATGTTAATTTGGAAAGGCCATTATTGAATTGCCACATCGATGTGATCGATTTCAGTTCGAAAAGGTGATTATTCATAAATACGAGTAGGTGCGCACTTTACATGAACTTCTTCTGAAGGTCTCTTCGAGTTTACTCGGTCAGAACTCGATTATTTTGGAAAAATCTGCAATTCTAAGTTCTAAAGCATATTAGGAAAATGTTTATCCCGTGCGACATGTTACGTAGTCTCATCCAAGATATTTTAATACAACTCAAGTTCTGGATTCTTTTGCTTTACAGCATGATTATGCATTAGCAAGTTTGAGATATTGCACAGCACGTAAAAACAGTAGCCTACATTTTCTAATGCTGATGTCTGAAATACTTTTCCAATTCTCCAACTCCTATCTTCAACGTAGTCTGTCTGCAATTGTCTACAGATCAATGAGAATCCATTAATCAATATCTATTTTGAGATAGACTGTGATTACAATGTACTCCGGAAAACAAGACAGATTGTGAGCAGAGATTTCTGTCCATTTATCCGGAGTTTCTACTTCATAGTAGACTCTGAACCAAACTGAGGATTGTGGTATTCGCTATGCTTCTTTTCTCTTTTTATATTAGGACGTTCCGCAAAACCGCCGTTTATTAGACATCAATGATTATGGTTTTCAGATATCTTCTCATACATTTCTACCAAGTTGTCCTTCCTAGCGCCTTTCTAATGCGGTCATTCGCGAACTTTGGTAACTCCAAGCACAGAATAGTCAATATCATGTATAACATAGCAGCGTATTCGTGAAACTATAATTGCACTATCCCGTAGATACCGTACATGACTTCACATACATGTAGATACATGTTTTTCTGATACATTCGTTTCATTCCGTTTATATTAAAACACAAGCCTTCATCACCTAAAAATTGAAATAGAGAATCTAATTCCCCTTTCACATTCAATACGCGACGAATTACAATGTATGCTTATCTTACTAAAGCTTGAAGGCGGAATTATTCTTACAGTACTGATTTATATTTGGTAACACTGTCATTTGATGTCTTGTCATAAACATACAGAACAAGTCAAGTGGTAACAAATATCGAATTTCTTTTGAGAAGTAAGTAGACAACAGACACAATGAACTGAAGATTGAGTCTATTTATGTATCAAAAATGAACCCGATAGAAGAAATATACAATAATTCACAATTTCGACTCGATTGCATGTGAGTCATGTGATAACTTCATCTTTCTATCTGATTAAATGCATGCCAACAGTATATTCCTGCATTATACATTGATTGACCGGTTCTCCAAAACTTATCAATGAAATATAAACGGTAATTGTTGTCCGAACGAGAAATAAATGCAAAGAAAAACGCAGAGTCGTAACTAAAACTTGTTTCTTGACACAGATATGAATACTTTGAAACATGCCTTCACAATTTGATTTTAATGACAGTGAATTTCCTCTAATTCCGATGATTAATTTACATGATGAATCATGATACTGATATGTAATGTATGATCGCCTCTTCTTTCGACCTGTTTTAAAACGTCAGTCACTTGTTCAACCAATCTGCCATCTCGTTTAATGTACATATCCATTTTATCACTCACATCATCATCAATGTCGCATCACGTGTTCCGAATTGGAAATGAAAGTTTTTTTAAAATAAGAAGACATATTTGCTTTTGTGTATCAATTTCCTGCTAAATCATTTCATGTGTAGCAATGAAGGTATATTACCTTTCGAATGACAGCCTAAATCGTCAGTGTGTAGCGCCTGGCGGTTCAGGACCGATCATTTGAAAGTTAATATAATTATGCATTGTTACTGAACTTATGATCTATGACCTTAGATATCATATCTAAGTATTTTAATCTGTGAAAGACTCAAATCTATGACAGTTTTACGCGCAACCAATACAGCAAGGAAATTTTAAATAAGTCAAGGTTGAGATATCTGCGAGTCCAAATTGTGAACCATAGGAATCTCCTCAATGCCATTTTCACTGGGAATACAAAGATGGAGGGTGAAATGCTCCTAACTCAGAGGTATTGCAAAGTAAAATGGACGGCCTTAGTTCTACAAGTAAGGCCATCTGGTTTGCAATTATAGATATATCGACTTTCATAGAAAAATAAGTTGAAATATTGGCCGACAGACCTACTTACTCAGTGATAATGTTTATCTTAAATATCTTAAATTTTTCAATTTAAAATTAAATTGAAGGCGATGTTAAATAAAAAATGTTAAACGGTGTCCATTCGCTTATTATTGAAAATCTATGTCAATGAATAAGTAGAGAAAATGTTGAATTTTTAATTACATTGACTAGATATAGACACATTCAACACAATATCCTTCACTGTTTATGTAATAATACAAAAATTCATTCTACCTCTTATTCTTAGCATTCAGGATGAAAATGACATCTTGGGATTTCTATGACTCAGAGGAGTGCATAATTGAGCATGAGATAGAACAGCTCAATTCACGCTGCAAGAAGGACATGAGAAGAAGGAATATCTCATGAAGAGAAAACAGGGAATAAAACATCTCGGGGAAGGGATAGACTACCTACATCGGTGTTCCAGTGTTCTCCCTGATTTGTTATTCGGATCGAATGTCGATAATTTCAAGCAAACAATTGTTTTACTCGAATCTCTTAATTCAGTCTGTGAGAGCCCATGTACTTTTGAGTGACGGCAAGAGAAGCGGTGAATTTTCGTTGATTGAAGTCAGAAAATATGATTTCAGTTGATAAAGTCATTGAGGAGTGAACATGAATTCGACAGGGTTGAACCAACTGCTCTCAAATGAACCATGTCACTCATTTCGAAGACATGAACCCTAGTTGTAAATAAGGAAGAGGGTATGAACATGTGGAAAATCTTTATCATACAAATCTAACTTCATGAAAGTATTTTCCACGAAGATACTTGTACTTATGTGAACAACTTAAATAAGTGATATTTCACGTGATTCTGGTACATGATTTGCAGGGTTCATGATTAATAAGAAAAAGAAACTTGCTGTACTTGATTCTCATGAACATCATGGCATAATTTATGAAACTGTACAAAACAAATTTGAATCGAAATAAGTGTCGACAAGGGACATGAGCCATCGATCTTTGGCGCCATCGCTCTACCAAAGCAGATTGTCTCAATGGTTTTTTCACCAATGTCCTTAGGCCTCTTCTTCCAAAATCTCAGAATTTTACATCAACTAAGATACTAATGTTTCCATGGAATGGAATAGAACCATGCGCGATCACGCCTCTGTTTGAAACAAATAAGTGCAGTAAAGAATGAGTTACCAATACTTATTTGATAGTATTATTTGACTTTAGTATTATGATAAATCGTTAGTAAGCGCAGTACATGCCGTCATTGATAATTTCTGATTTTGCAAATATGTCTCTGGTGGTATTTGTGCATTTCTAATAAAAACATTTTAGTCTGTGGAATGGATCAACCATTCCACTTGACATGTACATCAGCTACTATTGTAGTTGAATTCGAAGCTGATTGTATTTGACTAACTGAAGGACCAGTATTTTTCCAGTATATATTTAATGCATAGATCGTGCCCACTAGATTGACTAGAGGCTTCAGATTCATGTTTCTTGTGTAACGGCCCTCGATACTGGAAAAATGGCACTAAACTTGTTTTAAATATGCTACTAGTATTGAGCGAAGAGTGTTTAGCCATTTTCCCACAAAATATCAGACTGTGCGTGTATCAAATTCACCTAACGACTGTTAACAAGTTTACATTGAAGTGAAGTCGTTGTTTATCTCTGTGGGGAAGCTTGTTATATTTCAGCGCCTGCTAGCTTCTAAATCTTTGGTCCGATTGGTCTAACCACAGAGATAAATTGCCTTGTTTGTGTGATTGGGTCTAGATACGACTTTTATCAATACTGATGGTCACGACCACAACTAGTCTCAAGGGGCAAGAAGATCACTTTTCCATTGAATGTAATACAAATTCAAGTCTGAATTCTGACGAACTAGAACAATGACGCCACATTAAACCAACAGTTAGTAAATTTAGATCGCGAAGAGTCGAGCGGTGTGAAGAATATTTCCAATTGACGAATTTATCACGGAGAAAAATCGAGTTAAAGATATGTACTTTTCACTTGACAGGCCTCCTGCAATCTGACCAGCAAAGTTCGTGGGTTCTCTAATAAGAGCTACTTCTGCAATGCGCACGCTTGGCCAATCACACAATCCTAAGGGAGATAAATATCTATGTCAATTTCTATCGCTTAGTGCCATTGCATACAATGGCTGGGATAGGATTATGTCCGCTCTAGATTAACCCACACGCAAATGAGTCGATCTCTGTGCGTCTACCTTATCGAAGATACTTGTCCACAATAACTATTCTAAATGAATCCGCAGCGCTCCACAAGCAGTGAAAAACTGGTTTTGCCAATAAAAATGTTTGGACACCAAACAGATGCAATTCTGTTAACAAAACCAGTTTAATAATCCAATAATGTGATCCTGCAATTGCATTTACACTTCCTGTCCACTAGAATTTGATTCAGATGAAAAACTTCAAATGCTAGTTCTAATTTTAGCGATCATATGTTCGTTGCCTAATGCAACGTGCAGTTTTCTGAGTAGTATCCTTACTCTTTACTTTAGATAAGTAATCTTTTATTCGTGTTGACCCCATATGAACCTCATTATCTCTCCTCACATAGAGAGACTCTGATGATTGCAAAATTACCTCAACCTAAGAGTAAATGCGAGGTTCGTTGATAATTTTGCAGTATCGACCGCATATCCTGCTGTGATACATCGAGATGCATCAGGAAATTGCTGTCAATTTTTTGTTTTTTAGGGAAGGCAACTTACAACTCTTTATGTTGACTTGTCGATGCTATCAGAATTTTGATTTAACTGAATCACTTGTTTCATTAACAACATCGTGAAAAGTACGAAAGATTTTCGTGTACATATGCAGTGTTTGTTAAGGATCATTTCACACGACCAATCGCTCTACAGTGAAGACGTGAAGTCGTCTACGAAAGAGCTTAGCTCTTTCGCAACTCGTCTCAGGTATTTCATGATATTATGACATCATTCAAGCGTCTGCGTAAAGCGCCTTCTTGGCTAATTCACGCTCGCAACGGATGGTCCGGTGGCCTTGTGGTTAGAAGGTATGCTTCCACGTCCTTTAGCTCCAATGTCGCTGGTCCGATCCTTCCCACGACTGATGAGGCCCAACAGGCCGAAATACATCTCATAGTGGTTACTGGTTGCATCTGTTGAGACTTGATAAATCATTCAAGTATGTTATTTATTAGTTAGATTAGCTGTAATAGTTAGCTCAACTATTTTAGCGTATCGGATTTACACTACCGTAAGCTATTTTGATGCTCTAAATATGTCATTGGCAATTGAATATCCGTTACGAAGATTATGAAGGTAACGGCTTTTCATCATTTTTTCCTGACTCTTCTTCATATTTCCTTCCTAATGAACAAAGAAATTTTGTCAAGCGCTGTCATTTGCCGATGGATCTTCGGGCAATATTTTCACGTGATTTTTAGCCCCTCAAAAACCCTGCACGAAGTACATTTCTTTAGATATTTATTGCTGTGACAATTGTCTTGAGATTTCGTGTTTTTTGTGTCACTCTAATAAAGTCTTCCACACGGATAACTAAGATTTGGTATGTACTATAACTTAGAAGAAATTCAGTAAAATGCCATGATAAGTGAAATTCAAGCAATGTTGTTGTTCAAGCAAGAGCGTTGTTACCGAGACAGAAAGCTCGACAATGGATCTTTTTCATTTCCATTCTTCCATCATCAATTGGCCCTTTTAATCAACCGAACTGTTTGCCACCATAAAAATGTGATGCAACGAACATCCTCTTATTTTGGAATACCGGTTAAGTGATCTTAAATGTATTACAAATATACCGGTACGAAGACTATGCCATAGAGTAGATATATTAAGTAGAGTAGCAACTCAGCATTTATTTAATCATCATATTTCCTAGATCATCGGCTCAATTTCCGCTTGGTTGCTATGCTTGTTAGCAAATATTCATTCCTATTGATATCCAATTTGTTTCATACTACTTATAGAGCTTCATGTCGGTAGTATATAAATTTGTAAAAATTAAAAACCACTCAAATAATTTTTTGGACCACAGGGGCGCTATCTCCGCATAAAACTGAATCTTTTCATACAAAAATGTTCACTGTATGCAGACACTTTTTTGAGTCGACACTCTACCTATATGTACTTACTCTATGGACTGCGCATTATTTAATTTTTGCATTGCGACTAGTTGTTTCGGAGTTTTAACTTCTAGTGATTTAAAATGTGCATCTACTTTTTTGACGACTTTGAAATACAAATTACGTCATGCAACACTGTACATTATCTTTCTACTACAATCAGGAGCTATAACGTCTGACTGAATAGCTGCCAGCAGTTAGTGTTCGGTTGAACTTGTTGTGTGCGAAGTAATATCAAATATTATGTCGAACAATGGATACTGCGCATTCAATTATCTGAACGCAGATAAATAGGAATGTTCCATAAAATGTCTCTCTCTCTCTTCTCCCTCTATACACATGTATCTGCGTGTTCAGTCATTCCAAATTACATGTACTCATTAACACGTTCAGAAATCATTGTGTTAAGTGGACTAATGGAAGTCTAATTACTCATAAATGAAAAGTTATTTGACATATCGATCTCCCAAATAAGTTCATTTGCCACAAAAGTTCCGGAAATGTGCTTCTACTCTCGAGGAAATGAAATCAAAGCGCTTGACGGATTCTCTATCAGAATAAGTGCTCTCTTTTATTAATATGGTAAATCAAACAATCACGCACTGTCGGATATTGACGACCGATGGATACGTTGGAAGTTTGTAATAGCAATTGGAAATTTGCAATCAACGTGGATAACACAACTTCATTTAATTGTGATGAGTCATAAATAAGACATGAATATCGGCCTAAACTTCAATATAATACATCTGTTTGCTCCAGGATATCCAACTACAGAAATCGTCTTTGACAATCGGAACTGTAAGCTTCAACTCAAAGTACTGCAGATGAACTGTATTCAAGACAATCTCCTTAGTTGACCTTGCCGCACTATGAACAGCTCTCGATGCACTTTTAAGTTGCTGCGATTATGAAACATGGAAGACTTTGATGAATGTGTTGATAACTTGTTCATTTGTCCTCATCAGATTAATGAACTTATTTATGATTATCTGCTCACAAGAAGGCGTAGCCTAGTGGTTAGATATTAATCAGACAGAATTTGTACTTACTGTAAATGACATTCTAGACCCACTATGTTTCCTGCATGATTTCTTTGTAATGACCAGAGCCTGTGTGGAGCTTTTCAATATCGGCTGCAGCATTAATTGGTTGCAGAATGAAATCCGCCTTCCGCACGTGCCTGCGTTAAAGCAGTGCCTTCATGGCCACTGCACGCTCGCAACAGATGGTTCGGTGGCCTTGTGACTGGAGGGCATGCTAGCACGTCCCTCCAACGTTGCTGGTTCAAACCTATCCACAACTGATGAGGCCCAACATTTCGAAACAAGTCTCGTAGTGGCCACATCTGTTGAGATTTGATAAATTTAGCTTACTTCAAGTTCGATGGAAAAATGACGGATGGATGGAAAATTTATAATCTATGTCTCCTAAATACTGTGAGTTATTTCGATTAATGCAAGCATACAATGCTCCACAATTGAATAAAAAAATCAAATTCATTCACTAAAAATGAATTAGGTCTATATGCTTGCTTCATAATATGGTGCAACGGCTTTCAATGTAGCTCGAACGTTTCTTTCGAGCCAATCATGTATAGCAGAAAAGTCTTAAGAATACAGACTGACTCAACTTCATGCATCGTTGAAAGAGAATCAATCCAAATATTTTCAACAAATAGTTTAGTTATGAATATATTTCAATAATCTCAATTTTTGCTTTGAAATGGCCTATGAATCAGAAAGAAAGTACTAATGATATATAATTAAAAGGTCATTGTTTGGACTGTTTGGTCGATGAATAGATGCAAAACAATCCAAATGTGATTTACTGAACATTAGAAATATCACTTCAAGGAAAATAGAAATTTGTCAAGCTAGAGAATCAGAGCTGAGCATTCATGTAAATATGGTCCTTTGAAGATAATAAGATAATTCCAGTCTGGCTCCATTGACACTTTTGACACTATCTTCTATTTCAGTATTAGATTGGATGCACACAAAATGATGTTTAACGTCACTACTTCCCCATACTGGGGGCTTGGACGGTGCTGAGATAGTCAGACTTTTAACTGAAGCGTTGCGATCTTTTGGTCCGAATGCCCTTCCTGACGACTTCCAATGACACTTTCGGGGCTCGACCTCTGGACCGAAAGATCGCTAGGCCAAGCACTAAACCCCCGTGCCATGGAGACCACGAATTCGATGCATGCATCCCAATACACAAAATGATAAGGAATGCATATTTCTATTCATATGGACATCGACCAAAAAACACTTTGCTGGAACACGCTGGTTAACTTTCAATAATTTCTGCAATTATAAAAAAATCATACAAATCAGATTTGCTTTACTTTTGAAACACATGTGAATTAATTCATCTACTGTAATTTAACTCTCTTTATTTCCAAATACATTTGCTTTTATTTTCTCAGTATTAGCATGATTTTCTATTTTTCTTATCCCGAAGAAATCCATATCATCAGTCTGTATATCAAATATCAAAATGTAGTCATCCTTAATGTCGACGGGTTTCGGAAATGTCACGTCTTATCTGTCTTAAAGATTTCTGTAACAAAATTCTAATAAGCGAATCGTTACAACTTTGTTCCTTTGATACAACTGATCTTCAGACTTCTTTTCCTGTCTGTCTGAAGCATTGAATCAATCACCAAAATTTAATATATAAATTCTTAGTCAAGAAAGGAGGACAGATTGAAGGAAACTCCAGAGATCATATCAGTTGCTTTTTTAAGAGGCACACTGACTGCGGACATGTCAATGAATATACACTGTGGAAGAAAATATGAAAAAAATTTCAATTGCTTCGAATATTTAGGTGGTTCAATTTCGGGTTCGAGTATGTCCACCTCTTTCAATAGAGGTTGCTAATCATAACTAACCATTATCTGGTGAGAGTTGCATAAAGGCTGCTCTAGGCCAGATATGCTAGTAGATCTGTAGCTTCGTACCTTGGGTGAGCGTAACTTCAACGTAAAGGCGCAAGATGATGGAATTTGTACAATCGAATCTTGCTGATGTCATGCTATTTGTTTCAAATTGTAAATTGTTGCCGTTCTGACGACTTCTGGTCAAAATGATAATATTGTAGGCTGCCGTCAAAAGAGCGTAATTCTTATTACAATAATCCGGATTCTGTTATCTAGCATAGTTCTAATAGCTCACAATTAATTGGCAAACTCTGTAATTAACTGATTGTTGCAGTCATCAACTAATATCAATTGATCGGTAGTGTTGAAATTAATGTTCACCACACCAATCAATTATTTCCAACTCCTGCTCTATCGAACTGCGCAAGAACTCCGAAAAATGACTGACCTCGCCCACTAAGAGTGAACAGCAACATTATTTTCATATGCCTCAGTGTGATTCGAAGGTTAATGTATTAAAAACTGCAACCGAGTGACACATTTTCTTATTTTATGAGATAATAGAATTTGCAGTAACGTTTCCCATTCAAATTGAATTGAATTATCATAGAGGCTCTAATCTCTTCTGACACATGAGTAATGGGATGCTTCGAGGCTTAGATACGAAATGATGAATATCTTTTGTATTTCAGATTTGGAAATATAAAAAGCTAAGTCTATTAGTTTCGTGCTCGAATAGAATTCTGATTTTCTCACGGTTTTGTCGTTTGTCGAAATTGATCAAAACTGCGTCCCGTTTGTGAGAAAGAAAGTGAGTCATTTGGCATCAATACTCATACTTGGAAAGAATTGAGAATAAAAGAAAACTGAAACGAATCCAAATCAAACTATTTTCTATCAGAAATGAATTAAAATCAATATGTATCTAGTTGCATTAAAAACATTGCAATTTCAAGCACTCAGATGTTTCTTCACTTTGAATATGGGTTTTCAAAATCCCGACTTTTTCTGATCCCGGGATTAGCAAGCTTGGTGCATTTACTGATAGTATGCCTAGGCTAACGTAGGCTGAACAATACTGGGCGTTGTTTTGAATTATTAGACGAGTATTTTGAACGATGCACTGTACAATACAACTTATGATGTCAGATAGACATGTGTCTGAATGTCCATGACTTAATAATAAGTTTTCTTTTAACATGCAGGCATAAACTATAGCAATGAGTAGATCTGGTTATCATACACACATTATGCGTTGTCGCAACCTGGCATGTGATTTCAAATCGAAATGCAAGTCCAACGACTTTTTTGACTACTGATTGGGTGCAGAATGGACGCTAGAGAATGTTGATGAGCCAACTTAAGATGCAAATCATGAAGCTATGCCTTGCATTCTCTTCTAGATCAAAATATTTCAATTAGAAGATTATTATGGTTCGTAGGTTTCGAAGCTCAGACAGTGAAGTGCCCAGAGAAATGACACGAATCTGGTCGTCATTTGAAACAAGTGAATTCATCTGACAAGAGAAACAACTTCCATGGTTTATCGAAAAGCTCATGTCGTTGCATTTAATTGGTCCCAATTGACAATTGTTGCTACTAAATAATGTCAATTGATTGATTGAAGTCATCGAATAGTTGCAAATAATTGGTTTTGCAAACAGTGAAGCTCCTTAAGTTCTCAAAAAACGCCTTATCCAATCCTTTATTCGATTTGGAAAGCCATCATTTAGTATGTGACCTTTTGTAGCAATTCATTTATATAACTTTTCCACCATTTTTGTAGGGAATCACCGCTTTTTTGTGAACAATAAAGAATACTTGAACCTGCAAGAATTAACTGCGATGCTGTCAGCACTCAGTACCGTTGGGAAAACAATGCTCTTTAGATGCAACTATATCTATCTTATGAAAATGTATAGCTGTCCTTTTAGCCCTGTACATGTATCTATCTTGCAAAGCGCAACATTGGCTTTTGCCTCTTCTTTAGGCTCTAATTAATGTTCTGCTACCAATGCACCTAAGGCCGTTCATTAACTTGTTTCAATCAGTGGTTATTGCCATAAATATTAGAACTCAGCTGTCTAATTATATCCATCAATCCTCATGCCCAATTAAGAATGCTGCTACACGAACTGCATGTAATAAATCTAGTGATTGCCCAGCTATCTCTACATTAACATCCAGTCATAATTAATCTTGCTCAGCTGTTCGTATTGATCAATGCGTGGAAGTGAAATAACAAAATCAAAAATACAGCATCAAGAATTAATCTTTTCAAATATTGATAATTGACAATTGCAATTGATTGATTACTTCCTGTAGCACTTTGAATTAATTGATTGAAAACCCGAATTTAATAGCATTTAACTTTTGATAACCATTGCCTATCAATATATACATGTCAGGGTTGATTTTCCGTTAATGAAAATGCCTCATAATTTTAGAAATAATATTTCATTCAATTTCTGGTGTTGTCAGTCTTTTGATAACAACTACACAGTCCGGCGTGCGATATCAACTTGTTGAAACAATGATTCAACATCGATACATTTATCTACAATGGAACTTCGTTGTCTTATTCAATTTTCTCTTAAAAATGATTTCATTTGTATTGAAGAAAATCGAAAAATTCATTTTTGATGCATTTTGTGTGCCACGTTTTCGCATTCAAAGCATTTGAATATCGTTCTTGCTTCAAGATGAAAATTCATGCCAAACACGACCACAACACGGCAGGTGTTATAAAACGATGACACAGTCCACCATCAGGTAGCCACTCCCGAGACCTTACTAAGCATTGAAAACTTGATGATTTCAATGCAGTCCATTTTCCAGCTGAGATAGCTGTGGCTTCTACGATCGCAAGCTAAAAATGATGCCAATGTCAATTCTATGTGAATACATCACTGACTGACTAAGTGAGCAATGTGAGTTTTGATGATAATGACAATGAGATAGAAACTGATGAATGTAACTTCCGAGATGTTCAGGTTACTTTAGTAGTACATGTAACTTCACCATTATGCTCTGTGCCGTGCTCATTGGAAATGAACAGTTCCACTGTCGCTATCGATTAATTTGTCAAAGGTTAGAAATATTGACGCTCTAAACTTGTGTGTCAATACAATTTGTGTCAATGATCCATTTATGCCACGCTACTTTGTTTCTTTTCCGACAATTTGCACAAAAAAATAGCTCTGATTAGGGAAATGGAGGCTCTAATCTGCGACCTTCGACTTTATAAAAGCGTAGGAGACAGCGAGAATCCCTTTTTTGACATGGCCTGATATTAAAATCAACTGGGACTAATGTAAACTTTCCATTTATTTGTCCAAGATCGAATATTGACGTCATAAAGTGAATTAATTATAAACTCAACTACCAACTCTGTTATGTATCAGAATAAGTTCCTTTACTTCGTTCATGATTCAATGAAGCGATAGGTCGCGTGATTTATGTGCATGAATATTAGAAAATCATTTTCAAATCTATGCGAATTTGTTATCGAAAGGAAATTTGATGGCTCAAATTTACAAGTTGTATCAGGTTTGCCCGTAAATCAATATTTCATTCTAAGGCGTTTATTGAATTTAGGAAGGCGAAAATATCGCTTTGCATGAAGCGGCTACAATCATGTTACATGAGAAAGCCAACAACAGAACTTAATAAATTCATGCGAAAATTAGTGACATAGATTGTCTGAGAGACGCCTCTGAATTCGGAGAACTAACGATATATTCTATCGTATCACATGTTTCTAGCATTGGCTAGTCAGCCCTAGCATGATACACCGTTATTGACTTATTCTGCAAGAGTGCGATGCAATCATGAGAGCATCAATAGAGCATCACATAGTCAGCATGATGAATAACTTTCTTCAAGTCAATCGACTGAATGGATCTAATCTTGAATCCTTAGCCTATACCTGCAGATTATTCCATGTAGCTGCCATAAATATACAAGACAACTCTTTGCTGCTGTCGCCAAAATACCGTACAGTAGTGGACTTCTACATACAGTTCTAATATCCGGGGTTGATGGTATAGTTGGCGGCATTTATATAGTACGAGTACTATTGATTATTTTAAACGAGCAGCATGGCTTTTTGATATATTAACTACGTGGCTAAGACGATGAACAGTGTGCTTACTACAAGATAAATAGTTTGGGGGCAAGATCACTCTCGCCTATCTTGAGCACACAATGCATTACAATACCTGTTTATGTATACGGTTAAACTTCTGCTATACGATTTTCACATCAAAAGTTATCATTTAAGTGGATCTTATTTATCTTATGCTCGTACCGGTACTCCAATGTAATTAATCAATATCTTCAGTTGGAAAAATGCAAGTCATGAGCTGTATTTGAACTTGTGATACTCGTACGTCTGATTCCAAAACCTTAAGTTATTGTGACAGACTCAACCTTAGATAGCTGCTAGGAATGTCTAAGTCCACGCTGTGAGGGTGCAATTTCAAATAAGTTGGTTCATCAGACACCCAGAGATTGAATTTGAGGTCAATGGTTCAAGTTTTAATGCAGGAAGAACACTGATCTTTGATAAAAGAGACGAATGTCAGCGGATTACTGACCTCGCAGGAGGTAATATTTACTCCGATGTACTGGAAGGAATAATCTATGTCAATTATGGGTGCTCTTGTCCCGCTTTAGTATAGACTAGATGTATGAATTGATATTTAACTATTGGTCCAGCTCATAGAAATCAATAATACCATAGAAAGTCCTAGAATGGAAATTGCATGAAAATTATGGCAAACTTCGGGGAACTTAGTAGGGGCAAAATGCAAATTTTGCGAACTGGCTTTCTTGTTTTCGGGTTGGCATTTTCAATTATCAAGTCAATTTGTGATCTGGATTGTTGCCCCTAGTCCAAAGATCATGTACACAAAAGCAATTGTGAATTTGCAAAATAGTGCAGCGACAGGATGACAGAGAAGGAAATCCTTTAAAACGTTCTGTATGGTCATCATTTTGAAATATCGCTCCGATAATCAATCAAGAGTATAATCAGACACATACGCAACTTGTAATGTCGATTTACAGAGCATGTATTGCTCCAGCTTGAAATCAGAGGCCAAGAAATCTCAGAGTATTCATTTTACTTAAAAGGGTTCCCCTGGTCAATATATTTGAACAATTTTCAAAACCTTTGTATGCTTTCGAATATCAGCTTCCAAAATATCATCACACTATATCACATAAGTTATTTAGTGATTAATTGAAAGGATCCAGTGACATTTTATTTATTTGAGAAATGACTGTCGGTAAAGAAGCTTTCAGTGTGTTTATTCCAGAAAGCGCTAGGTTTCCTAACCGCTAGAAGGAGAAATTATCCAATAATTAGAATTTTCATCTTTGAATTCTTGAGATATTCTTTCAACCAATACACCGACCACTTTCGATTATGACTCTGAACCAATTTTTGATTCGCATTCCAGCATTGAAAATTGCAGAATGGTTGTTAATCACTGTTACAAATAGACACAGCATATTAATCCACGGAAAAGTAGGCTATTTCATATGAAACAATGCCAGTATCTCACTTAAAATTCTCTTCATGAAAATCCTGCAATTTGCTGTCAACAACTTCCACAACAAACTTGACAAATAGTTTGACTATGATACAATGTTTTAGATTGAAGCAGATCAACAAACCATAGATTTTTCCATGTGCCATCATTGCACATAGGCAAGATATCAAACTTCCATTCTAGTCTACTATTATCCACTTCTATGGTCCAGCTAGATTTCTACTGAAATTTCTTGATTGTCATGGACATATCAATCACTTCATTGTAGCGCGCCATTATAGCACTTCGCAAATAAAATTCTCTACGCAACCCGTGTATGAGATTGCTTCATCATAGCCATCGAACTCGCTAGATTTAAGTATATGATATATCACTGATATCAGGTTTTACACGCTGCAGAAAGTCCGAGTCATAGATTAGACTCGCACACTAAGTCTATGAACGAGGACTTTCGAGGTATAAAGACTGATGTCTATGATATATCATAATGTAAATGCCGCACGAGTACATTATCGTCTAAAGTACTGTTTTAATGGCTTCAAATCGAAGCATAGTTTTTTCTTAGTTCATTACATAGTTGCTAACATAGAAATTAACAATACCATAGAAAGAATTCACTTCTATGGATTCTTCTTCTTAAAAGATCCACTTCTATGGTTGCAAAAGACTGAATTACATGGAATACAACCATGGATAGGCATTTAAATAGCACGAACCCAGAGGGTGAGGGTATTAAAGATATCTGACTCGCGGAAAGCTTTAAAGAAACAATCATGGATTAGTTACGTAAATAGCTATTAGGAATGAACGCTACCGGTACTTTATGGCTTGACCCGGAACTGCTCTTAACTGCGCTGATCAATTGCTATACCAAGCTATCGATGAGAAGAAAATTTTCCTGTTCTGAAACAGTATTATGCAATGATATCACTTTGTTTTAGACTTAGGCTTCTTCAAAGAGGCTAAATTAAGATTTTACGATGAACTACAGTTCGGATCCATACAACCAGACCCCACCGAAATTCGTAGTTTCTCAAGTGGTCGCTACAATCTCTGCAACTTAAAACATTTGAGAAGCAACAGTCCCAAGAAACATTTGCTCTTTCTGTGCTTAAATTCCACTAACTGGGAAACATGAAATTCCGTTTATTTATTAAGATTGTGATAATTACTAAGCATTTTCTACCAGTCATTCAATGACTATCACGCAGTTTGTTGGATCTTAAATTTGAAGCTATGATGTGAAGTATCCGGAAACTGACTTTGAAAATCTAAATTACATGCAGATCTACTCACCATCGTGAATAATTCTTTTCGTTTGAGTCGCTTGTCTGTTCTCCTGCATTAATTTCGTCCCTAAAGTCAGCGAATAGATTTCTTCATTTGGGAAGCATACGAGGAGATAGCGAACCGTGCACCGATCGGTAGACATAGAGATAGAAACAGAGAAAGAATGGGCTCCGCATATCAGGAAAATCAGAAACAAAATTCACAATTTTGAAGTCAGACAAAGATATCGCTTTAAAGCCATTCAGTGTGAGGAGCAACTTTCCTCAATCGACACGTTCAAGGCAAGTGAGGTAAACACGAAACCACCTTTGTTATCCGTTTTGTCGAGACGGCTTTTCATTGGTTGACGTAGTAGACTTGTCGCAAATTAGTATCAGTTGTAATACAACTACAGGCAACCTATGTTGACTCATTTACCCACATGCGAGGCTACACTTCACAAGTACTTCTAACGAATCAAATACCGTCGTTTCAACGTCGCTGTTCTCAACATCACACAGTATGATGCATCTCTGATTGTCAACAGTTTATATAATTCTGTTCTCGTCATCTTCCGGCTTATTAAGTGAAGAGGAGATCATTGGCTGCTCCAATCAACTACTTTAGTAATTATAACAAATCGGCAAAGTAAATAACGAAGTTGACTTTCTTTGGTCGACATGCTCTGCTTGCCGACTAGCTGTCTTTTCAGACCGCAAGGTCTTATCTCATTGGCAATTGGTAGTCACTAGGACTCAATACTGCTGCTATGGTTTGAGCACACCCTCTGGATATAATTATTGAAAGAGATGATTACTCAGACGATTAGAATCAGATGAAATTACCGAAATCTTCATTCATCAGACCAATTGCGGCTTTATTTTGCGTGCTTTTATGACTAATATTTGACTCAATAGCTACATCTTGTTTTGCCACACGAAAGACCACATGCGTGATATAAGGCTTGCAGTTTATTGTTTCTGAAGTTGTGACAATTAATCGATTCGAATGCGTCTTAGTTCTCCAAAATTCATCTTTACTCTTTTAGTTTGGCAATTTTATCACATTTATGATTCACATTTTCGTGTCTTTTAACTTATTTTTCAACAATTTTCATTTAATAAAATTTTCACATCAATTTTCAGTTTTTTCTGATGATCTTATTTTCTGTTTGTATATGATATATTGGGCATTCCTACGAAGGTCGTCTTCGAATCTGTGATATTTCAATCAGGGATGCGGAGTCGGAGTCCTATCAAATAATAGGACTCCGGACAGACTCCGACCTTTAACTAAAAACGAAATATAATACAAACAAATTATTTGTCCTCGTGCAATGTCTTGATGTCAACTTCCTCCTTCAAACAAAAGTACAGAGACGGCAGTGCATGCAAAGCTTGTAATTATTGAGGGAATGAACCGTGATAGTGAAAAAAGAATTAAGAATTGTCTTTTCCATTCGGTGATTTAGTAAAGAAGACAAGCCTTCCTACGTCGATCACACTCACACAATGCAGGTCACATCAGAGACAAAAAGGAAATACTAGTTTCTTTGAGAACATTACCTCTTACCCTCACGTTAATCGTTTGTGATGGCGCCTCCAAAGCGCATATTAAAATCGAAAGTGTACTCATTTTTTTTGGAGAAGGATGGGGATTTTCCTGCCTGGTAGAGACTGGAGGAGAAAAACCGTGTGAAACACACATCAACAAGATGGGAGGGTCCGAGTCGCATGCACCCAACTTAAAGCGACATTTGATAAAATTTCATCGAAAATGATTAATAGTTGATACAACAATAATCACTAAAAATAGGTTCAGGTAAGCCTATAATGATCTATGATTTAGGTTACCAGTTTGTCTTTCAAAAAACTAGACTATCCGTCCTTGCCGCCTGGAGTCGGAGTCCTATCAAAATGATGCGACTCCGCATCCCTGCTTTATATAATTGCCACTCGGAGTCGGAGCCGGAGTCCTATCAAAATAATAGGACTCCGCATCCCTGGCTTGGAGTTTGCTGTTTTTGAAATTGTGACAATTAATCTATTCGAATTCGTCTTAGTTCTCCAAAACTCATCTTTACTCTTTTAGTTTGACAATTCTATCATATTTATGATTCACATTTTCGTGTCTTTTAACATATTTTCAACAATTTTCATTTTATTAATTTTTACACCAATTTTCAGTTTTTTCTGCCGATTATATTTCCTGCTTGTATATAATATAATATATTGTATGTAATATATACTCGAAACTCAGAGCCCGCTACCATGTCTTGCATTTCCTACTTGAAATATTTTTCGGTAGGAAGTTATAACATAGATTATAGATATTATATTATATCATGGATTCCCCCGTGCCTTTAAATCACAACATAAACTGTGATTTACATTTTCTCATCATGTTAGTATTTCCGTTGTGTTTATCATAGAAGCAGAACAAGGAAGGAATACTTACAGACGTAGAGGTGAGGTGTCTCAAAAGACTAATGGATAAAGAACTACTTTTATTGAAGTGTCACATCGGGAGATTATGTTTCAGTGGGAAAATGTAAAATACGACATCATTTTTTCTGTGCTTAGCTCTTTAATCACGTTAACATTCATTGCATGTGACATCCGCAATTCTTGAGAAAGCCAGTGGCATTTTTTTATAATTAGCATGATACAGGAATGGCTAATAGAAACCTCCAGGTTGGGCAAAAACTTGGGGTCAAAACCCAAAACCCAAGCCCAAGTTTCAATAAGTGAATGAAATCAAGTAAACAAAGTGCATTCTTTGTATTTCGTGCTGACATGAAGATTCCTCTATGTGCCAAAATTCCAATTGGGCCCATGAGAAGTGTGGTATTAATGGGAAACGATTTATTATTGCAATCATTGAAGTTAGTAGCCTAAGTACATGTATTACGTCATGAAGTTTTCTTTTAATTTAACCTACACTGATATACTGGCTAATTGAAGATCTTTTATTTAATTATGATTGAGTGTTACACAGTGCTCATAACAAAGAAATTGTTTTCATTTTATCATTCAGAAATATAAACAAATTTGATAGATATTATAGCTGCGCAATAAATGCATGGTTATATATATTTAGAATACGAAATCGGAATGAATTTATGCATAAATGTCGGCTATCGCAGAAAGTTAAGGATGCAAAGATAACTGCGAAGATGTAAAATATACGGAATATATAAAAATTCAATATGCACAAATGCAACAAAATACATGTAAGCTTACTGTTGATACTATATGTATTAACTTTCAATGCGCGGTATTGTCAAGCTCAGAATGAAATGGCTAATAATCACAAGTATTTCATTTTTGAAATATTCTGTGAATCCAGTGGAAATTTGATAAAATATCATAATTTTATGCTCTTATTCTGTAGCTCTCCTAAGATTCAAATCAAAATATTAATTTTTGTAACTTGATCTGTATATATTCAGCATTAATAGAAATCCCAAGTTTTGCATCATTTACCCAAGGTCGACCCAAAACCCAAGGTCCGACCTTGGAAACCTAAACCGCTTCTACAAAGACTTAGTTATCATATTAACACAAATAAGAAGTTTTCAATGAATTATTATGATACGGTCATGTTACTGGTGATCGCGTCACGAATGAAAACCTAAATAGTACACTAGAAGCAAGGAGTTAGCAATTGCGTGACCTCCTCAGATCTTAGCTCCTTAATGAGTCGCTCGAGAGGTGTCCTTCTTTGCACCGTTCAACTTTATAATTGTGCACCTCGGATCGCTCTCTCAATGAGAACCATCTTGATAGTTTGAAAAGTGCACAGACACGTGTTTAATGGAGTAAATTCATACAATTTAGAAAATTATTCTTCTCTATTTATACCTAAGTGGATATGCTAACTATTTACCGATTGCCTTCTTGCTTCAATCACGGCTTGGGATTAGTTATGCTGACAAAACTGCAAGAAATCAATCAACATTACAATCTTATTCTACTTTTTGCTCTATGATGGTATAATCGACCTTGTGACTTTTTCAGCTTTTCAATTATTCCTGGGATAAATGTGCATTTTATTGACAAGGTTGATGAATACACAATTTTACATCTTAGTTGTAGGAGTCATAGTAAGCAGTTAGAAAAGAAACTTCAAATTTCAGAGAACTGAAAACTTTCAAATTGTTTATTTAATTGGTTCACCCTGACTCCTAGAATTAAGACGTATCACTATAATTCACATGCCAAACACAGAATACTAGTATAAAGCTTATACAAATATCAATTGTATATTAGATATATATTCCGAATAAGGTAGCCAAGAAAAACTGAGAAATATTTTTCCCTGACCGGTTTCTGCTCACTCTGAGGACTTTGTCAAAGGGAATGAAATTATATTTTCAAAAAATATAATTATACAAATCACACATGGATATTTTAATGCTCATGCTTACATAGTGTAGGTTTAATCATAGAAATGAAAACTTCCTCCTTCTTCTCTCTTTGATTATGTGCTTACTGATGTTTAGGATAGCATAGTTCGGATGGGATGTTTGCTCCTTGTGGATAGTCATTCTTGTCCTAAGCATACCACCAGTTTGACCAACATAAAATTGAATGCAGCCTTTGCAAAAAAGAGCGTAAATAACATTGCATGAAAGACACTTAAGATTAGATTTTATGTTGAAAGTGCTTAAACCGGTTTCTACTCTAAAGTCAACAATTTAAAAAAATAAATACAAATCTATAGTTAGAACCAATAAAAGAATTCGGACAATCTATTGGATGCTGACATATTACAACAAGAAATACGACAGAAAATTAATGAAATTATCATATTCAGATGTCAAATGATTTAAAATAATCCTTAAACCAGAAAGGGAGACATGACTGGCATCACACATCGAAGCATTTCTTTACTTTTAACACAATAGCGAAGAAGACATTCATTCTTTCTTTACATTGGCAGCAAGTTATTTGACTCCCTCAATCTTACACCTTTCCTTGATCGTTGTAGATACAATTGTCATAAAGGCTTAAGATTACACAAAAGATAGTCGCTGATTAATGACAAACATTATGCAAATGAATCGGACTACAGGAATGTGGGTACCGGTACTTTATCAATAATTGATCAAATTCAACGTTCAGAAGCGAAGATGAAATTGCATTTGGATGAAGCCTCTATCTTTAAATTTGTAATATTAATTTTCCTTCAATATAGCCGAACTTGTGATGACATTCCTCAAAGCTTCTATTTGTCAGCTTTGAGCAGCAATTTACTTGATCATCATTCAGTTTGAGGAACATGCTAGAAACCCATTCATTGTTGAATTTTCATCAAATAAATGTGTTGTCAACAGGCTCCATTCTTCTCAAATTATAATCTCTCCACTGATAACTATGAATTATTGTGGATTGAAAAGCGGTTGACATTTTGACCCACGGGTTAGACAAATATATGATTTCCTTTCTGAATGGTTTTATTTCAGTCAATTTCGGCCTCATCTTGCTCAATGCTTTCAATACAACAAGTTAGGACTGGCGGCCACCTGCTTTATGAAAAGACCAGTGTCGTTGATAAAGTCTCTCTTCCTTCCCCGCACTTGAGATTGAAATGTTCAAAAATATTCATAAAACCGCCCATCTAGTTTAACATGGCTCCAATAACTGACAATAATATTCTGTTAACAAGCTTGCAGACAAACCAAGGACTTGGTGATAATCCATGTAGTTTTCCGGACGAATTTGAATGCAACTCATAGAGTAAGTATATAAGAGTAGTTACTCAGCAATAATTAAATCCCTATTTTCTTCGATTTTTATTAAATGAACTTGAGGTGAACACAGTTGGGTATTGATGCCAAATGTGAGATATACAAATTTTTGCAGTTTTGAAGAAATAACACGAAATTGACTGATCATGATAGCAATGCAGAATGAATAATAGTATTTTACAGATCCTCCGTGTCATGACATTCTTGCTATTACTTTCATGCCCAACCTCTAAGAGTATTTTCTTAAGCGTGATCGTATCACAAACAACCTGCCACTGGCGGAGCAAAATAACAGAATCAAAGACAATGATTATAATTAGCTTTAAAAGATGTAAATGGGTCCACATCACTATTCAGATTCAAGAATTGTAATATAAATCATAAAATCATGCCGATGAAGATAGAATTAAAAACTTGACGTTTCACCCAAGAAACCACAATAAAATCTCGACTTTTTCATGGAGACTTGCATTATAACGCGTTTCATGAAGTTCCTTTGATGATCAGTTTAAGTTTCGCTTAATTAAGATGCTTGTTAGCAAATATTCAGTCTTTTGATATCCAACATGTTTCACACTGATTACATAGTGGCTTTACGTCGATAGTATATAAACACAGGAGGAATTTACAAAAATTTAGCTTTTCAAAAACTGCTCTGATATTTCTTTGAACCGTAGTAGTGTAATCTCCGCAAAAACTTAATATTTTCTTTTATAAATTTTCACTGTATAAGGTCGACAATTTACCTACTATGTCTTGCTCCGTTATACAATTCTCTTTTGAAACTACCGGAGGAATATATGAATAGTCAAAAAGTAAATTGTACCGTTGTTATACAAGTCGCAGGAATGTCAACAGTACCTTTTGCGTGAAGAAAATAGAAGTAACCTTGATTTTGTTGCTAAAGAAAATGGTGGCCATTTTTTGTACAACAGGGGATGGTGGGGCAAGTTGTAATATTAGAAATATATGACAACAAAGCATCTCATAGCATACAGGATGCAGGTATTTCAGGATTCGTCTAGGTCGATCCACGTGAGGATTGACAGATTTCTAGATCTTCCGTGAGTCACTAGCAGTAAGAGATGGTTGATGGCTCAACATAGTATGTAGGGAAAGTTTAGACAAACATCGCAGTACTGTTAAAAAGTACACTATGGGAATAGCGAATAAATTGGAGAGTGAAGTAAAAGCTAAAGCTGGTTTCTGTTATTTGAACTATTTTATAAAACATGAATAGAAAATCTTCGAAGTTAGACAGTAGCTAGAAATCGTGAAGACTCATCACATGAAAATTTCAGCACAATACAAGTAATAGGCCTAAGTTACAAAGTGAATCCGCTGTTCGCCAGCCCGCACATAGTAAAACGAAAAGATCTTCACAGCAGGGCTGCACAGCAATCGTATTAACACCGGATTGCATCTTTCATACGAATGGACGGAAAGAACTTTTTTCTGTTACAGAAACCAAAGTAAGAAATATTTAACAGCATATCTCTAATAACTTTTTAGCAGGAGACAATGATCACCAGTTACTCTTAATTTTGAAACATATTGGATTCATTTGGATGCTTCAATTTTTCTCCAGGTCCTTTGATTGCAATTTTATTCAACAAATCTCAAGACTAAATTTAGTTAATATTTTAATTTGACGGCAAACTAAAGAAAAATGAATTAGAAATCAGAATTAAACTGAAATGCGAATAATGAATTGGCCTATTGTTTGAGACATGATTAGATGGTGTAGTAATGATTAAGTAGTGTACATTAATCTTAAACATTTTAGTTATTCCAGGACAAAAGGAAAGATTGCCAACTTTATTGCTCACTCCTTTTTAACTTAACGATCAATAATAAAATAATTGATTGAGTAATGTCCAAGCTGTAAAGAATTCTCGGCCGTTGGCCTTCAAGTGGTGGGTAATGTACACTTGAAATTAAATAGGGTTAACCGAAAAAGTTGGTATTTTCATTTTTCTCTTGGAAAAGCTCCTGAAAAGCCTGATCGCCTGGCAACTTATATTTTTATGGTATTGCTAATTGTAAAGTAAGAATGTTACTTAATGACTTGAGGCTTTTACTCTTGAACTGACATAGAAGAATACAAAATCAGTGAACTACACGACATTTATCAAGTATCTCAAGGATGATTGCATTTGTCCTGAAATATTTAACTATTGAATCGACAATTATTGCTCTTGGATTGGAGAAGGTGTACTTGAGGGTAGGCCAGCACATTCCGATTACTTGTATATTCATTTTTCTCAATATAATGCGAAAAGCTTGAAATTCTCTTCTGAGTCAGATAACCTGTGATTTTTAGCATGATTGTAATAAAACGTCGGTCATGATGGGTGTAATGTTTTCAGTTAGGGTCGCATGCACATCAGTATTGACTTTGCCGTATGTACATGTCAGAGAATCAAAACAAGCACTTCGTGGTCGAAACTAGTTCTGTGTATTTTTCATAAATTTCTCCAATAACAAAGTTCATTAGAAGTTAGGGTATTTAAAGGAACAGTTTGCTGTGAACAAACAAACGTCATATAATGTCATAGATTTCACTATGCCACATATTCCTCCTGTAGGAAAAACAAATGTCAAATGTTCGAAAATGTCAAACACGCTGCATTAACGCTAGAGCGTAAAAGATTTGATAACGGACTTCACGTGACACCATCCGTTTACAAAATGTTCATCACTTCGATCACAACCACAGCTAGTAGTAGATAAAGTTCTCGTTTTCGCACATGTCTTCGTCTTCTTGTACTTTGTCGCCTTCCTCCATTCTCGTCTTGCACTACGTCTCGCACGGCACACGCACTTTCTCGGAACGTCCGGCAGCTCGCATTCTTCTTCCATCCTGCTGTTCGATCGATCAGTCGACACATGCTTCGTGTGCCACTTCTGGCCATCATCGAGAATACAGACCGACTGCCAATGTTTCTTGAGACTTTTAAAACACGCTTGATCTCTCCTGATCTCGGATGCTTCACACAGACTCGGTCACCTGACCTGAATGGCTCTTCGAATCGAACTTTCTTCTTGGGTTTCACATGAACTAGTGAACTGAGCTGTGTTCGCATTTCCATTGTGAAGAACGACAAAACTGGAGACTGAAGAGTTGTTTGAGTGTGGCGAGGATCGGTAGGTAAGAGGAACTGACGAATGTACTGAGGTACTGGAGTCTTCTGAAACAAAGCCAACTCGATCTGTTCAGCCAGTGTGCGTTAAATCTCTCTACGACGGCATTGGACTCAGGATTGTAAATGGGTGCGCGAATGTGGACAATATTTCTCTTGCACAGAAAATCCGAAAACGATGTGGATGTAAACTGAGCACCATTGTCGGACAACAGCTCTTCTGGAAATCCTTCCCTCGAAAAATACCATCCAAAACTTCAATGACTTTATCAGTTTCAACAGACGACGCAAAGGAAACTTCAGGCATTTACTGTGGAGATCAATCACAACATTGCATATCTTAGATATGAAGGCAAGTAGTACATTGGACCCTTAATGTCAATTGACACACGCTTCCCAGGAAACTCTGGAAGAGGCAAATTTTCTTTTGAAGGTGCTGGACCACTTTTGAAAGTTTTGCTTGCCATCTGGCAACACTGCAGTTCCTAATCTTTTCTTCGCTTGTCTAGTCCTGGCCACCAATACATAGACCTGAGTCTCGTCTTGGTTTTTCTGAATACCCATGTGAGATTCATGTGCTATGTCAATCAAATCGTCCTCTAGCAGAAACTGGAGCAACTACTCTTCTTCCTCTCATAACTTGATGCTGGTGAATGGAGAGTTCATCTCGAATCAGAAAATAGGGCTGCAATTCGGTAGGCATCTTCTGCTTGCTTGGCCAACCTGTTTCAATGAAATTTCTTATCCTAGACAGATCTGGACATGACTCGCACGCATCTTGGAAATTTTTTACTGACATGGACTGAACAATAGCTAAGTCTTCATCCTGATCATCCGGTTAGCAAGTAAACCATGCCTCAATCGGAAAACGAGAGCAGTAATCGGGAATTGTGTTTATCACCCTCGCTTATATTGCACATCGAAATTGAACGCCATGTCTTGTTGCCCAGCGAGCTAGTCGCAAACTCATTCGGTCAAACCCTTTCTTGAGAATATGCGAAGCGGTTCATGGTCATTCAAGCACAAACCTTTTTCCTAAAAGGTACGGTCTCCATCTCTCGCAGGCCAAACTAGCGCAAGACTTCCTTCTCAGTTGTGGAAAACTTCTTTTCTGATGCTGTGAGCCTCTTGGATGCAAATTCAACTGTTTCTTTCCAAAATGTGGATCAATAATCGAGAGGTAGCTCCTAGTCCAAACATTTGATGCATCAGTCGACACAATGACTGGCAAGATTGGCATCAAAAGGTGCTAGGGCAGAACTTTGACTTATAAGTAGCTTCATGTCTGTCAAAAGTCACTTGAGCTTCCTGAGACCACGTGAACTGTGGAGAACTTAACAAACACCGCAGAGGTTCTACCAAGGTTGAAAAATTTTGAATGTGTTTTGCGTAAAAACCGAAAGCACCCAATGTCGTGCGAAGCTCAGTGAATGACGTTGGGGCGGGGGACTCGATCAGTGCCTTGACCTTTTCACATGAGGGCTTGATGCCATGTCTGTCAATATCGTGTCCTAAGTATGTGATCTTGCTGACACAGTAAATGCACTTGGCTTCATTCAGCTTCACATTGTGGTCATTCAGTCGGTTCTGCACTGCTCTTAATCTCTGGTTGTGGATTTCAGTAGAAGGTCCAGTGACCAAAACGTCATCCAGGTAGCATACAACACCGTCAATTACTTTCAGAATCTTGGACATGACGGACTGGAAAGCAGATGGACATGAGGCCAACCCGTAAGGGCATCGCTTGAAGCGGAACACGTCAGGTACTATGAACGTAGTCAAATCTCGACTTTCTATATGGAGTGTGTAGTTGCAAGTATGCCTCTGACAAATCTAGCTTTGAAAAGTCGAAGAATCCTTCATGGAGTGCAGTATTTCCGCAATCCTTGGGAGCGGATAGCCATCAACACACGACAGCTTGATTCACGGCTCGCAAATCAACACATACTCTAAGCTTCCGTTCGCTTCGACTATGACCAGGTTGGAAATCCTCTCAGATGCTCAACTCTCTCAATGACATCGGCAGCAAGTAAACGCTTCACTTCATCAGAGACCTGATTCCGAATCGAGAAAGGAATTTGGCGCAATGACTGGCGCACAGGTCTAACATCCGAGTTACACGAACTTTGTGAGTGTAGCCTTTGATGCACTAGAGCAACGACATCTGGCTGAGAAGCAGGGGAAGTGAGTGATGTAGACGAATCACTTGTGAAATTTGCAAAAGAATCTGGATCAGCATGAGAAACCTGAGCAGTGGGACTGACATAACTCGTCTGACAGATAGAATTTGTAGACACAGAAGGTACATGTGGTGGATCAATTGTCTGCGGAGAGTTCCGAGAAAACAGGCATGGCATTCATGTTGACATTCAAGTTCGATCTGGCTGGAGAAAGTAGATCCCAAAGATCTTTTCTTATACTATGAAAGCGTCTCATCAAGTCACGGCCAAACAATACTTCCTTCTCTCTCATGAGACAACAACGAATGGTACAGTGCAACTCTCTTTGCCGTCAGCAGAAGTGAAAAAAATTTATATCTTTCCCATCACTAGAAATCTTTCTCATGTATAAGAGAACACTCTGATGGCACATTGATGAAGCGCATCCTGAATTCTCTTCTGAGACCAAAACGTTGACAGAACTTGATGTGGAATGATGTTAATCCAACCGGTATCCAAAACACCTGAGAGATGGCTCTGCCAATCACTCGATGTGAACTTCTCATCGTGATTAGGATTACCCAAATTGCAAATTGTGATGCGACAAACAGTGGAATCTTCATTGGCCCATCGGTGATTTCATTCACTCTAACACCTCTACTCCTGGACTGACCACGGTTAGAACGACTTGGAGCTCGATGCGTACTGTGACTTGACTGACTTCTAGGTCGACTGCTACAGACTTTTGAAAAGTGACCCATCTTCTTACAAAAATTGCAAACTTTCTCTCTGGCAGGGCATTGGTCATACGTGGCAACATGCTTATCAGACCCACAACGATAGCATCGCGTGTGCTGGTTACCTGAACTGATATGCTTACTTGATTTTTGCTTGTGACCTTGAAACGATCACGCTGTCTAGACGAACGGATTTGGAGTGCTGCATGACTAGAAACAGATCCATGTGACCTAAAAGGTGGAGCTTTCTTGCGTGACACGCTCATACTCTTTGGCAATGTCGACAGCGCCTGCGAACGTCAGCTTGCTGTCATCTTGAAGTAAAAGCTTCTCTCTAACCCGGTTGTCATGAACACCTATAATGAATTGTCCAAGCAGTGATTCGTTGAGGCGGGTCTGTACTAACCTTAAACTCGCAACTGGAGGCAATCTGCCGCAAATCAGAAGTGAAACTCTCGATCGACGCGCCCTGACGCTGCATGCGCTTCATGCAGTTTGAGTCGGTATGTCCCTTAGAGGTGGATCCCACAAAGTAGTTCTTCATGACCTTCTTTAGGTCGGCAAGTTAGAAACACTGGAGCTGTCAACGTGTACAAGATCCTCTGACCTTCCGATCCTAGGCACGAGATCAAACAGAGCCCTACACCTAGCTTCCTCAGTGGTGACATCTAGTCCTACGGCAAGCAGGTAGTTGTCGAAAGTACGTATCCAAGTATCCCATGCAATGGGTGGTTCGCCTGGAGTGTGAAGGAAAGGTGTGGGCGCAGGAACGCCAGTAATGACGCTAGCCATAACTCAAAAGAAAAAAGAGCAGCTCAGTCCTAGAACTTTAGTAATGCAAATATTAGTAAGTTTTGTCAAATCCTATTCCTACTTTAGTAAATGAATTAGTAATTGCATAGAAAGAACTTCACACTCTCAGGATATCAAACATCCTAGTCGCCAATGTAATGTTTTCAGTTAGGGTCGCATGCACATCAGTATTGACTTTGCCGTATGTACATGTCAGAGAATCAAAACAAGCACTTCGTGGTCGAAACTAGTTCTGTGTATTTTTCATAAATTTCTCCAATAACAAAGTTCATTAGAAGTTAGGGTATTTAAAGGAACAGTTTGCTGTGAACAAACAAACGTCATATAATGTCATAGATTTCACTATGCCACAATGGGTCAGAGTTCAAAATTGTCATTGAACATTTGGATACTGTACTGAATGCAGATAAGATGCAGATAGATAAGGCAATGCATAGCACCTCAATCTTATCTTGATGCAGTTGCGAGCATAATTGGCAATCAGCCAACGGCAAACAGATATACTTGTTAAATCCTTACTCTTACATGCACGTTAGCAGCCAAATTAAAGTTTTTCATGAATGTAAATTTGCGAGAAGTTATTCAAAAAGCGTCGTTCACAAATGCAGGTATAGGAATCTGTCAGATGCGCATCAAAGGTACATCATGGATAATCTTCATTCTTCTTCTGCCACAGACATAGATTTCTTCGTGTTTGGGTTGGTCTAGAGCGGACGTAACGTAATTCAGTCCCATCAATTGTATATAGCGGTAGCAAGCAGTAGAAATTGACATAGATATTCGTCTCTCTTTGACTCAGTTTTCCTCCGTGATGAATTCGTCAAATGAAAATATTATTCACACCGTTCGACTCCACGATCAATATTTACTGAGTGTGTACTTTCCATGTGATGTAAATTTTCTGGTTCGTCAGAATTCAGACTTGAATTTGCATTACGTCCAATTGAAAATTGATTCTCGCCCCTCGAGACTAGTTTTGGTTGTGACCATTAGTACTGAGAAAAGTCATCTCTCATAAGTCTTCTGCCATCAAAATGGATAAATTTGCATTATTTTTCTAATTCTTAGACTTTAATGATCAGAATTTGAAGATAATTGAGCTACAGTCCGGCAGCCAAAGCGCGTATATGCATAAGCGACCCCGAAAATGAGACTTTCACACGGTAATGTACACCCAACAACTACTGCGAATCTGCGCGTCTGCTGAGTTCTATGCAGTTCCTTTTCTTGACAGACATGATCTACCAAAACAAAAATGAACGAGACGCAGATCGCAGTTATCGGCTAAAATGAGATTTTCTGTTTTCTCTTAATCCGCGAAAAGTAGGCCTGCTAAGTCTGCAACCATCATTTCTTCAGGTCATTTCCTATGATGTGCATGTGTTGCTATCATGTTTCTGATCGGCAATGTATGCGAAAATGAGGTTAAATGTGGATTAAATTTGTTAAACTATTCATGTTTGCCGACATTAGAAGACTTGCCACACCTGAATGGGGTTTGTTCATAGACAAGGGTACATGAACATGACAAGAAACGACCTGAAAATATTCCATGCTAAAATTATGGCTCCAGCCTTAGTGCATTTCACAAAAAGAAAACATTTAAACCAAAAGCTTCATCTTTGCATTGCAACAGAATGTTTCGCAGAAAAAATTAGCCATGATAAATTTCGATAATTGTTTCAGTTAGAACTAAATTCCATCATTATAGCCTACTGCCAGGTGCAATACTGTCAACTGATGCAGTTAATTTTCGATGCTTGAAGTTATCGACAAAGGAAAATTTAAGTTTTGAATTACACAACTTTTAGCGGAACATTGTTGTCTTTTCGTCGAATAAAAAGACAATTGATGAATTATTTAGTTTTAAGGGTCATTTTTGCATGTTTTACATGTTTATTCACATTACCAAGTCATAAAATAATTTCCCTACACATAGGCCAACGAGCATATTGGCAGATGACTTTCCAATGTTTGAATGGCATATTGTCAAATAAATGGTATTGGCAGAGAATCTCTCCAAACTTCGATCATGACAGTCTCCACTTCATCATTCATTGTTTCAATCTGTTGACACCACAGACGCAGAGTGACTAAAAAATCTAGACATTGATTATTGACAGTTTCTATGGAAAGATTATTGACTTATTAACGAAATATATAATGCTCATAATTTTTCCATAGAAGCTCGCACAAAACGAAGCACTCTGACAACATTGAATGTCAAGATGAAATATCCAGGTTAATCAAGTATCGTTTAGCGCGTGTTTTACATAAATAATGCATAGTTTAGTGCAGATATCTCTGGTCTTCCAACCAATGATCTCAGTGTATTATATGGAAAAATATCACACGGAAATTTTCTTGAATTCTTAGATGACTAAATATTACATGTACATAGTTTGAAGAGCTGGGGTTCAACGGAGAAGGTCTGTTAATGTGTTGCTATAAGCACATAAAATAATTCCTTCTTAGTTTTGCGAAATAGAAGCTTGGATTGGAGGCTTGTTTGTTTCTTATAACAGGGTCCATCGACGAATTCCATCTTAATTGAGCGCATACTGTAATATGCCACTGTGCATGGTGTTGATACCCTGTGTGGAATTTGCTTGGTGGTATGTTATCCTCCATAACCTGCAACAGCAAGATTTCACGACTTCGGTCTTGTGTATTGATTATATGGTGAATAATTTTCTTCAATCATTGAGCAACCCCGAAGCACATGTTCGATTCTTGATGCTGCTATAAGGTCACTCATTCTTCTTCAGAGAGGAAGTCACAAAATGCACAATTTTTAGCTGACAAACTTTGAATGCCATCAGAGCTGGACGGAACATTAAACCATGCATTGTATCAAGCTTGAGTCATGCTATCTTGAATATGACAATATGTCATGCTATATTTCAAGAATGTCGAGATTCAAAATTTTCTTGCTTTCCATGCCCGTCATTGGGATCTCAGCAGCAAGTTAGAAAACAACAATTTGATATCATTGATGTACATGTAGTGGTAGGCTTTAAACAAAATTGATGGAAACTCACGCCGTCTTCATGCGCAAAATGACTCGAATGGAAATGAATAGATTTGGATATTTCCATGGACTTCTGCATGGATTTCCATAGGATTTAGAAATCCATGGTTATTGCTTGATATATTCCGTGTATTATGTACATAACAAACGGAAACCATCAGATATCACACTCCGAATTACAGGTAAAACTATGCGTTATGATGGATATCATACGATATTTCCAAGCATTATCAGATAACAAACTCCGGCCTGCTGCCGTCGTTTTATATGTTGACAATGCTTTCAAATATCGTTTGATATCCTATACATACGCGATGCATCTGTGATATTACTGGTGTGGCGCATTACTGGTGCATTAGTCCTGTGGTATAGTCTTCGATCTACGCCTGCGAGGTCTGGGTTTGAATCCAGGTAAGATGAATAGGTAAGCCTATTCTGAATGCTTGACAAATATCAAGTGTATAATAATGAGGATTTGTTTAGTGCTCGGTATATTGAAGAGATGCGCTCACCTTGTGGGCTTCCGATTACAAACAAAACGTGTTTAGTTTTATGACCAAATTAGTTTAGTCTATCACCTTCCTTGTTTTCATGTCTTGCACTTTTCATGTTCTTGCACTCATCTTGCACTTTCCGCATAAACCTGTTTCTTTTGGCGTATTTAAGAATCAGGGAAGTGGAGAGGCTCCTTGCTTCTTCGAGGCCTGTCTGTCGCGACATGATAGACTTTATCTGCCTTTATCCTCAACTTGGCATCTACTCTTCGCTGAGTCATCAAAAACTTTGTCAGTTGGTGTTATCTTCAATGAAAATATGAAAGATTTGAGGTGAAACAAGTTCACATAAAGACGAAGTTGGTCCGCGGCTTCCTTGTTAGTTCCAGGGTAAGATTGAGTCACTCATAAAGGAAGGCGGTGGGATGGAACAT
Source organism: Prostheceraeus crozeri (assembly GCA_907163375.1). NCBI lineage: Eukaryota > Metazoa > Platyhelminthes > Polycladida > Euryleptidae > Prostheceraeus > Prostheceraeus crozeri. The sequence goes on along the minus strand of CAJQUW010001534.1, from coordinate 293,398 downwards.
TTCTATTTGCTTGTGCATCCTATCATGAGATTTGTGAAAAGCAGACGATATGATGGCAGGTTAGTCTGTCTGCGAACTTCCACTCAGGAGGTCAAAGTTGGGAAATAATAAAGATGAAGACTCCATTTTGTGTTCGATTACAACAATTCCTGTCGCAATACATAATTGGTGATTAAAGCAATTTGAATTAGTGAGGTCAGCATGGTTTCATAGGGTCGCCCGGACCTTCCAGACTGAGAGATTGAGTCGTTATAGGACCTTCAGGCTGTACATAGTTTAGCGAAATATAATCTTGTAAAAGGGTGTGAAACAAGGTTAAACATTTTTCAGCAAAATGCAGTCTTGTAAAGGGGTGTGAAGCAAGGTTACACAATAGTTACAAAGTGTTCAGTAAAATGTAATATTGTGAAAGAATGTGAAACAGTCCGAGGTCCGAAATTAATTAGACAAATTTTCAGAATTGGACATTCTTTTTAAATGATTTGCCCAGCTTTAACAGAAACAATCAAAAATAAAGCTATGCGTAGAAAAACTTAGCTGAAAACACGAGTCTTCGTAATATCAGGATAAAGTCTGCACTTACATGGTCCTAAATAGCATGTGCGGTCATCTCTCTGGATGGATACGTATTGGAAGTACAAAAAGAGTAAATGATCTAATGCATTTCAAGAATAGTGTTGAGGAAAGATCGGCAATGATAGCATTTTATCATTTTATTCTGAGGAAAAATGACATCATTTTATATCATTTTATTTTTGAAAAATGATATAAAATGATATCATCAAAATTTTTGTTCCATTATATTTTCTAATCATAGATTCTTTGCATTTTGTATTGAAGCAAATTTAATATCTTTCGTTTGTTCTACCCATGCCCTTCCGCACTGGTTGATTCATGTAGCGAAAGGCAACAGGCTGTTTTTTGTTGTTGCAAAAAACAACAAAGTCTGTCAGTCTGTCTATCACACAAATTGTCAAAAAACTCATCAATAACACTGTCTTGAAATGTTTTGATGTTTTTGAAGTCTTGAGTGCAATATAAATATTTTGCTTTTTTTCGTACTTTAGATACTGTTGGTCTAACCAACTGCATATTGTAGGCATATTTGTAATTCGAGTGTATAAAGCTTAAATCAAAACTTGCGATGTCTGATGTATAGGCCATAGGCCCTCTCTAACTTTTGATATAGAAGAAGCTTTGTATGACTAAACTGCTTTCTTCGGTCTTCCATTATTTGGAATATATCGATGCTACATGCACTCTAATTTCAATTTCATTGCTAAGAGCAGTAAAAGTAGCATCGTGACAGTGCAAATCGAAAAATTTGCATGACTAGATCTATTGACGGTGTAGGCCTATGTATATTTCACTAAAAAATGGTATACATTCATTATAAAAAATTAAAAATGATATCATTTTACATCATTCTATAAAATTCGTAAAATGACATCATCGCCGATCACAGGTTTTAGAATTAAAAAGCTGTGCTGCCAGAATAAGGCTCCATCTAGTTTATTTCAGAAAAATTAAATACTTATCAAATGACAGGAAATCTTGGCAAAATAAAACGGGAAAATCTAGAAAAATTTTATTTCCATGGTAATTTGTTGCAAGCTTTCTACAAAGATACAATAAATCGACACATCAACCAAGTGATTAGTCAATCTCGTTTGAGAAATCAGACAGCTATCAACGCAGGCATCAGAGCAGAAATTTTATGTAAAAAAATGCGGAACTGATAACCAGAAATCAATTAAAAAAATAAAGCCGTCTGAAGCCTGCAAGCTGCAACTCAGCTTCAATAAGTTCCTATGTGGATGCGACCGCTTCGAATCTTTGTATCATTTTGCTTGACATTTTATGAAAGTCATCGTAATTGGTATACATGTACAGATCTAATTCAATGGAGGGCGCAGTTAATCGAGTCCGCTCGATTTATCGTGCGATGAAATCAATCGCGCAATTCTTGAATGACCAGGAATCGCACGATTTTTTATAAGTGACTTCTCAGTGAGATTTGCATGATGCGGAAGAAAATTAGGATATTTCCGTATTCTCTATTTCAACATTACAAATAAATGCCCTGAATGGAAATGTGACTACTACTTGTAACACCGATGAGCAGGTGCTCGAACCTGAGATCAAGCTAAGACAGAGTTGCCGTGTGACGCCACTTTTTCATTCCCACACCACAACAAATATCTATGGTCTCTATGGAAATCCTGTGGAAATTACCACAGATTGCAGGAATGCAACATTCTATGCGACAGCGTTAAACGTGCACACGGTCATGCATGCTGTCAAGCATACCCAAGTCACTTTGATTTTAATTCTCCGCATCAAAGGTGTGTAAAGTTATTGAAAAGAAATAATGCCTGATTTTCATTTAACATGCACGCTATGAACTCAAACCCGGTAACAATTGTACTCCCATATAGCCTAAAATTTGCTAGTACTTTGTAAACTTCGGTTTCAGTTGAATCATACACACTCACAAGATTTATGGAAGAATGCCTTGTAGAATATAGCTAAAATAATCAAAATTGGAAGATACAAATACTGGGTAGCGTCGATCAAACGCTAGACGGCACATGTCGCTCACTCTGTTCCGGCATTAATAGCCACGAACTCAAGAACACAAAAGGCGAATTGAAGGCATTAGATATGTCGCGCCGATGAGATTTCTTCAGTGATGATTAGAGTGAACATAAGTTAATAAGGTTAAAATCGCTTAAAATAAGGTTTAAAAAGTGACGTTAGGTTAACTAATTAATTAATCAGCTGTTTCTGATGGAAGATTGACTCAAGAACTAATTGACAATTTGAAGTATCGCTCCTTAATTGAGATTATAAAGAAGGCCGAATATAGCACCTACAGCATCAGAGAATCTATTTCTGATCTTAGCTCTCTCCTTCGAAGACGATCTGTTCAAGATAAGATCATGTTTGGATGCTCGAATTACAAAAAACGACATTTCTCGGAGAGAATTGATACATCTCTCATTTATGGATTTTCAGAAAACTGCCAACCAACTTCTTCCGCAGTAGAAAGAAGTTTCTCAATCTTGAAGAACACATACTTCGGGATGACATGCATTTTCTTTCAAATAATCTGGTATATGATGCCATGTTGACCTTCAATAACAGTTGAAGAACCGTTTCATTTGTGAAAATGTGGCAGTACATTTTACATTCAATGCATCATCAATATTTCTATGCAACAATTTTTCTATGCACCTTTTTTTATCTGTTTCATCTCTTAGTTAGACCATCGATATTTGCACATATTTGTTGAAAAAATTGAAATCTCTGTTTATCACAACCTGAAGATAACCTTAGACGTTGAAATATATCGTAAGATAAAAAAAATTCAGCTATTTCAGACCTACCACCAGAAACTTGGCTTTCCCAAAATTTTTCAACCTTTTCATTATACGTGTATTTCGTGTTTGTTTCAGAAAAAAGCATTGAGTTTATTCATTGTTTTTATAATATTTGCTTCATGAATGGTGTTTGGAATATTTGCGGCAGCAGCGGGGATAATAAAAAACGACCACTATTCATTAGATTTATGATAAATTGACTGTATTTATAAGGTCAAAATGTGGATAAATTTTCAAAAAATAAAGTTGAAATTTATGTTTATCCGGTTAAAATCATGGTCACCCTAGTGATGATACAAAGTGAGATATGCAATCGGAGAGTAGTAGTTCGCAGCAACTGAAGTAGATTCTTAATAATACAGTGGATTCTCAAGACCCCATATGGCTTGTTTACGACTTTTCAGTATTCTGATTTGTAATACTCACTCTCAAACATCTGCAAATGGAGCATCATATTAATTAATAGGGTAGAATATATTTTAATAGCAGGGATTCGGAGTCCTATCATTTTGATAGGACTCCGACTCCAGGCGGCAAGGATGGATAGTCTAGTTTTTTGAAAAAAACTGGTAGCCTACATCATAGATCATTATAGGTTTAACCTGAACCTATTTTCAGTGATCACTGTATCAGTTATCAATCATTTTCGATGAAAGTTGATCAAATTTCGCTTCAAGTTGGATGCATGCGAATCCGCTCCTCCCATCTTGTTGATGTGTGCTTTGACATAGTTTTTCTCCACTCTCTACCAGGCAGAAAAGTCCCACATTTTTCTCCTCCAAAAAAATATGAGTACAATTTCGATTTTAATATGCGCTTTAGAGGAGCCATCACACATACACGATTAACGTCTGGGTAAGAAGTAATGTTCTCAAGTAAACCAGTTTTGTCTCTGATGTGACCTTTGGTGTGTAGGTGTGATCCAGGCCAGGAAGGCTTGTCTTCTCTACTAAATCACCGAGTAAAAAGACAATCCTTTTTTCACTATCACGGTTCATTCCTCAACTATTACAAGCTTTGCATGCACTGCTGTCTCTGTACCTTTGTTTGACGGATAAAGTTGATATCAAGATAGTGACACTTATACACAAGGATATATAATTTGTTTGTATTATATTTCGGTCTAGTTATAGGCCGGAGTCCTATCATTTGACTGTCATTTACCTTGTCTGATAGTCACAACTTCAATGGAAATTGATAATGGCAATTTATAATGAAACTAATGGCCCAGAAATTGGACAACATGTCAGTCAGACTAACTGCAAGCCTCTAATAACTAAATCTGAGAAAATTTCAAAACATTCAGAATCACAAGATTTTCGATTAATCGTGCATTGAGTCGCACGATTCGGAATCGCGAGAAAATCGAATCGCTCCTACCTCTGGTGTAATAAAGGTCCGACATTAATTGCACACATTTTCAGAATTGTGTGTTCCTTATCAGTGATTTGGAGACATACTGTATAACAGAAAGATAATTAATAGTAAAGATCACGATGTTAATAAGGTGCGCTTTATATGGCACAAATTGGGATCTGTAGCAGCAAATGCGGTCAGTGGCCTGGATGGGTACACAATAAAGGTAAAAAATGAAACACAGGCCCGAGATGTAGTATAATTCATTAGTTGCATAAACTAAAGTGTACCTCTTCTTTATTTTCCCAATATAATCTAGCTCTGGTGATGTTTCCCTTTACTTTTTTAGCTGAACTATTAATTATATTTGCATTAAATATTGAGGCACAATTCCTTTTTCGTTGTTTATAACCGTAACTCTCAACCTATGTACTGTTAACGCTCTTCGCCACACTTGCTAAAATTTTTGCATATTTTCTCAACGCTATAAACAAAGAATTCCAGAATTAAGAGAAATGAGAATGTATATGAATCAAATCACAAAATGGAGTCATAAGTTAAATTGAAATAATTAGTGCAAATAATATTAAAAGAATGCATAAGAATCAATCATAATAGGTAGATGACTTTAAAATGAGTACTTTCAGGAAGTGCTGCGACGCACAGATGCAGAAACTCTCCGCGAGGTGAGCAACGTGGGAATGAGAACTTTGCGGAAATTCGCTCGAACATTTCAAAGCACGCTACAATTCTTCTTTGATCCAGATCAATCACACTTGCACAACTCCCTTACTTTTTACGCAATGACTCTCGAATGTGGATGACTTGTAATCTCCTTCAGATTAAAACCAAATGTATCGATTAGAATCTCGAAATTTCGCCTTATGTGTATGACAAAAGAAGAATTTAAAAATTAACATAAAAAATTATGCTAGCCACTCGAAATAATCAAAATGTCATTTTTTATTACAATAGGCATATCAAGAATATATGTTGTAAAGTCGTAAGAATGCAATATGTAATTTAATGCTCTTATTATCATTGTTATTATAGGTAAATACGTTACAATGACTGCAATGTCAAGATATGATGCATCAGTCTCTAGAGAAAATGTATGATGAGCGGGAAGCCGTTCAAGTTTTCATCACCATGAGAAGTGTATACCTGCCATCACCATCAGATTCCATCCTCTCGCATTCCACTGATCAAATCCTCCGCTTTGAAGAGCGCGCTCGCGATACAATTCGCTTTGATTGAAGACGAAGCAGATAACTTAGCCACTTCATTCTTCTCTGTTCGGCAGCTAAGAAGCCGTTCTTCCATAGAATTAGGCAGGTCGTCTCTTCTTCTGTTTGACTAGAAAGGAAACATTGGAACATGTAACGTTAATGAAATAGCACAATCTGATGACATCATACCATAGCAATCGAACAATCAGCAGCTAGTTCAACATTAAATACGGCACATTGTGCGAAGCTTCAGTGTCTGTTATCAACTGGATCACACAGCAAAGAGACATAGACCATGTCAAGCTCTACAGAAAAGTTTGTGAACGTTTTTTCATGCGCCTGCTAACTTTTTAAGTAAAGATCGGATGCCCAACATTATCGAGAAAACTTTTGCGCAATGATCTGAATACTTCGAATCTGAAGGAATCGTGGTGATCGGAGCATTTTGAAGGAATTCAGATAAATCTGCAAGCGACGCACGACAATTTTTCATATCTCTGCAAGGTATTAAAAATTTCTTTTTGCTCACTTAGTAAGTTGCTGGATGTACCATCATTTTGAATCAGTTTGCACTTCTAGCAAAGTGATGCGCTTACACAATCTAATTCTGTGCGTTCCTCACTTTTCTATTTGGATTTCGGACTCGATATATTTCGAACTTAGATTTACTTTTTCAGCTTCCGACTGACAGATGCTCATGGCCTTCTTTTCTCGCACGAGTATAGCTGTGATGGCAGACTAGCTTGACAATCGGCAGTAGTTCTCTGACCTACTTCTAATGTCAGAGGTCTGGTGTCCTTGTTCATCGCATGCAGAATGTTCTACAAGTAATGTATTTCCAAGTCATGGCTCTGTCTACATGCCGGCTGCGCCTGGAATTGAGGCCTATCATAACAGTTTATTGAAAATCTAATTATCTGTTTACATGTATTGATATCATCGGTACTTTTGTTCCGGAGTCATTTAGAGATATACAATGAATCCACGACAATTTAAATAAACATCTCATCTGTTATGTTTGAAATTAAATCGATATCAAGCTTGCTTGCTTGCTTACTTGCTTAAATCTCATGCATGGCAGGCGTAGAGACGACACACTCGGCACGAACCTTCTCCAGTTCACTCGGTCTGTTGTTCCGTCCGCAGCTTCATCGGGAGTGAGATGTAGAGAACGAAAGTCATCCCGGAGGGCGTCCTGATACCGTTGCCGAGGAGCTCCTCTCGATCTGCGCCATCCCGCGGCTGACGGGCTGAAGTCCCAGGCTATTCTTGCTGGAGACTGTCGCATGAGATGACCGAACCTGCGAAGACGGCTTTTAGCTACAGTAGTGTCCCTTCGAGTGGCCGGAGCCCTGTTAGTTGCCGCAGGTTGTCATTTGATATGCAGTTAGGCCATCGGATGTTACAAACAGTGCGGAGAATATCCGGCAACAAAACAAATTCATCCGATTTACAATTTTGAAGATCATTAAAATTTGTCTCTAATGATACATACATAGTTGCATGCTTTACCTTTGATAGAATAAAAGGCATTTTATATGTGCATTGTTGAATTAGTAACTCCTGAGAAAGTAAAACGCCTCTCGATACACTTGCTAGTGTTTTTCTGCAGTTAAACGTAATAAGTAGGGCAGTCAATAAAGTCAAAAAGTCAAAGTAAAAATACGGTCAAAATAAACAAATGAAGTCAATATAGTCAATAGAGTAAAAATAAGGTCAAATGTAGTCAAATAAGATCAAAAAGTTTAAATAAGACAGTAAATTTTTCAGGAATCTGGTCTTCCCAGGCGCTATTTTTAGACACCTGGCCTTCCTAAGCGCTATTTTTAGATCTGGGTTTCCCGAACTCTTTTCAATCAAAACAAAAAGCTAAACTATTGGGACACCAAATATTCTCGCAAGGATTTCAACGCACATAACTACATCTTTTTGTTAACTGACATTGACTATCTTTGACTATTTTCAATTGTTCGAAATGCCCAAGACAGCTGAAAGTGATGCATCCAAGTGCAAAAGAATTTAAAGTAACACCAAGGAATGAACTTTTCTGTGTGCTTTGTGAATGCCCGGTGAAATACGCGAAACAGTTTATGATTGACAGTCATCGTGAAAGCACCAGACATGCGACGAAGTTACAAAGAATTACCTCTTCATCATCAGCACCCACCTCATCAAAGCATGAAAGTCAGACCCTCTTGAACTTCAAACCTGATCTGGCTAAGCATGTAACAACAGCTGCGATCGAACGAAACTTTTCCCAGTTGAAAAATCTCCTGTGTTTTAACAGAAACTTTTCTCCCCAAAACATTAAATACTATGCAATAATGAATTACAACGCCAGTAACAATTAACTCGTTGTTTAAGAGGCATTCATTCTTTTCGTGAAGAACTTTGTATTTGTGGGCTCAATAATAAAATGTGTTTCTTTAATTAAAACAAGTAACGTTTTCTTGTGAGTCGGAAATGATGTTTTCTTTGATTAAACAAAACTGAATTAGGTAAAAAGATTGGGTAAAAATTTTACATTTAAGTCAAAATTTTAGGTAAAAATTTACTTGAAAATAAAGCCAAAATTCGTAATGTTTTAGGTCAATAAAAAACCGCCCTAGTAATAAGTTTTTAATTTTCTATTACTTTTTAATGACTGCTTCACAGAAAATATCCGCAAATATTTGTTAAAATGATTACGTCACAACGTGATGAGTGATGAGGTAACAGTTAAAATCTGTTCATATCAGATAAAATAAACGTCTGTTTTTACGGATATTTACAGTTCAGAAGTATTACGCTGTAAAAACCGTGAATCTAATTTTAGCTGCTAATTTCAGCGGATATTTACGGTTTACAGTTTTCAGTGAACAGGAGTACATTCAATGAAATCAAAACTGCTATTTACTACGTTCGTTACTATGCCTATTATACTTGGTCAATGTATCCAGTTGCTTGCGTGGATATCAGATAGCATATCTAGGTTGATAAACACGCACATTGCCCATTGGTTTTTTTGAAATGTCACAAAGCATTGTATCATATGTATGTTATGTCTGATATTTCGTATGAAAAACAAATTGTCGAAAAATGCGCATTTCAGGTATTACCGCGAACAAAAGCGATATTCAAAACTCAGCTAGTGAAACTTGAAATGTTTTTAGATTATTTCAGAACAACCGAATCGACAGTTTTTATTGCAGTTAGGATTCACAACAAAAATCTGACTAATATCTCATTATGACAGACAATATCATGGTTTGCGACATGCATATATGCATAAAACAGAAAATCAAATTTTGAAGCGGAAATTGCTGTGATGAGCTAACAAATGAAATTGCCCATTTTCTTTTCTTTTATTCGCTCCATTTAGACATCTCATTGAATGTGCTTTACATAGAAAGAATGAATAGGCTCATACACTGCTGAATATAAGTTATAGATGCAATGATTCACTACTATATTTGCCACTGCATTTCTTGCTAATTCAATCCATGATTAATGGCGTGTTCATATTTTGATTATTTCAAAGAAAGAATATATAGGAACTGATTCAAATCCCTTCGCATGACTGATTGTGTTGAAAAGATGTGCTCGTCACACTTGTACCTCGTCTTAAGGTCAGAAGAATGACCTGATATGTAAGGTGGTTCACTTCATTGAAAAACTACGTGTCCTCCGCCGACATCAACCCCGAGTCAGTCACCTATGACCATATATGAATGAAAAGAGCCGAGACCGGGAAACGTGGGTCAAATCGGGTCTGGTGTAGATCGACGGAAGTGTTTGAAAATGTCTCTGGACGAACTGGATATTGAGGATAATGAAAGGACTCGTCTAATGGATCGGGATCGACGGAACTCCGCAGTCTCTACTGAGTCCAACTGGAGACGTCGTTTCGGTGGTTGGTGTGCCAAACCTACACCACCTCGCCTGGTCTGTGTGTGTGGTTCAGTATGGGGTTTATTCACGGGAATGGAGAGAGCTGTCATATTTCCCACTCTGTGGCTGTATCTTGTCACCTACTTCGATTCTGAGACTGCTGTACGTTATTACGGCGTTACCTTGTCCGCGTTCAGTCTCACAATTCTTTTCAGTTCTCCAATTTATGGATTTCTTGCGCGAAAAGGAGTTCCGGTCCGAATTCTGCTGTTGGTATCAGATCAATTAGAAGTGGTGGGTAACGTCCTCTACCTCATCGGCTCTCAACCTTGGATGATCCTCATGGGCAGATTTATAGCAGGATTGGGAGGAGGCTCCGAGGTTTCTTTATACGCAGACGTCGTAAGATGCACAACAAGAAAGGAGAGAACACCGATACTTTCGTTGCTTCTCATGTTCCGACAGTTTGGTCTCATCATCGGTCCTGCTATTACATTAGCCCTTGATCCTTTCAAATTTCAGCTCGGGAAGATCAAATTCAGTGTTTACAACCTCCCGGGATTGTTCATGGCGATCATGTGGTCACTCCATACAATCCTGTTACTTTTGTGTTATCCGTCCATCAAGAAACCTGTAGAAGACGAAGAAGACGAGACGGAAGAAGAGAAATCATTAGACATTTCTGAAGACACAGAGACCAGGAGTGAACAATCCTCCATGCGAGAAATCTTTCGTCTGTACTTCACACAAGAAGTGTTCGCAACCTTGATTACCACATTTGCCGCATATTTCAGTCTCATGGCTTTGGAAGCAATTCTTCCGCCATTGGTGAAGAAGTTGATAAGTTGGAATGAATTCCAGACGAGCATTGTGTACATCACCAGCGGTGTGGTGGTGGTTCTGGTCTACCTCATGGTACGCTTTCTCTCGTCAAAATATCAAGATCGACAATTGTTACTGGTGGGACAAGCAATCATTGCAGCAAACTATCTCTACATTATGGCAGTTGTTCTTCTCGTCAAAATGTTGAGTCATAAAGTTCTTATAGCGCTTATCATGTTGGGCATTGCTTTTCATGTCCTTGGAATGCCATTCAGTTTTGTTTGTGCGGACAGTCTGTTCTCGAAATGTATTCCTGTACTTGATGTCGACCGCGGACAAGTAGTGATTCGATTTGTTATCAATGTAGCCGTCCTTATTGGTCCTCTAGTCGGAGGAATAGCAGTACAATATGCATATTTAGTATTTGCGGCCATGGCTGCAATCTATATTCTTTCAATGGCTTGTACAGCATGGTCATATCATAAATTGGACCGGTGACATATTTTACTGTAAAATTTTGTAAGTAGTATGTATGTTTTCTGTATATTATTTTGCAGATGTCAAATTGTGCATTTGTCAGCTGTTTTACAGTTATCTTGTAACACACAGGCACCTAGATTTTTCTTGTTTACAGTGGCATTCAGCACCGACTTTTCACATTTTAGATTTGCTAGTGATATGTCTCCGTGCGTTTATATTCATTTTATATCCGTGCAATTTTGTTTGTCAGAAGTTGTTTTCAAAATACATTGTGAAACGAAAGAGCATGATCTCATTTTCAGTATAGTCAGATATTTCTATAGATATAAATGCTGCAGCTCTTTATCCGCTTTCAAGATGATAATATCTATTAACAATTGTCATCAGCATGCCGCAATCCTCTGACTACAGTTCTCATACCTTCCCCACTTTCAGGAGAGAATTGTGGTAACAAGGATTGATCATTATTTTCTAACTGGCCTACGTACGAGTATGCGAATTGCATCCCAAACCACGACGTCAATATGATTACAAGAGACAGTGATTCTGTCATGTATGATGCTCCATAAGAATCATGGATGGAAGCAAAATTAGATGCAAAGTTACAATCTGGCATAAAGTTGATATGCGCGTCTGTTCTACAAGAATAGGAATGCGTATTCAAGTCTGAGAATGTGAGGGAAAATGTTATGCAGTCCGTCCAGCTCAACTGGGGACAGATATTTTACATGTACATTTAGGTATGTCATAGAAAGTACGCACACATTATTTTATTCCCCTACCCTATAGGCGCAAATTCCGCTTGATTGGGGCACAAATTTTCTTTTAACATTGAATCCAATTTTGATCTCAAAGTGATGTGTTCCAGGGATGTGGAGTCGGAGTCCTATCATTTGATAGGACTCCGACTCCGGCCTGTAACTAGACCCGAAATATAATATAAACAAACTATTTGTCCTCGTGCATATCTGTCACTGTCTTGATGTCAACTTTCTCCGTCAAACAAAAGTACAGAGACAGCAGCGCATGCAAAGCTTGTAATAGTTGAGGGAATGAACCGTGATAGTGAAAAAAAGGATTGTCTTTTCACTCGGTGATTTAGTAGAGAAGACAAGCCTTCCTAGCCTCAATCACACCTACACGCCAAAAGGTCACATCAGAGACAAAAATGAAATGCTAGCTTATTTGAGAACATTACCTCTTACCCTCACGTTAATCGTGTATGTGATGTCTCCTCCAAAGCGCATATTAAAATCGAAAGTGTACTCATATTTTTTTGGAGGAGAAAAATGTGGGACTTTTCTGCCTGGTAGAGACTGGAGAAAAACCGTGCGAAGCACACATCAACAAAATGGGAGGAGCCGAGTCGTATGCATCCAACTTAAAGCGACATTTGATAAACTTTCATCGATAATGATTGATAATTGATACAGCAATGATCACTAAAAATAGATTCAGCTAAGCCTATAATGATCTTTGATGTAGGTTACCGGTTTGTTTTTCAAAAAAAACTGGGCTTTATATACTTGCCACCCGGAGTCGGAGTCGCAGTCCTATCAACCCTCGGAGTCGGAGTCTTATCAAATTTTTTTTTTTTACTGAATTTTCACCCCTAGCACAGCTATGAGCCATGAACGAAGCTAGGGGTTACTCAATGAAAAACTAATAAATTGTATTACTGTAAATAAATAAAAGAAAAAAAATAGATCTTATAATCTGATTAAGCTGCCCCCATCAGAAACCTATTCGCACGCCTCTTGAAAGTATCAAGATTGTATTGGTCAGGGAAAGTGGTCTGGGGAAGCTGATTCCAAAGCTGTGCCGTGCGAACAAAAAAGCTTTTCGAGCGACTCACAGTACGTGCGCGTTCTAAGCTCACATTATAGCATGTGAGTGCATTAGCTCTGCGTGTGCTTCTGGAGAAGACCTTAGGTTTGGGTACGCACTCATTTACTGCAGAGCTGCTTCTACCGAAATAGTACCTGTAGAAGAGACTGAGTGAAGCAACATCCCGTCTGACGGAGAGCGGCTGCAACTTGCTAGCAAGTTTTTCACCCATGAGATTCTTGACACGTTTCTCAACCCGTTCAAGGAGGTTAAGATGCGTTTGTGGGGCGCCTGCCCACAGATGACAACAATACTCCATCAGAGGACGAATAGTGGACTTGTAAAGATAGCAGACAGTCTGTGGTGGAAGATAGCTGCTGGCACGATAGAGACTACCAATGCGTTGAGCTGCCTGCTTGCTAATGGATTGGATGTACGGTTTCCATGACAAGTCTTTCGTAACCGCTAATCCAAGGAAGGAGATGGAATCTTGTTCTCTGATCCTATTATCTGACATCTTAATGCTATGATCATCATCTCCTTTAAGTCGTGAGTGCAGAATACTCTGAGTTTTTGAAGGATTGAAGGAAACAAGCCAATTGGCGCCCCATTCTGAGACCCTGCGTAAGTCTTCATTAAGAACGTCGCATAACTGCTGACGTTGCTGAGTGTTTTTAGCGAGTCGCTCATTGGAATTGAAGAGTGTTGTGTCATCTGCATACATCACCAATTTACTCACTAGGCAGTCTGGGAGGTCGTTGATGTACAGCAGAAAAAGAGTGGGTCCCAAAATTGACCCTTGAGGAACTCCTGCATTGACAAACTTGGTGGAAGACTTTTGGCCATCTAAGACGACAAATATCTGCCTGTCACTAAGGAAAGAAGCAAGAAGTTTGTGGAGTTGATCAGCAACTCCATAGGACTTTAGCTTCATAAGGAGTCCCTGATGCCAGACTTTATCGAATGCCTTGGAAATATCCAAGGCAACTGATCTCGTCTCACCTTGTCTGTCAAGGACACGACTCACATGTTCAGTGACATATGAAAGAAGATCTGCAGTTGATCGAGAGTGCCTGAAGCCATACTGTTCTTCTGATAGAAGGTTCTGAGTTTCAAGGAAGTTAACAATGTGTTGGTTAATCACTGCTTCAAAAATCTTGCCAGTAATTGGAAGCAGGCTGATAGGACGGTAACTAGATGGAAGAGATGAGTCAGAACCTTTCTTTGGAACTGGAACCACGGAAGCTACTTTCCAACAAGAGGGAAACTCACCGGTGGATACACATCTACTGAACAGTTTAGATAAAAGTGGAGAAAGCTCAGGTGAGAGATGCTTGAAGACCGAAACCGGGATGCCGTCTGGTCCACTAGACTTAGAGCTATCGAGACCGGCGATGATCTTTTTGACGTTTCGGACTGTGACTGAAGGAGGACTAACTGTCTCATCAGTGCGCATGGGAATTGGAGGTGGAATTCTACCTCCATCGTCTAATGACGAATTCTTCGCAAACTCTTTGCAAAGAAGCTCGGCTTTGTCTGCTGAGGTTGTCGCCATAGAAGTACTGACTTCGGCATGACGTAGTGCTGGGATGGAGGATTTGTTCCTATTGGTGACACTGTTGTAAATCCTCCAGAAGTCCTTAGAGCCAAGCTTTTGGGTAGCAATGGATTTCCGTACATACAAAGCGTAACGGCTTTTGGCCTGATGTATGGTTTCCTTGCAATGTCTACGTGCGGTTTTGTACAATTCAAGATTGCTAGCGCTACTGTCACGCTTATACTTATGGAAAAAGTGGTCACGCTGGCAACTTGCAGCTGCACATTCTGGTGTAAACCAAGGTTGTGAGTGAGGCTTCATTTGGAAAGTACGGTGAGGGATGTAGGCCCACATCCCTATCTGAAGCCACTCTGTCAGTTCTTGCGCCGACTTGTGGACGTTCTCGCTCAGAATCAAATTCTCAGCTTGAACTTGACTAAGAAAAGTGCGGAAGCCACACCAGTCTGCTTTGGAGAATTGATAAACTGTTCTATGGAAGGGTGCAGACGGTGTGGAGCAAACTTGTTTGCCAGAAACTATGATAACACAGTGATCAGACGTGCCGAGGGGAGAAGTAACCTTGTGTGAAAAATAAGTTGGATTTGAGGTGAGAAACAGGTCAAGGAGATATCCAGTATCCCAGCTCGGTCAGGCACTCTGGTAGGACAAGTGACAATTTGACTAAGGTTGTGAGAGACAGCGAAATCCTGGGCTGCCTGACCGGTGAGTGCACAAGCCAGTCAACATTGTGCACGTTGAAGTCACCAAAAACGGCAACTTCAGCGCTGGGATACTCTTGTAGAAGAGAATCGATCTTGTCAGAAAGAACATTGAAAATATCCGCATTAGTTGATGGAGAGCGGTATAGGAAAAATAGAAGAAGAGTAGTCTTCTGCAGCGGCGCAATGAAGGCAAGATACTCATGCCTTGGATCCTCTGAGCTACAAAGCCTTCTCAAGGGAAGGCTTGTCTTGGCATAGACTCCAAGACCATGACAAAGTGCTTTATCCATCCGGTGAAATATGTATCCATCAGGAGTAACGTCGCTTGATGACACACTGGGATCTAACCTGGTTTCCGACAGGGCCAGAAGATCTGGTGACTTACCTTGCAGGAAGATGTTGATGTCGTCGTAATTGGACCTCAGTCCTCTTACGTTGCTGAAGCTGATCCTGAGAGGGGTTTTGAGCTTGACGGCTTGACTACGTTTCTTGTGTGTCTTTCTCATTTTCATAATTTCGCATAGAATATCAATCAAATAAACGAAAATTATACTGTACAACAAAGTGATACAAGAAACTTTGGAAGGCATCAGAAAAACGTAAATAATAGCAACAAAGCTGCAATAAATAATACGCAAAAAAGACACTTATAGGCACAGTTCATGTCGCAAAAGCTTGAAGAAACCCAATGAGAACCCCTTTGCCGTAACAATGGTACAAGTCAGGTAGGCCACAGAGGAACCGGATACAGCTACACGGGCTAAACCCCTCAGTAAAGCTACCCACGCATGTCCGTGGCAGTGGAACTGTACCGCCTTTTTTCGAGCAGTTGACCGGGCCTGCCTCCCAAAGCATTACCAGTGGGTTCGGGACCCTCGAACTACCTGACGCCCGTATGCCGTGAATACGTTGGATCTGTCACACCTTAACCTGCAACAAATGGAGAAGTGCAAAAGAGAGCAGTGGAAGGAAGTTCGATCACAAATGAGCCAAATAAGTGCCATGCCCAAAAACCTGATTCAACAACATGAAACATCTGATGACTGTTCATATCTCGCAAACCAGGGAGTGGTGTTAATTGGGACGGCCGAAGCCTACCACACATTTAAAATAAACAAACGTGGAGAAAAAGAGTGAAAAATTAATCAAACATAAATAAATTCAATGACCAGTAAAATAAAAATAATATTCCAGAGCCTGCTAGTTAGCCGGAGCACGGTCACAAACCGCCGACAATAAACCTTTCCGACAAGGTAGAACCCAAAGAAGCATGAGCTTCAGACGACAAAGCCTTATTGCGACTCCGTTTTCACCCTTTCACCGCTTTGAGGCCGCAGGTTGAGTGAGAAAGGGAAATGATAGGACTCCGCATTCCTGATATGAAGGCGCTCTGTATGAGAATAAATCATTCAAATTAAAGAAATTTAAGAAACGTAGCAGAATTTAAGCTTTGCTGTCGCTACCGTAGATTTAGCTTGCCGTCAAATTCATCAATATTGATCGTATTATATTTGCCGTCATTGAACTCGAAACAGATTTATTTTCATCAGCTTTTTTATTTTCTACAGCATGTCACTCATTAAAGAATCTTTCAATACGGAACATTTCAACATATTTACACTATTTTCGAACGCTTGCTGTAAGTATGCTTGAGAACGTGATTTGTCTTTTCACTCGGTGATTTAGTGGAGAAGACAAGCCTTCCTAGCCTCGATCACACCTACACGCACAAAAGGTCACATCAGAGACAAAAATGAAATGCTAGCTTGTTTGAGAACATTACTTCTTACCCTCACGTTAATCGTGTATGTGATGTCTCCTCCAAAGCGCATATTAAAATCGACAGTGTACTCATATTTTTTGAGGAAGGATGGGGATTTTCTTGCTTGGTAGAGACTGGAGAAAAACCGTGCGAAGCACACATCAACAAAATGGGAGGAGCCGAGTCGCATGCATCCAACTTAAGGCGACATTTGATAGTCTGTCATCGAAAATGATTGATGATTGATGCAGCAATGATCACTAGAGATAGGTTCAGGTAAGTCTATATGGATCCATGATGCAGATCACCATTTTTTTCAAAACAACTAGGCTTTATATACTTGCCACTCGGAGTAGGGAATACGAATTACCTGAATATGCGATTTGACAGCATGCTGAGCGGCCACAAGGGAGTAGAAAAGGGAGCTACATGCTTATCAAACAAGAGTGATATGAGACAAGCAGTGAAATGTGTGGATGAATAGAACTTTCTCAGATTCGACATGCATCGAATTTGTTGATGCGGAACACAGTTCCTGCTTCACTGTGAACTCACATCAGCCCGGAAAATAAATCTATTTATTCCACCCCAACAGAATGTAGTTATTGCATATTTTCATTGGTTCTTAACTGCTTAAAAGCATTAATGCACAGTTGCACACACATTGATTTTATTAATATATCAGCTTAGATTCTGATCATGTGATGCTCACTTGGACATTGACACGGGCAGCTACTTGGTTTCTCAACATATAACGAGTAGGCCACTCCATCATGCGAAATTTATGTAAAATTGTAATATCAAATGCAAGCTTTGATTGAGTTCTACGACAGAGATCCATAATTTGAGTTACTATAATTCCAAGCAAAAGTGCTTGAAGAGGAAATTTCGTAAACCGATGCCTTGACCTACAGCTTTCATATAATCAAAGACAACAGCATGAAAGTAAATGCAGAGCAGAGAATTTATTCTAAGCAATGTTTCAATTGCGATTCATAGTCATCTGCGCACACATCCATTTTGCAATGGGAGTGTCTGTATTTCAGTGCTTAATTTGCACCAAGAGGATGATGCTTGGCATTTTCAAACGTCACTTGGTGTTGGCCTATATTGACATATTTTTAAACGGACGGATTTGATGAAATGCTACTTTTAATTACCCGTGCATTTAATTAATGTCTATAACCCCAACACTACAGCTTTCTTGATGAAACCAAAACCATGTCCATTTGCTATCAAGCAAGTGGAAAGGAAGACGAAGATATGACATTTTTCATAAAGGAATGTGCTCTGTTAATTCATCCTATTTCGTACTTCTTAGTTGACACAACTCACATTTAGGAGCAAAATTTCTTTTGCATCTATTGCCCAATTTAGCGGAACGATTGTTTTAGGAAAAATCGAAACAATTGCATTGAAAAATAACTTTTTGAGGTTGAAATCGAAGATATGCTTTGTGATAGTTAAACTTGCAAACATTGGGAAATATCCGAGTATTCGTCAAAGTTAGGAACAGGGCTGGAATGATCCCATCACAGAATTAGACAACTAGGCTTCGCTCATTGAGTGTTCTTAGAAGGAATTCGTCGTAGATCGCATACTATTGGAAATGGCACAAACTCTCTCTAACAATAAACTGTCTGTTGGCTTTTGTAAGCAGCCAGTGAGTGGCGTGTGTGTTGCAATATCACTTCGGAGTTCGGACACACAAAACACACATCGCTGTCTTGCTACATTCATTGTATGCAGTGAGGAGGAATGCATAGAAGAAGTTGGTGAAATCATCAAGTGAACTTATTTTCGTGCGCCTGCTATTTTCTTTAATAATGATCGGAAAGACCAACATTATGGAGAAAACTTGTGCGCAATGATCTGAATTCTTCGAATTTGCAGGTATCGTGGTAATAGAAGCATTTTGATGGAATTCACAGCAATCCGCAAGCGACGCACGACTATTTCCTATCTCTGTAAGGTATTAGGAATTCCTTTTCGCCCACTTACTAAGTTCTAGCGTGTACGTGCCATTGTTTTGAATTCGTCTTCACTTCTAGTAAACTGAAAGAGTTGAACAATCTAATTCTGTGGATCCCATGCATGAAATCACCAGCATAACATTGGAGGTTTCACATCTGTGAATATTTTCTCAATCCAACATCACCTTATGCATCCAGGCTAGTACCTTGCTGCTACGTAGTGGAGAGGTATCGTGACGACGTTCTGATTCGTATCAGACCTCCTGATATGATGACAGACATTTCGTTCGCATCTGTAGCAGGTCCTTAGTCTTTAAGATCCACGACTAGCCGCTTTATTCTTCCACAGCGATGAAGAGCTCTGTGCAGCAAAACTTTTATCCTGCATGCTCGTTCTATGTACAACTATACTTCCACAAAATAGTTTGAAAACTCATCAAGTTTGTGTATCTGGTTTCACTTGGCTTTGCAGCAATCGATTTTAATTTTGAAGAACACTTCATTTCATAGAAATCCGACTTTTTCCATTTGTTTAAGTTACTTTACGGGACAGTTGTGTTCGGTTGATGATTAAGAAATGACTCATAAGTGTACTGTGGATATAGTCATGACGTAACCACCACGTAGTGTTCTGCGACATTATTGTGACCGCTCGAGTCTAAGTAGCGCGCAATGATAAGTTCTATGGCCTCATACAGCGTTTTCTTGAACATAAAGTGCTCTGAAAATGAGTGGTATGTATTTGCATGATGCTATATATGCATTGATTGCTTGCTGATTCAAATTCCTTTTTACGACTCCTCATGAACGGCAGTGAAAGTGACGTAGAAAAGATCATCAACGGCAGTGCATCCAATTTTCTATTTCTGTAATTAAAATATCGGCATGTACACCTTCATCATAAATTTTATGAGTAGCAAAAATAAGAGTTTAAATGAAAATTCAGAAAGAGATATTTGATTTATCTCCATTGTTGATGATCAACTGCATTGATTAATCGTACCTTTTCAAAATCATTTATCAAAATTAGTTTCAGGGTCCCAACATTTTGAAAGGACTCTGACTACGGGCTCATACGTCAAAAAGCTTGTATTGTTTATGGGGGATTCGCTGGTTCTATATGAAAACATCGTAACATGAAAAACATCGTAATAATAATATCGTATATGAAAACATCGTAACATTAAAAACATCGTAATAATAATATCGTAATTTAGAAACATCGCAAATGAAAAATATCGTAAATGAAGAATCATGGAATCCAAGATTTTGGTATAAAAACATATCCGGTATCAAATGGAAAAGATATCTAATTTATGTCCATCCATAGAATCCTAAATAGATATCCGCTGGAAGTGACGCTAGGCTTCAGATTACTAGGAGCCATGAGCCATGAAGGAGAATATGCCTTTGTAAGACCAATACGATGTTTTTCATTTACGATGTTTTCATATACGATGTTTTCATTTACGATAATTTTCACATTACGATGTTTTTAATGAATACCGGATTCGCTAGGTTCTCTAATTTCCCTTATTAACGACAGATCTTGGTCGAGTTGCCTGAGTCATTTTCAAGTTGTCCAATCTTGTTCTGTGTGTTCTACAACTTCTATTGCCCTATGACTATACGTGGACAGATCAATGCCATTATCAATTCTCTTGCTGAAGTGTCTCCTATATTGTCTTGACTATTGTAAAAGCTTGAATTTTCGATTTTTGACATTTCGTGAGTTTGAGTTCCACCATATCCAGGAGTAAATGGATATTATGAGCCTCTTTTATTAAAATTTCTTCACTCTCTGGAGGCTTTACTGGGAGCAAAGCGAGGGATTTAATCCTCTGAAATTTCAATTCACCATTCAAAATGTTGAGTCACGCAGTGCAGAAATTCTCACTTTTGGCGCAGCCTAGCCTATGATGCTCTCATTCAGGCAAAGAACCCATAAGCTCCTGAAATTATTTATGTATATTTTTGCCGCATATTGGTAGAGATGAATTTACAGACCTGGGCACACGATCAAAATATCATGGGTCCGCGATTGAAAACTTGACCTTCCGAAATCACGATGCCGCGATCGCGATCGAGCCGAGCTGCGATTATCTGATACTTTTTCAAGTAACTGAATGTATATAATGCTTAATGCTTACTGTAACGCTCAATTTTTACAATTGCGTTGATCTGAGGGGGCATGCACGGCATGTCATAGGCCTGTGTTTGCTAAGATGAAATGAATGATAGCGTGGCGTCAAATGGCCTCGGTCCATGTGTGCCTATACATGGATCGTGAAGATGATTGGAATACAAATATAGGCATACTCGTCACGATGGCATGGACTCTAGAACTTGAGGATGCGTCTTAAATATGTACCGACGCATATGAAGGCGCTCTGTATGAGAATAAATCATTCAAATTAAAGAAATTTAAGAAACGTAGCAGAATTCAAGCTTTGCTGTCGCTCCCGTAGATAGCTTGCCGTCAAATTCATCAATATTGATCGTATTATATTTGCCGTCATTGTACTCGAAACAGATTTATTATCAGCATTTTCATTTTCTATAGCATGTCACTCATTAAAGAATCTTTCAATACCGAACATTTCAACATATTTACACTATTTTCGAACGCTTGCTGTAAGTAGGCCTATGCTTTAATGCTTGAGAACGTGATTTGTATGGACAGATCTATTCATGAGTATTTTCATCCCAAAATCCTAATATATTTCATGAAAATGCACAAAACATACACAAAAAATACATAGGCCTATCAACTTGCATAAATACTCTATGAAATAAGAAGACTTCGACTCGACTCTGTACAGCGTAGCTATTTACGAGCAATATGATTTGTATAATACAGCACAGATCATCACATTTAGTGAATGAGATTCATCTCTATAACTCGACATTTCAATTGATGAATGATGCATGCAACTTGCATCCGTCACTCATATCTGCTTCGGCTGAGAATGTGCAAGCTTTGGGTGGTCTCCACTCTCTCTCTCTCTCTCTCTCTCTCTCTCTCTCAGTGAAGAGTTGTCGGTGGTGACGTCATCACAAAACTTTGCAACTCTCCTGCGCTTCAACGATGATGAATAAGATGAGAACATGTGCGGAACAGGGAGCAGGGATGCGGTTTGAGCGGATAAAAACGATATGTAGAATTGGTCGAACTACACCTTTAACTTCCACGATGCCCAGCTGTGTAAATTTATTTAGACAATTGCACATATACTATTGAATATAAACAGTAAACAATTAAATTTTCTTTTTCATAAATGTCATTTAAAAAGATGCCTGTCTAGACAATTTTCATCAATCTAGTTTTAATGCCGGAGGTGCAATCTGTCAAATTGTTTCCAATAGGTCTATTAACACATAGGAGAGGCTATTTTGATCAGTGGCGTCGTCTCCGTGCCTGCGAGGCCTTCGCCGCATACCCAAAAATAATTATTTACGTTCATAAAACAAAGGTTCAGATAGTTTTAATTTTTTGTTCTTGAGAGCATCTTTATGTTTACACCTTTACAAACAGTTTCAAGTCACTACTCTCAAATACGTTCCGAGCGCCAGCGCTCAGCTGTTAATTGCACGGATCTTCAAGCAATCACACAATGCGTTGGGGATGTGTTCACAGCAAAACACACAGTTTGTGTGATATGTGGAGCGTGTGCGCTTAGCTCGATCGTCTTCTCCCGATAGAAACGAAGAAGCAAATATATTGCAGCAATGCAAGAAAAGATCTATTTATAAATTCTTAGATTCAGATAGAGAGAGGCGCAAATTTTCCCTATTCGTGGCTTCGCCAAATTTTGGAGAAAATGATGACGCGTTGAATAATCGTGTCTGCGTTCACCAATGGCTGAATGTTGGATCGGAAGGTTAGAAGCCGCTGAAAGGAGATAGCGATGAAGGTTCCATAATTTGATGTGTGATTCAGCCAGAGATAATGATATGATGACAGCTATGTTTTGAGGGCGTCAATGGCAAATTAGAGGGCCGCGTTAGCGGCCCGACAATTTGCCATTGACAGCCCGAAAAATGTAGATGTCATAATCATTGTATGCCATGTTGCGAAATATTTCTATGGTTTCATTTCCAGGCCATGAATTTTCCGGGCCGTTAATGAATTTCTGGGCATTATCAAAGATATCAGTCTTATATACATGGTATACAATGATTCAAGGCATATTTGTGATATTACGTTTATGGCGGCGATTTCAACACTGGTTATTTTCTACACCGGCCAGTCGTGCGAGGGATTATGCAGAAAACTCTAGCCACCGTACACGAAGTTTATGGCATTGAAATAAAAACTAAACCACTCTCAAGGGATAGAATATCAGGAGGAGCACAAAAAACATTTTAGCAGACCTAAATTTGAAACATGTAGGTGATTGACAAGCTATAGTAATCACAACAAAGACTTGCGTTAGCAAAAGCTTCCTTAAGAGTGAATGTTCTTTATGGTAATCTTACCAAGGTAATCAAGCGTCATGTGAGAAATCACAATTCACATGCAGAATAATAGTCAAGATTGGGTAGTCTATGGACTTCAGTGTACCTTTCATATAAATATCAGAGTCTATTTCTCAAATCATTTCATTCTCTAGTAGTGGATGTCAGCATGATTTGAATGTTCATGTACTTGTACAAGTGTTTGAAAATTCACTGAAATCAGATAGTGTCAAATTAATTATTTTATGCAGTTCATGCTGTCTGCTGCAGAAATATAGGAATCCACTTTGGAGCGAAGACCTATGGTTTGGGAGCACGCGACGCCACTGATTTTGACAATAATTGGCACAAAAGCAATTGCATGTACGTTTCATATAATAGATCAAGAAAGCGATTGATCTGCTGATGCTTTATTTTCTTATAGATAATCTTGTTGATTCTTTATCTTCCGAATTTTTACATATTATAACGTACTACTTACATTCTGTATATTAGTAGATGTAATCTGCGCATTTCGGCAGAAGAGCCGAAATGACCTTCTCCGATACATGGATAATAATTTCGTCAGAATTAAATTTGTACTCTGTGTAGGTAGCAGGAACACTTAGCGGACCTTCGAGTGAAGCTTTTTGCGACTGAGCAACTCAAAAGATCGACTGTGGTTTACAACAGTTTGATATGCGAGAGATCTATCTGTTGAAGCCACATTCGGGAGTATGAGTGTAATTATCTAGTAAAAACTGTAAAAATCTATCTGTATTATCTAGTAAAAAGCTTCGATGATAGATGTACATTAATAACCCTCGCCCCACTGGGGGGGGGTCGTCTTCTCCCCTAGGCGAATTTTTTGAATATCTCTTTGCTTAAACCAAGCAAGTTATGGCCGCCAGATTTCTAGCACCTTACTTTCTATGTATTATGCAACTTTTGATAGAAGGATAAAAAAATTGGGACAATAGTTTTGGTGTGAGAGCTATTTTAAAATTTGAATGTTTGGAATATTTTCTGTCTGATTTCGGTATATTCACTGCAGCATCAATTCTCCATAAAATAAGTTGAGATTACATAATAATTCTTCATATACACTAAAATTTAAGATTTAAATGAAAAATGTAGAATTCGTTGGGTTAATTTATGGCATTCTTGTGCAAAATCGATTCAGAATGTATGTATTATTTTGCAACATCCTTTAATTCTTTGATTTGGTTAAAATCTCTGAACATTCATTTGTCCATTCATGTACACACGAATACGGTGACTTCATGAGCAGGCACATGTTGTGTTGTCTTCAAGCTATTTTATTGTGACATGGTTCCCGCGCTTTTTGAAATTATGCCACACTTGTAATTTTCAACACGTTTTTGAGAAAATTCATAACAAAGGCTGTGACCAAATAGGCCTACTGCTCGAAATTGCAGCATAGGAGTTGCATGGAGTGCCCAATCTCACGAAGAATGCAGCTCTAGTCTAATCATTTAGAAAATTGCCACCCAGCATCCTGAAAAATTGTGCATAGCTCGGTGGAAGATTTCGTTCAATAGTATTAAAAATGGATGAATACTACTTTTATCAATGCATAAGTAGTATGAGTACTTAAACTTGTCTATCGCTAGTATGAATTATTTGACAAATTAGTTGTGATATCTTAATTATCGTGCAGTTCTGCCCAGTTTTCTATTTTCATTTAATCAGGTTGGATGGCACTGTGCTACCAGTGGACCTACATCAACAGCAGCATGTAACATGCGACCCCAGCGCCAGTTGTAGGCTAGTCCCTATGGTCGTTGCTTAGGCCTACATAGTCATTTGCGAAATATTCCATCGCAAGTTTCAAAACACTAACCGAGAGTATTTAAAACGAATTCAGTACGTATTGCGTTCCGATTATCGTGTTAGATTATATGAAGCTCTTCGACTTTTTCGGACAGAAACTGGGAATAACTATGCGGTTATCCGAGTCTAAGGACCAATCTCGTTGGACACCTGCAGGACAGGAAGTGTCCACCAAATTTAAAAAGCCGCTGCTTGCGATGATTCCTGATTTGTAGATCGCGTCACAAACCGAAATAGAAACATTATAGCCACCTCATTCATGAAAATACAAGCTGAAGGTAAATTCCAATGGGCACCAAATGAGAACATGGATTAATTTGATATGTCCGTCATTGTGTGAATTATGCTGAGTCCAGTCATCGAGGATAAGTCGAATTGTGTATACTCTTGATTCGAATGATTTACTGACCACTGAAAACGTGTTTGGAAACATTTAGGAACGGCTATACGTTAAATTTGTGTAGTTCAGAAAACGTACTCACATATTTATCGCACGTGTAACGTCGTAACATTGAATAAATTCAATTTACGATTCAGCAGTTGTAGGATAAGACTTCCCGCATACCAGTCATTAAAGAGGAGCCCGTCGAGAACATATCCACAAAATATAGAATGAAAATATCGCCTCGGTTCGCAGAAAAATAAATAAGAGCAACATAACAAAAAACAGAGGTTGTTTTATAGAGGGAGTTATTAAAACATTTTGTAATAAAATGTTTTTTCGCGCACGATAGTTAACTTTTTCTGCTTTTCGACGACATATTCTTCATTTTAAACGTAAACTTGATTGGAATCCATTCAGAGATAATGAGAAATGACATTACTTCTGATGAAAAACTAAGTTCCAATTTTATGAAATGCGGGCGAAATAACGTCGTAAAGCGTGGAATTGTCCATGTATATTAAGTTTTACGCTACAGCAAAACTTTGATTTCAGAAATACTTCACATATATTGTTAGGAACAGATAACATCCAGTGAGTCAGTATTGTGACGGAAAACAAAATAGATTTTGATTAGATTTTATGATTTGATGCTAATCCGGTGGCCTCGGCTGTGCATGTACTCATTTTGGGAGATGAGAATCTTGAATTGAGTAGAGACTAAAAGTCACAAAAAGTTGGATAGTTTGGAGCGATATCAAGAAATGACTAAGAGGATTAACCCTCAGAAACCATGAGGGGGGTCCAGTGGACCCCGGAGCCATATTTTCCTATTTCAGTTTTTGCGCTCAGGATATATCAGCCGTTCATGCTCATGTAAAATCATCATTTTTGATAGTGAATCTGCATGTGTTATTTCATTTCAATTGAATCAGTAGAAGTAATGTAGATAGGCCAAGGGGTCCACTGGACCCGCTCCCTCAGGTCTCAGAGGGTGTAGAAATTCCCATCGCAAAATTTTT
This sequence comes from Prostheceraeus crozeri, assembly GCA_907163375.1. Lineage (NCBI taxonomy): Eukaryota > Metazoa > Platyhelminthes > Polycladida > Euryleptidae > Prostheceraeus > Prostheceraeus crozeri. The sequence goes on along the minus strand of CAJQUW010001534.1, from coordinate 266,742 downwards.
GTGATTAGATGAAAAAAAATTTCGGGCATGTCCACGATGGTGAACATAGAGTGAAAGTCATCTATTCATTGTTTACATCATACTCGTAGATGTGCATTGAGTTGGAAGATCGCAAAATGTGAATATTTTGCTTTCGTACATGATCTCGCATGACTGGTTGGCCTATATGAACAACTCGACATAAATCAGTGCCCGAAATGAAAGCTATCATTATATTCATAGTTCAGCACCAAAAACAGGCTGCTGACGAACTTTTCACAGCAGTAATGATGAGTTTGAGATCTCCACAGCTGTTTTTCAGGTTCTAAAAGTACAGCAATTTTGACTCATTTTAGGCCTGTTTCTGATAGCTTTGGATAAATTTGAAAGAATGGACAAATGGAACGGTTTTGCTGCATGGATTAAATCAATTCATTAAAATCAAATATCTGAGGCTTTATGGTGACAGAAAATATCGTAAAGTCGCCTCTTAACAACTGATGCTGTGCTAAATGTGCTTGACTTATAAAGACACCATATTTTCGCATGTGTTTACTGAGAAGGTTGAAAGACACTCAAAGGATTAGTTATATCGACCTGCTACATGCAAGCATCATTGTTTTACTTAAAATCAATTTTCCTAATGTTTTGATATCGATTTATGCAAGTAAACTAAGAATATGTGATAGGGATGAAAAAGCTCAGGTCTCTGAAGGTTAAATTCCACACTTGTTCTAAAATTCCTTCGTTGTGAAATTTTTTTTGATTTATCCAAAAGTATATTGCCAAAAAAATACTTCCCTATCTTAATGGACTCCTTTCTTTCTTGTCATCAAATTTGGAATGCCTTGCACGATTTTACAATGAAAGCTCCTGCCTTCACAATGTCAAAAATTGACTTTATTCAGTTGATCTCGGCAAATTTTGTTTATTCAATGATTATCAACATAAAGCCACACACACTCTATGTGAAACATTTTCATTTTTGCGCATCTTCACATTTGCCACTTGTGTGTTTTGTATCAACGCTTCCCTATCAGCGCCCTCGTCAACATAGCTTTGCGTTTTCTTACTCCAGAACAAACATTCATGACTTTAGGACAACTGAAGAGCGATTATAAAATAAAATTAATATCTAATTAAGTCAGATCAGAATATTAGAATGAAATGGACACAGCTTATCGTCATGTCCAGTTTGTTACGACATTTATTTAACCAAAGTGCACTTTCACTCAAAGATTGCATAAACCTGAGATTCTCATAAACTGAACGTGACATGTAGTTCATAGTATTCGGAAATCACATGAAATATGACTACAAATCGAACATCATTCCCATGGAAATTGGCAGTGGATCATTTCCAGAATATGTCGAGCAAATCAACACTATCGAATGATTGGATCGGTAGTCAAGGTGGAAATTAATTATGAATATTATCTTCATTCAGGCTCACACATCTTTGCTGAGCAGTTAAGTGCAGTGCAGAAGAGAACGCACAAAATACAGAGCATACAGTAGAACCAATGAAGGATACATGTGCGCTACTATGAACATATACACTCTAAAAAACATTGGTTTTCAACTTGTCCTTCTAAGAATATCTGACATGTTCTTCAAGAAAAAAACATAAAAGATTGGTTAACATACTATTGAAAACACTAAAGTCTTTTCAAGTTCTCTCTTAGTTTCGTTTCCTGGATGACATGTAGGGAAGTTCATTTAGAAGCAAAGGCTTATTTTAGTCTCGCTTCTGTTTTCTCACCTCATTATTGCAGTATATGATGACGAACAGAAGAAACGAACCACCATGAATTTGAGATGTCTTTCTCACTTCATTCCACGATTTGTCGCGTTGTGACGACTGATCACCGCGCCGGAGGTAATCAAAGTTCACGAAGTGATGTAAATCAGTATCATACATATAGAATGCACATTAAAATGGGATATTTGATCTTTTTTATATAATAAGGCTTATAACAATTAGGATTATTGAATAAACTTCTCATATACAGTAGATGCCACGATTTTTGAGATTATGTATTGGTCTACTATGAAGGAAAACAATGTTTAAAGGGCAAAGTACGTGTATGGTATTAAGTGAGAATTCAGCGCGTTCTGATTACAAATCACTGCCACTATTTAGTCAATCAACAACAGAGAAATCATGTCCATTGAAATAAGATTTGACTCGTCATATGACTGACGCTGAACGTTGGCAAGCAATACGGATGATTAAGACTGGTCGGTCTTATAGGACTATTGCCCGATATTTCAACAGATCCCATACGACCATTAGAAGTTTTTGTGGATCAAAACAAACAACACGGGCAGTGTGAAACATGGTTGCTGTGGGATCAACCGACGCCAGAAAACAACCAGGGCCGATCGACGCCTTGTGAGAATGGTTCGAGGCAACCCAACCATGCCCGCAACCCTTTCTCGCCTACAATGGAGGGAAAGGAGTAAATTCGGGAATATCCTGATCGCAACTACAGTTCGACGAAGACTTCGGGAGGCTGACTTGCATGGCAGAGGAATGGTACAAGGGCTCTCCTATCACCAGCTAATTTTTTCCGGAGAGAAGCATGGGCAATACAACGGGTCAATGGAGACGTGTCATCTTCACAGATGAAAGTCGTTTTCGTCTGCTTCGTGCGGACGGAAGGATTCGTGTTTGGCGCGAACCGAGGCAGTCTCTTCTACAGAACCAGGTTCAACTGTCGGAACATCAAGGACCTTTACGAAGGGAAGACCGAGTTGGTGTTGCTGAAGACAAGCGTCACCTGCAACGTTAACCGTCATCTTTGGACTGCAAAGGAACGCTATCATTTCGAAAATTCCATCTGACTTTCCGATTGACCTATTTTTATTACATTATTCCAATTTTCCGTGAAACGTTAGGAGAACGATCTTGTGCAGACAGAAATGAAGAGCAGAAGTGACATACACATCAAAAAGTCGAGTAAAATGCATGTTTGACCTCGAAAATCAGACAGTTTTTCTAATAATCAATATCAAGAGACTTTTGTTATCATGTGAAGCAAGCCTATCTGATTTTCTTAATTCTCAACGATTTAGAAACAGACTTGCTATCCCCTCACCTTCCTGGAATTTTTGTGGATGTTTTGTACGAATCTGGAGACCCCACCAAAATAGATCTAAAAAGTCGGGAAAGTCGGAAAATTCTCATGCCTGGTCATAGATAAATGGTCAATAAACTATTAATATCTATTATGAAATTTCGAACACAAGAGATAGCAGTTAAACACGTAACACGTTGGTGATATGATACGGCCTTAACTATTATGACGTTCCAGGTCTTTAACTTTTTGTGTGGCTACATGACGTCTACGCGTTTGCGTTTCACACGACGCTCGAAGTGCAACACATAGGTGATGTGATAGGGCCTTATAGAGCGGCAGCCCAGAGCATTTATTCAATGGAAAGAGTGTAGAAGATTTGAGTATTTGGAGGTGATGATAGCAGACTGACTTTCATGAATACATGTATGTATTGCTGCCGGACTGCACTCGAGTCTGTGACCCCTTTTGGCCCCCCTACGCACCGGTACATGGAATCAATTGAATTTATTCAATGAAACAATGGCACGGCTGCCAGTCGCCTCAAAAGATTCTTTAGAACTCTCTTCATACTAAACCAGGAATGACAGCAATTTTATCTGAGGCCTTCACCCCGACAGCAAGCCTAGGCCCTCCGGTCCTATTGACTTTATTCAATGGAGCGACTGCAAGTCGCCTCAAAGCATTCCACAGAGTGCAGAAAGTGTTTGGTATGAAGCATGCACAGCTTGCCGTCCTGGAGATAGTCATGAGCTTATGTTGTGCACAAATTTGATTTACGTGTATTAAGAAATCATAAAAATAGTTAAGACTTTTAGTGTGAACTGATAGCAAAATTACATATTCAAAAACATTCAGCAGCAATACATATTCACGAAAGTCAGTCTGTAATCATCACCTCCAAATACTCAAACATTCTGCCCTCTTCCCATCGAATAAATGCTCTGGGCTACTGGTCTATTAGTCTCGAAGCAAAAGAATACATGCATCAGCAAATCAAGTGGTCATTCTATCCTCATATTCATTCGCTCTATGTTCATTTTATGAGGTTTCTTTACCTCTTTTATCTGTTAGTGAAAAGCGCTAAGTGCTCTTTCCAGACTGCCCATTTTCACGCGTGTCCGGACAATAGAGCTCATTGACCTGTCCCGTGTTGTTGCATTGTAATGGTTAATTAGAATGTTTTGTAAAGACAAATACTTATTGCTTCTTTCCTACGATTACATCTATCAACTAACGCTTCATTAAATTTCTCTTATTTAGATTTGTATTATCTACGTGTACAGTTAAGTCGAATTATGAACAATCGGTTACCTCTCCGGCCAACATCTGACAAAGAGATGGACATCAGTTCATTTAGTGCAACAGCAGTGTAATTATTGTATAGGAATGTATAGGAATGTATAGGAATAAATAGGGTGCAACAATAATTTCTGCGTGGTCGAAATATTTGATGAGAATGCGATCTCGACAGATCGTTTCATAAAAAATGGATCCCCTCCTGCTAGCTCTAAGTTGCTGTATTTTCAACGTAGATTGGATAGTGTTAGTTGGAGCTGTGGTTTTTAAGCATTCATCAATCAGGTCAATATTATACACATTAGAATTAGAAATATTTGGATCACACCTTTCCAAGTCGGACTGACTTGAAGTAATCAATACGACACATGCAATTGATTGTTAATGTGCCATTTTTATGACAGTCTGTAAAGTGCATTTTGTCTTCTTCGTCTGCGTATCCATTTAACTTGCTAGCCGACATGAGCACATGTAGGCCTACCTGTTGCATATATCATTTGCGCTTTTCAGCAGTTTAATTTGCATTAAGAATTATTTATATGATCGATAAATATCTTCATGCTGTGTATGCAGACTGATGCACTAAGCTGATGAAATGATTGTCCGTGAACCCGTGTGATTCCCATGGTTCAATAGCTGATTGGTACCGAAGGTTGCGATGGAATTTGGGAAAAATCGCCCCATGGAGAAGATAAATAGGAATTTTGTACTCTTACTTTGTTACAGTCCTGGAGTTCCATCATTTTGGCCGAAGACGGTCTTATCAAATGATAGGACTCTGGACACACGAGAGTTGGAGACGGCCGGAAACAATTTTGAGACCCGCGCGCCATAGCTGCCTTGAATAGTTTGCAATTGTGGCCCAAGTGATGTCAGCATTTAACAGTATCATTTGAATATTAGGATCTTATACTACAAAATAGGCCTATAAGCTTGGAATCGTAGCTGCATCTAATTGCAGTTATGTGTCGCATCGTATTGGTTATTTCAATTTAGTCTTCGAAAAGATCAATTTAGGAAAGATGTGATTGAAATATTTTCAATGTGTATTGTGTATGTTAACCCGACTGATGGTTGTTGAAAAATCTTGAATATTCTTGGATTCATCTTACATTTCATGCCAATCATAATTCGCACTATAGGTCTAATAGCTCAGGATGCTTGAATGTCTCAGCAACAGCGAATCTTGTTGTCCACTCACGAATCGTTACCCCCTGCAGCAAACAAAAATTAATGCTCAATTACAATGCATATTACATTTTGTACTAGTATCATTCAATGACTTTCAAAACTTCCTGCCAAAGCTAAAACTCACAGCATTGTGATTTTAGGTCACCGCTCGTGGAATAGGTTGTTAGTGTAGGCTATGAAATCGTCAGTTCAGCACATAGTTAAGTGCATCCATGCTCAACTAAAGCGTGCACCTGTTTGGTGGGTACTTTGCACACTGTTACAATGAATTGTCACATTTTGTGCTTGTCACTGACCTGTTTCCAGAGTCAAAGTCCCATCAACATAATGTCCGCATCCCTGCGTATAAATAATTTCTATGCGACAAGCTCAGTGACTACTATAGTGCTGTAAAATCGGGTTACTTATCGGTTATCTCCCCCCAGGCTTTTACATTTGTCTAGAATCTGCAAAAATCAATCAATCGTCACCAAACTTCAGACAGACGTTCTTGAGTGTGTTTTCCACCCACATGCAAAAAAATTATGAAGATCGGACAAGCACTTTTTGTATTAGAGACGACAACGTGAAGCGTAGCGACGTCAACACCTTGATCTGACTTCGTCTGTTCGACGCGTTGTTACTCGTGTGTACACACTAGGTGACATGCCACGCGTTATTCACGCGTAATTACGGAACACCCCAAACATCCGTGGTTAAGGACATTCTATTCTTCTACCCGCGTACATACGCGCTGCCCTAAGAGTCAGAAATCGCTTGATCTGATGCTGTTAAAACATGGGAAATGTTTATGAATACGCGCGGGCGAGCGTTTATAGTTTGCGCGTCGTCTACGATTGTCTGCGCTGCCGCTTGAACCACAGATGAACCGCTAAGCATGTTCTGTCTTCCCTGAGCATGAAATTGAGGTCCTATCACATTGTTTAGCCTCTGACACATGCTGACACATGAGACGCAAAGTCTATATAACAGTACTACCAACTATACTAACTTACTATATAACTTATATTGCAGCAATATCCCGCATAGCCACGGATGTTTGGGGTCATGTGTAATTACGTGTGGTTCACGCGTGAATTGCACGTGATTGAGCGTGGCATTTCACCTAGTACATGTACATTGTTCTCTCTCCTTCTTCATCTCATCCACTGCTATTTGAAATCTTCACACGGCCACTACCTTGCCACACCTTTATCAAGTTAAAAATGTTATTGCAAAGTAGTGGTGGGCAACCAAGTTGGGATAGCGGGCCACCAATTTTAAAAGGCAGTATTAGGCTTAAAATCCTTTTATTCTCTATTTTTAAGTATACATAAGGGCTGATATGTATCGTACGTGCATATAAATAGTGGTCGTATTACATAACAAAGTTTTACATACAAATGCATGCAGCAGTATTATCCGCAACTGATTTGTTTAATATTAAAGAGTCATAATTTCCATTCTACAATTCATGTGAGTACTGAAGAGCGAATATGCCTATAACAAATCGTGGAAACTCTTCTTTTTGTAATTAAGCGATAATTTGACTTTTTTAGTGAATGGACCGACATTACCGTATTTTTTTCGAAAAACAACTGTCTGTAAGTGCCAAACACTTTGAGAAGTGCAGTCAGTGCAACTATCCGTCTGAAAGCCGCTCAAGATAAAAATGATTTTGCTACATGTAGGCTACATACGTGTACAGATGTCACCCAATGAAAACCCGTGCATGGGATCCACAAGTGGTATTCATGTGCTAATGCCAATTGAGTATACGAAATGATATATTAGTGTAGTAGTATACAAATGAAATTCAGCAAGAATATTTGAAAAAATGTTGGCCTGTCAAAATCTTGCGGTTGGATTCATCCATTCGTAGTTAAGTTCTAATTAATATAGCCTCTTTCTAGGTTCATTGAGGTGTGGTTTATTACGTAGAGAAACATGCCCAGCAAAACTTATGTGACTTAGCATAAAATCGCGTACGTGATGACCATTTTACGCTTATACGAGAAGATATTCATTACGAGAGGAGCATGGTTGGATAATTGGAGTGTGAATTTTTGCTTTTTGTGCCATCATGCTCATTTAGTTGTTAGTTGATGGTTTTGCAAATTCTAAAGAGGATTCCTCACCCTCAGATGCACCTCCCAAAGGTCGAAGTCAGAGTGATTCATTTTTTCCGTCATCGATTCAAATAATGTCCGCGGGTCACTGTAGATGTGAGAAGCGGTGGCGGGCCAACCAATATGTCCCGGAGGCCACCAAGTGGCCCGGGGGCACGCTTTGCCCACCACTGGCGTGAAGCATTGCAATTTAAGTCACAACAATTTTTGCCACAACTTCTCTTTTCGGGTTGCAATTGATGGAGTACGAGATCGCCATTCGGCTTACACAGCTAAAAGAGCATTTGTATTTAAAGGAGCTCCTGTATTTGGTCACTTTGCACAATAGTATTCATGTAACTTATGTTCATACGATTTAACTCACTTAATGAATTGAAGGGAAATAGAAATTGGCGTTAAACGCATGAAATTGGTAGTGTAGCGTAGGCCTACTAAGAAAAAAGCAAGCTCCTCATTTGAAGCGCAAACCAAGTCAGTAACACGATATTGGGAGTGGATGGAGTGGTCAGTTGCCCACAGGAGTTGCCACGCACAGATTCAGAATTGTCTCACACCACTAGCAGGATTTCTCTGACAAACAGTGAACAATGTAAATAGAATAATTAAATGTTGAGTTGTGTCATCAGTTGAAAATGGGAACATAGTTCTCAATAGCAATCACTTCATCCAATGTCATGAATCATCAGCAAGCCTGGTTCACATCTCTCAACATCGACACAACTCCCTGTTTAAAGTAATAAATAGTAAAGTAATAATGTTAACTTGCTAATTAAAGATCTCAAATTTACCTGCGCAGGGAGTTGTGTCGATGTTGAGAGATGTGAACTAGTCCTGCAAATGATTCCTAATATTGGATGAAATGGCTGCTATTCAGGACTGTTCGCATTTTCATCTGATGATACAATATTTAATATTATATTTACAATGTGTTTGTAAAATGCAGGATTTATTAATTATTTCAGGTCATTTCCTTTCATGTTCATGCACCCCTGTCTATAAAGCTAAGCACATTTAGATTTGGCGAGCCTCTTAATGTCGGCAAACAAAACATTTTTAACAACTTTATCCACATTCAACCACATCCTCACATGCATTGCCGATTAGATGCATGATAATAGCACATGCGCGTCATCGGAAATGAACTAAAGACATTCCATGTCGAATATTATGACTCTAGACTTAATACTTTTTGTTTAATATGCTTCCCCCAACAATACACTTGTTTATCTATTGGCCCGTATATATGTTAAATTTCTTTGGTGTTTAGTTCAAAAAAGTTTCAAAAAGGATTGCAGGGAGCAACTATCACGTAAAATAACTTCGAAGCAATCATCATTGAGGTTGCGTGACAGCCACATAAATTTGCATAGATATAAACAGAGCTGGAAAAATTACACTAAAATTTTTTTATTCCAATTCCAACAGAGCAGAAATTCCAATTCCAATTCCATAATAATATTCAATTCCGATAATTGCATGACGCGTATAGTGTATTATGTTAATGTATCCAACGTGTGTTCGTTTCAATCTAACCCAGTGCCCTTATCCTATCCTCGTTGTTCCTGTGTGCCGATCCCTGCGTCGTTCCTATGTGCGTTCTCATGTTTATAGTTCATATTTCTTGTGTACATGTATACATGTAACCGGTCAGCCTACGCCATTTTCGTTTCGTAAACGAGATATTCAATATCTCGTGAGAAAGAGAAAAGAAAATTAACGGTCAGCAAAAAATCAAACGCTGAAAAAGAGAAAGAGAGATGGGATGCGAATAAATCTATTAATAAACTGACAGAAGAAAGAAATTCAATGTGTGAATAACGTGATTGTTGATGAAAGAAAAAAGCGACCAATGACATCATGAAAACTGATTAATGGTCCATGTTAAAAAAGGAAATTAAAAATTCCGTGATAAGAACGAATTGTGGTCGGGTCGAAAGCTAACGAGCAGAGATTAAAGGAAACTCTTTCAATGTTCAAAAGAAAGTGGATTTATCGTCAAGTCTCAAAAATTTGTATAGATTAGAAACGATGAGAAATTGAGACAACAAAAACTACCAACAACACATGCGACATCTTCAGTAGCTGTTAGAAGAACTTCGGGATCTCGCGGTGTAACTTAACTACAGAAGTAACAACAACAACTGCCTACTAGCGAACAACAACACAGCAGCGTATGCGGCAACACATCAGCGAGCGCGATTGAAGATTGACGGTGTAAGTGACATTGATATTTATTATATTATTTTGGTATAAGTGAGTCCGATCGAACTGAAGTGAATTCAACATTAAGAAGTGAACTGTAAGTTTAAAGTTTTTCTTTTATCGTTGAGTATCGTATCTGTATAACTATAGTCTTGAAAATGAATATTGTTAATTGTTGTGATAGGAAGTTGAATAATAGTTCATGTAATTGCCATTTTAATTGAATCATTAATTATTAGAATAATTTGTTGACACTGTCTGTATTGTGACTTGAACTGACAGGGTTGCTGCCCTTAAATGCAGAGTTAATTTTCCTCTTTCTAAACCAATTGGTTTTCGTGTGTACAACAATTACGTTAATCTCCAATTTTTGTGCTTGTCCTATCAAGAACTAAATTCAACAATTGTTTTATTTTGATTAATTATCTTACTTGATAAATAACTAAATAACAGATTGAACAAAGATGATTGTCTTTTCATTGTTTACTTAATCGCACCCTTTACAAGGTTACAAGGCACCCGTTACAATTAACACCCTTTATTCAACAATAGAATAAAGCTCCCTCTGTCGATCTATCTATCTATCTATCTATCTATCTATCTATCTCTCTCTCTCTTATCTCTGCGTGCAGTGAACACAACGGCCGAGTACTGTGATTTCAATTTTTGTACAAATGGATTTATCACAGGTCTATCGAAAAAGTGGAATTGAGGTTTATCAAGGTCAATTCCAATTCCAGTAGATTTAAATATCGTCAATTCCAATTCCAATTCCGACTTTTTCAACTCTGGATATAAATCGTCCATATGCTGATGAATACCTCCTTTTCTCTTGTTTTCATCTTTTTGATATTCCGCAATCCTTCAATCCGATCATCACAAACACTAGTCACAGGATTGATAAAACGCTGACCGAGTTTGAGCGTAAGAGATTGTAAAATTGTATTTGTATTCTCATTGACAAACTGCAGGCTATCTGTAATGTTCGCATCTTGTATTCTAACTCATGTTAGAGGAACGATGTTACATCTAGTAGTTCAACGCATCTAACAATAATGCGTTGGTCAAAAGTCACACAAATCATGTTTTATTATAAGATGAGTCGTTGGACAGGTACGAGTACTTCTGGGTTCGGAAGAGGCTTTCAAATATGTCTAGAATCTGCAAAAATCAATCAATTGTCACCAAGCATCAGGTACACATCAACGCACACAAAATTTATGCAGATCGGGCAAGTACTTTTTGTAATAGAGACGATAATATGAAGCGTATAGCGACGTCAACAGCTTGATCTGACTTCGTCTGTTCGACGCTTTATTGTTACTCGTGCGTGCATTGTTTTCTCCCTCTCTCTCTCTCTCTCTCTCTCTCTTCGTCTCATACACTGCTACTTGAAATCTTCTCACGATCACTAACATACCACACCTATATTAAGTTAAAAATGTTAATGTAAGGGATGTGGCCTGGTCATCATCATCTCACGAGTTGTCGAGAAATGACTTTGTTGACCTCAAGAGCTTTCTGCTCAGACAATGAGGTCAGATGAAGACTGATCAAACTCCAGAGATCGTTGTACTTCAAGTTATTGTCCCTAATTCGATAAGTAGGTAGGGCTACTTGTCCGATTTGCACAAACTTTGCTATGTGGGTAGAAAATATCCTCATCTACGTGTGCTTAACGTTTTGCGACTATTGATTCATTTCTCATTTGTTGTTGTTTGTAAGTTGAAATTATTGAAATAGTGTTATTTTTCAGTTTTTCTACGCACTATATATGGGTAGAAAAACTGAAAAATAACATTATTTCAATAATTTCAACTTACAAACAACAACAAATGATATCAAAGTTTTTCTTTACAAAATCAATCGAAATAACAAAACATTGATTCATTTCTACCGAATGAAAACGAATGTGAAAACGTAGGGGGAGATAACCCATATAGGGCAAGAGCTACTGACATTTCTTCCTAAATTCGCGCACTAGTTTCTCATTAATTTTAATATGCATATTGTCATCCAACATCAATAAAACGGCAATTCTTAAGTTGTACATCCAGTCGTCTTGATGTGAGTTGCAGAGCCTCAAACATCGTAAAATCCCATTTGTTTATGTAGATCCATGTACTTCCGAGTTTCATGCACTGAATAACGTTATGAGCCAGCATACGTGTGCATTTGAAAACTCAAAATGAGATTTGCCATTTTATGATTATGATTGCACCTATAGGGCAGAATTTTCCATCATCAGGCAGAAATACGAGTTTATCGTTACCGGTTTCTTGACGGATTTGCTGCTAAAGATGATGAAAACGTCATGACAATCGATGTTAATGTCGCAGATATACAAACAGTCTCTCCTGATCACATAACTGATATTCACACAATATCTTTTAGGAACCGCATGTTTTGTTTATTGACTTCTCGAATATCGTTGGAGATGGTGAATGTGAGATCGACAATTCGTATTTTAACTTCTATTCGACTTCTTGCTTGTATTGTATTCCGACAAGACAGCTCCGTATCACATGCGTGTGTGATGCTTTTTGGTCAATCTTAGTTATTGTTTAAGTTTCTAGCACGACCGCAGAATTAGATTGTTTAATCGTATCACTTTGCTAGAAGTGCAAACTGATTCAAACAGATGACACATGCAGGAACTTAATAAGTGGGCAAAAAGAAAATTTAATACCTTGCAGAGATAGGAAAAATAGTTGTGCGTCGCCTGCGGATTGCTCTGAATTCCTTTAAAATGCTGCGATCGCCACGACTCCTTCAGATTCGAAGAATTCAGAATGCTCTGAAATGCGCAAAAGTATTCTCGATAATGTTGGGCCCTCCGATCATTTTAAAAAAAGTTAGCAGGCTCATGGAAAAACGTTCACAAACTTCTCTGTAGAACTTGATATCGTCTGTGTCTCTTTGCTGTGTGATCCGGTTGATAGCAGTCACTGAAACTTTGCACAATTTGGCGTGTTTAATGTTGAACTGGCTGCTCATTGTTCGATTGCTATGGTATTTAGTCAGGAGATTGTGCCATTTCATTTACGTTACATGTTCCAATGCTTCCCTTCTAGTCAAACAGAACAAGAGACGAGCTGTCTAATTCTGTGAGCACAACATTTCAGCTCGTCAGATCAGCGCTAATTGTGATCTGCAATTAATCAGTTCAATATCTATTCAGCAAGAGTTCCATTTTTCAGTATTTAGTTCAACCGACAGACTCATCCATCATCATACAAATTGATAACAATAAAACCTCTAGAATGGAAGTAAAACTTTATGCAATACGGCACAAAAATCGCACGCAATATCACTTAGATACAATTGTCAACTGCTGAATCATTGGGTTCTACATTTTCATTGGTTCTTCATGCCCCAAATTAGTTCCCCCGGCTGTACCGTGACCTTGAGCCAATGGCCATTCTAGTCAACTTCATATAAACAATCTTTTTCTATGTTATCCATAGAAATCCGACTTTACGCTTTGCGCAAGTTAGTGGGACTACAATATAGCAATGGTAATACGACATAGAAATTGACAACAATAAAACCTCTAGAATGGAAATTAAGCTTCATGCAATGCACAATAACGGCACATAAATCGCACGCATTTTGACTTAGATGCACCTGCCAACGTCTGTATCATTGGGTTAGAATCAGTCACATGTGAAAATCGAAGCTTTTAATTGGTTCTTCATGCCCCAACTTAGTTCCCCCGGATGTGCCGCGACCTTGAGTCAATTTCCATTCTAGCGAACTTCAGATAAACAGTTTATTTCTATGTAATACGATGTCTATACGGCATTGAAAATGTAGAACGAGCGAAGCGAGTTCTGCGTTTTTAAATAGTATAGACGAGTATTAACATCGCTATTGTTGAATATCTAGACATTGCGATTTAGCATAGAAATCATATTTAAGACTGACATCAATGAACCAGACCATAGAATTACGGAGATATGTAACCAAGATATCCATGAAATGACCATCTTTTGCATAGAATTATAACTCATCGTCGACATTTAGTTTAAGGTGATGATTAAAAAAACGTCAAATACCTAATATTAGCAGCTTAATTTATCTATATCTAATACAAATATCTAATTTAAACGGTTTCAATTCATTCAATGTTAAAATCTATGACAATAAATTAACATAATAAATGTTAAATTTTTAATTACGTTGGCTAGATATGGACATATTCAACAGCATAGACAATAGCTGTTTGTTGATGGCAATTTCAACGGTTATAGTCCACTACCTAGGACGGTCATAACGGAGAATTTTTGGACAGTTAGATATGTATGCAATTGTATTATGTAATTGTAAGAATATTGTTATACCAAGTATTGCAGGTTGCTCTTTCACGTCACAGACGTAGACACGATAAAGCATGCACGATCTGTTCGCACAACAACGTCACATGACGAGTTTGCATGAAATGAATTAAAAAAATTGTACTACATGATATCTCAATGAGATACTACATGAGATATCATGATATCTCATGATGCTCTGCTACAAGAGCAGCAACATTGGCAACAACCGCAACAACCAATGAGAAGTAACAGAAGAATAATTACTTGTTTTTACTGTGGGAGACGTGGTCATCATATGCGGAACTGTTACCATGCACGTTGGAACCAACAACAACATCACAATAATTTCAATAGAAACAGATACAACAGCAACACCAGGGCAAGACACGAATACCAGCGAAGAAGAAACTATTATGAAAACAGATACGAAAACCCCACCAGATTTGAAAATAGAAACACTTACCGAGATCAAAACAGACACGAAAGTCAAGGATTCAGAGAAAACAGAAGATACCATGAACTTGAAAGAGAGCGAAGAGATGTAGACGAAAATAGATACCGTGTGGTAAGAACCGACAATGGATACGGTCCGATCCAATACACACCAACACGAATCCTCAATCAACAAAGTAACAGATCACTCACCCACAGCACAACCTTATCTTTAACAGACTAGAGGAAGGAGAGGATGATGAAAATGATTCTGATGAAATCAAACAGCTGAAAATCTACTACATAAATATAAATGGCTTGAATCAGAGTAAAATTAATAATACTGACATGATCAAACATATGGATGATGCTGACATCCTGTGTTTTGCTAAAACGCATTTAAAGAATGAAGACCAGTTTCCTATGATTAAAAATTACACAGGTTATCACTCCATTGGAAAGAAATCTACCAATTTAGGAAGGAATATCAGAGGTATATCACTCTATGTGAAAGATGATATCCAGAATATAAAGATAGAAAATATCGTCAATGAAAATGGGAGAATTCTTATCGCTAAAATAATAGTACATACATCATGCATCTATGCTATCATATGTTATAGAAGTAACAGAGAATCTAAATACAAAGATAAAGAATTCTATCAAATTATAAAAGACAACGCAATCCAACATAATATGGAAAATATTATAATGATTGGAGATCTAAATGGAAGAATTGGAGTAGAAAATGATAACAAAAATCTTGGTCTTCCAATGAAGAAATCCGAAGATTCAACTGTAAATAGTTATGGACAAGAAATAATAACATTCTGTAATGAAACCAAATTAGTAATAGCTAATGGGAGATTCGAAAATGAAAATTTAGTGGGAAAATGCACATACCATTGCATTCTAAATAATGAAGTCAAAAAATCTATGATAGATTACTTTATCGATCAGAATCAGTGTTGAAAACATTAAACGAATTTGATATTGGTAATCCAGTTTTGTATACTGACCATTAACATCTTAAAATAAAATTGAACATCACATCAAATAAAAGAATCATTTTAGAAAATGACAGGCCTCAAAATAAGAAAATCATGCCATATAAATGGACAGAAGGAAATGCCTCAACATTTGATAGCGATAAGTTTAGCCTAAAATGCTCTGCGTTGTCAAGAAAATTGACTACTTGTAATATGAATGCAAATGACATATATACTGAACTTCTTCAAATAAAGAACAACTCAACTCATTTTCACGCACGTAAGAAATCAAAATACTCAGAAAACACTTCAAAATTAAGAAGAATCTATAGAAAAGAGGTCGCATCATTCAAAGAAAATAGATCAGATAACAATTTGAAAAAATTGATGTCATCAAGAAAACTACTGCAAAAGCAAATAAGAAAGGAAAAGCGAAACATTAAATCCAAGAACTTTGATAGATTGATAATTGCGAAAAATAATAATGATCATAAAGAATATTGGAGAATACTAAATGGAAAGAAAAGGACCACTATTACTTCAAAATTGAAAATAATGGATTTTAAAACTGAAATGATGAATTCTGAGTTATGTGAAAATGTTCAAGATTGTATCATTTCGGAGAAAAGTTGAGATTTGAACATGTCTACAGATTTTGCTGATATTCTTGACGCTGAAATAACACTACGTGAATTACAATCGAATTTGAAAAATACTAAAAACTCAAAATCAAGTGGCCCTGATCAATTTCTGTCTGATATATTTAAGATTAATGAAAATGCATTACCCATATTGCAAATTTTGTATAATAAACTTCTGCTTGATAATCAGGAACCAATACCATTTTCTGAAAGTTGGATAGTACCAGTTTACAAAAAAGGTGACAAAAATATAGTAAATAGCTATCGCCCTATAAATTTAAGCTCAAACATTGAAAAATTGTTAAGCAAAATACTCAACAACCGACTGAGCA
The DNA here is from genome assembly GCA_907163375.1 of Prostheceraeus crozeri. Lineage (NCBI taxonomy): Eukaryota > Metazoa > Platyhelminthes > Polycladida > Euryleptidae > Prostheceraeus > Prostheceraeus crozeri. Next base: position 250,170 of record CAJQUW010001534.1, on the reverse strand, counting down.
AATGGTTAAAAAGAAATTGCATCATTCATCAATGCCAAACTGGTTTTATGAAAAGAAGTTCTACAATGGATAGTATTAATAAATTAATATTAATTAAAAGAATTAATGCAAATCTACAAAAGTAATAAGCATTCACTATACATGTGTTTTATTGATTTATCAAAGGCCTTTGATACTATTCCAAAGAAACTTCTTTTTTACAAATTAAGTAATATGCTTCCCAATGGCAACTTTCTCCGCCTGCTGATAAGACTGATAAGTGAGAAAAATTATAAAATTTTACATGACGGTAATGAATCTGATGCTTTTACTTTGAAAAATGGAATACCTCAAGGAGTCAGTTTGTCACCAACTCTGTTTTCAATATTTATAAATGACCTTGCAAAAGAACTTGACTTAAACATTGGTGATCGCAATGCAGTCAAACTTGGAGAAATTAAAATCCCTTGCTTAATTTATGCCGATGACATTCTTCTGATGAGCAATGATAGAAATAGTTTAGTTAATCAGATACAAAAGGTCCATGATTTTTGTAAACAAAGTGGCTTGAAAATAAATTTCGAGAAAACAAAAATCATCACTCAAAATACCAAACACGAGAATAATCATGTAGAACTTAATCTGATAAATGAAGTAAAGCGAATTGAAACAGTTTGTGAATATAAATATTTAGGATTCTGGATAGCCAACAACACAAAGAAACATTTACTTTCTCTAACTAAGAACGGCAACAAATCGGCATACCTAACTACTAAAAAACTTAAAGAAATCGGAATGTATTCTTAGGAACTTATAGAAATCACTCTAATGGAATTATTGTGAAAAATACCTTTGAAATGTTAACATTATCAAAAATGCAATATGGTAGAGAATTTTGCTATTATAATAAATTATCTGAGCTAAATAAAATACAGTTTCAATTCTACAAACGTTTCTATCATCTGCTGACTACGACTGCAAATTATTGTTTAATAGGTGAGTTCGGACTATTTCCTTTTGAATATTACTTCGATAAAGCTGCAATCAATCTATGGATTAGAATTGTCTTCAGCGAAAATACTAGCATAATACTACATAATAATGAAAGGTTGTTATGATCATATTTTATATAACCTAGACAATAGAAAATATTCATTCACCTGGTGCTGGAGAATGGAAAAATTTCTAAAACAACTTAATTTATCATATTTATGGCTGAATCAAAACAATTTGGAAATAAGCAAACAAAAATGTAGAAACATAGTCAAGACAAGATTAATTGAACGTTTCAGAGTCGTATGGATAAATGATACGAAGAAAAGTAGAACTGGGATTGACTATCTGGAACTATGCCAATTCGATTGCAGCCCAAAAACCTATTTGAACCTCAATGTAAAGATAAAAATAATAATACCATTATTGAAATTAAGATGCGGAAACCATGATTTGGCAGTAAGAACCGGTAGCTATAGAAATCGATTAAGTTATGAAGAAAGACTATGTAATTTATGCGATGATAGAACAACAGAAACTGTATTTCATTTCATTTGTGAATGTTCAGTATATAACAATATCAGGCTGCATTTCATACCCTTCTTTTCACGCATCTCGAAACAAAATTTCTATGCTATGTTACAAACTTTAGAAATGGGGAAAGTCATGCAACCATAGAAATAAACTGTTTATCTGAAGTTACCTAGAATGGAAATTGACTCAAGGTCGCGGCACATCCGGGGGAACTAAGTTGGGGCATGAAGAACCAATGAAAAGCTTCGATTTACTCATGTGACTGATTCTAACCCAATGATACAGACGTTGGCAGGCGCATCTAAGTGAAAATGCGTGCGATTTATGTGCCGTTATTGTGCATTGCATGAAGCTTAATATCCATTCTAGAGGTTTTATTGTTGTCAATTTCTATGCATGCAACTGAGCAAATACATTAAGAACGCGACTAACATCAGAACTGACAGAATGTAGCAATGACCAATGGCATCGTGATCTATGTTCAGACGCATTAAAGATTCATAAAATCCTACATCACATTCACTGCGAACTAGAAACACGAGCAAGAATCGATAGGTCCGGAGCGCATATCAAACTTGTGCAGCATTCTCATTAACCGATCCTATTGGAGGTAAGACAATTTGAAGGATCATACAGATACGTATTGATAATTATTACGTTTTGCTTTTTATGTGTTTTTTGTTCCGGACCTCTCACATATTAGGACTTACTAATTAGAAGAGAAGGGTGTCAAAGATTATTAATAAGTAAACATTTATTGATGCCGCTCATCAACATTGTGCATTTTGTCTTGAATGATTGCAAACCTAGTTATGCATGTCATTCCAATTGATGCAAAAATCGAAAATACCTAGCAACTTATATTCAGTATTAAATGAATTGTCCTCTCCTTCCAGACATGGTTATTCAACGTCTATCATTCTATCATTCTCACTTCAAATCATAATTTGTAAATATCTCACTTCTGATTTCATTGTCATTCTTGCAAATATGTCATTTTCTGTACTCGATACTTGTCATCGCATAACCTGTCATACTTTTGTTATAACTTGATCAACGTGTTTTCATGCATTGGAAATATACGATTCTGATATTCTGATATCTCAGCTGACACTGCGATAAGATGCTATGTAATGACTAGGTAGCGAGACTACACCATTTCATCAGCTCGGTCAGACACCGATCTTAAATGTTGCTAGATCTTATGAAGAATCAAAACGTGTTGCGCCTACAATAAAGTCTGTTAACATCATTTTTGTGATCAGGATAGACTGTCTGTTTATGTGCGACAATAACATCGGTTGTGATGGCGTTTTTTCATTATCTTTAGCAGCAAATCGGTCAAGCTACAGGTAATGACAAATGTCGTATTTCTGCCTGATGATGGAAAATTCTGTCCTAAAGTGCAATCATGATCATAAAAATGACAAATCTCATATTTTGAGTTTTCAAATGTATGCTGGATTGAAACTCTGTAACTGTTTAGAGGTAGAACTTCAGAATTGTCGTTTTATTGATGTTTGGTGACAAATATAAAAAAATAATAAGAAACTCGTGCGCGAATTTATGAAGAAAATGTCAGCAGCACTCTTACGAATATGTAGGCCCTACCGTTAGTCTTTCCGATGAAGGCAAATGCATGCACAGACGAATGTGCGAGCATGAGCTATAGAAATCCATGGATGGACAATATCTGCTTGTTGATGGGAATTTGAGCTGCTTGTTCAAGTACCGAGCCGATCTACAGTCCGTCTTTCATTCTTAAAGAGCGTAGGATTTCGATTGTGTAGTTTTTATCGTGCTGCACTAGCAATAGCAACGTCATGCGCGTAAATAATCGACAGCGATCAAAACTAAACACTGTTTTGACCATAGAGTAAATATATTCGGTAGAGTGGTAACTCCGCATTAATTAAATCCCCAATGTGTATGCAATTTTGATTTTATTAAATGAACTCGAGGGTGATATCCTTGGTAATTGTTACCAAATGTGAGACACATGCAAATTTTTGCAGTTTTAAAGAAATTGCCACGGAACTGAATGATCATCATAGTAATGCAGAAGGAATGACAGAATTTTACAGATTGTACCTTGTCATGATCCTCCTTGTCATGACTGCCTTGGAGAGTTAGTGTTTGTTAAATTAGCAACTCGATGACCTGCTATTGCCTTTATATAAAGTTGAACCTCAAGAGAATCTTCTTAAGCGTGATCATGCCACTGGTAGAGCAAAATAAGAGAATAAAGACAATGATTTCAATTAACTTTGAAAGATGTAATTGAGTCCACATCACTATTCAGATTCAAGAAATGAAACATGAATTTAGTGAATCGTAAAATCATGCCGATGAAAATTGAATTAAAAACGTAAAATTTCACCCAAGAAAGCACGAATAATATTGCGACTTTTTCATGAAGTCCGGCAGCCAGAACGAGTTTCTGCAGGGAACGAGGCCGAAAGTGAGACTTTCAGAGAATGATGTGCACCCTATGCCTACTACGAATCTGTACGTCTGCCGAGTTCTAGTGAGTTCCTCTTCTTGTCAGACAGAATCAAAGAAAAACATTTGTAAATCCAATAAGACGCAGATTGCAGTTTTTTGGCTAAAATGAAATTTTCTATGTTTTCTATGATTATGCACTAAGGCCAGAGTCACAATTATTGGCATAGAATGTCTTCAGGTCATTTCCTACGATGTGCATTTGCTTTTATCATGCATCTGATCGACAATGTATGTGAGAATGTGGTTGAATGTGAATAAAGTTGGTAAAAATGTTTGTGTTTGCCAACATTGAGGCCAGCCAAATCTGAATGTGCTTTGTTTTATAGACAGGGGTGCATGAACATGAAAGGAAATGACCTAAAGACATTCCATGCCAAAAATTATGACTCTGGTCTTAGTACTTTTCATTTTATCAGAGAAAACAAAGAAAATTTCATTTCAGCCAAAAACTAAAATTGCAGTCTGCGTACTATTGGATTTACAAGTGTTTTTCTTTGATCCTGTCTGACAAGAAAAGGAACTCACTAGAACTCGGAAAACGTGCAGATTCGTAGTAGGCATATAGTGTACATCATTATGTGTGAAAGTCTCACTTTCGGCCTCGTTCCCTGCAGAAACTCGTTCTGGTTGCCGGACTAGTAATGCGGATCATGAAATTCCCTTGATTATTAGCTTAATTTCCGCTAAATAGGATGCTTATTAGAAAATATTCATTCCTTTTGATATCCAACTTGTTTCATACTACTTATATAGGGACGTCATCTCGGCAGTATATAAATTAGCAAAATTTAGCTTTTTCATCTCCGCAAAAAACTGACGGGGTGTTTCTGAATTGCGGATTATCGTTGCTCCGGAGCTACGAAAATGCGTTTCTGAGTTGAGGATCATTGAAAATCAGATATTCTACAGTGCAAAATGATTGCTCCGGAGCAAATTGTCGTTTCTATGTTGAGGTGTGGGTTAAATGGTCATTTGCTTCGGAGCAAAGTTTCACTGTATACAGATGATTTTTTGAGTCGACACTCTACCTACTCTATGGTTCTGACCAAGCAGATCTACAGCTCTATTTTGCGACTGCGTCACTTAATAATATTTGTTTTGATCTTTTGAACTGTCTGGATGAAATGTGAGACAGGGTTGATATCAAAGAAGTGATTATTGGAGCGAGAGCGGTCGAACTGACTGGTTTGAGGACTCGCTGCAACGCTTAGCATTATTGAACTTGTCCCTTCAGTACCGGTATTCACCAAAGATCGGCAATGATGAAATGATATCATTTTATATCACTCTATTTTTAAAAAACTATATAAAATGATATCATCAAAAATTTTTGTTCCATTATATTCTCTAATCACAGATTCTTCGCATTTTGTATTGAAGCAAATTTAGTCTCTCGTTTGTTCTACCAATGTCCTTCCCCACTGGTTGATTCATGTAGCGAAAAGGAACAGGCTATTGTCTGTCAGTCTGACTGTCACACAGATTGTCAAGCAATGCTACTTTAAAAACACTAGTTTGAATTATTTTTTCTGACTTGTCTTAGTTTCTATAATACGAGTATATAATATAAGCTTATGAATAAATTATTAGTACCGTAATATGTAAACGAGTCTTTGAAATTTGAAAATGCGAGTACGGTCAAAACTCGACACTTCGGACTTGGATAATTAAGATTCTGGTTAATAATGACCTCTGTTTTCTGGGATTATCTCATATATTGCTTGTTACTTCAGACTTCCAGTAGGCCTATGATTGAACATTGAACTCATTAATAACTGTCTTGATGTTTTTGAAGTCTTGACTGCAATCTAAATATTTTCAGCCTTTTTTCGTACTTTAGATACTGTCGGCCTAGCCGACTGCTTATTGAAGGCATAATTGTAATACGAGCGCATTAAGCTTCAATCAAAACTTACGATGTCTAGTGTATAAACCATTGGCCCTACCTAAGTTTTGATATACAAGAAGCTTTGTATGACTAAGCTGTTTTCTTCGGTCTTCCATTACTTGGAATATATCGATGCTGCATGTAATCTAATTTTAACTTCATTGCGAAGAGCAGTAAGAGTAACATGGTGTCAGTGTAAAAATCGAAAAATTCGTATGACTAGATCTATTTCCGGTGCAGGCCTAATTTTTCACTAAAAATGGTGCATTTTCATTATAAATAATAAAATGATATCATTGCCGATCATAGGTTTTCACAACAAAGTGTCTTACTTGAAAACGCTTTGTTGGGATGTAGCTAATCATCACAGTTTTTGATTACACGACATTAGCTAAAGCAACAGCTGTGTGACAAAAATATTGAAAGAGAACAAAATGCCAACCAACACTTGCTGGAAAACATTCATTGCATGTTACCATTCAGAAAAGACGAAGATATTGAATGCAGTAGGGGTTTGTCAGGCGTCATCTTGAAGAAGCAAACAGTTCATTGGGTCATTGCGTGGATTGAAGAGGTAGCATTTTCACACCCACTCAGCAAGCGGCAAAGTCTGGCTTCCAATCTGATTATCGAATTTCAAAGACTATGAAAGAAATACTTCCCTAAAAATACATTGAACTTGATTAGCAGCTACTGTAATGCAACGCTACACAATTGATTCAAATGGAAGTTGATTATAATTATTCTTTTATGCTTTCTAGGAATGAGAATTCTAGTGTGGTTATTTTACTTTCCTTCTTTAAATCCCTAATAAAAGCTTATCAAAAGCTCTCCGTTAAAGTACACGCATTTCCGGTCTGATAGAGCGTCTGATGTTGTCATTTTGTTTGCCATCAGAACTGCAGTTTGAACTTAAAATTCCTATTTCACGTCACTTAAAAACTTTATATTTCAGAAATCGAATATGGAAAGATGTTCAGCAGGGGAGAGCTTGGTGAAATTATCTGTTCTCCGCCTACCGCAAAACTTCCATCACGGAAGAAGCGATTTGTCAATTAGCGACATCAAATAATATTTCTCAGTTATGTCCATGTTTCTAGATATCGAACAATTAATCAAGATATCAGATTGATGTAGGTTGTCCATATCGGTGATAGGCCTATCAAGAAATTACGAATATCAAAGGGCATGGACATCTACAGTGTACAGTATGTAGGGCCTACTAGCAGTTTATATCGGGTGTCCCAAAAAAATTGCAGGAATCTAAATGCTCACAAAGAATTTGAAAATAACGCCGAAATAGCATGATGTCATATGAAAAAAGCAAAAGCCATGTTATTTATAGGTCTTTATAAAAAAGCTCCTACATTTTCGCCTTCTCAGGTCACAACGGAGTTACAACTTTGTAAACATGAACTTAAAAGTTTAGATATGAGTCAATAGGATAGAGATGATAGGATTTAAGGGAACTATATATACGGTAGTTATAAGAAGTTGATGATGAAATTGTAGGTCCTTGGTCATGGAATTTAAGTAATAGAAATTATCGGTATTGTTCTTCTTCTTCTCTATTGAGTTAATTTTCGGTTGGTACTTTTGCATTAATGGTGCTTCCATGAGTCGTAGATTTGTGGTATCTTTTTCATATGTCAATATTTCAGTCTTAAAGCTGTTGCTATCACAATTCTTGACATGCCTAAAGACAGACGATATTTTTTGGGTTACATGTTCTTTGATTCTCACATGGAGAGGTCGGATGTGATAATAGTGTTGGCATTGAAGACATATTAGTTTTTAAAAGATTTTTCCATGTGCCATAATATTACCAAGGTACATAAGCAAGATATCAAACTTCCATTCTACATGTAGGGCTAGTGAACTTTAATCTACCTCTATGATGCCCTGCCTCTCGTGTACCAGGGAAGGCCCCCTATTCAACATGAGGGAATTCTTATATTCATGTCCGCTGTTTCATTGAGGATGCTAGCACTATATCAGTCATTTCATCGAAGTTCGTGGACAGAATGACCTCATCTTCTTACTGAATCGTCTGCCAACTTTGAATAATCTACAAAAGCATGCACCTTCTTTCACGTGGGTCATTTGGTAAGGTGGCGCAGTCATCCAGCAGCACCCCACCAATGCAGTACGACTCGGGCATCAGCCATCAAAAAATACTAATTAACTTACCGCTTCCCAACATGTCTTCTAAGGACATTTCATCACTGCAGATCACACCGAATAGCAAAGAGATGCTGATTTAGAAGAACATGTATTAAAAACAAAGTTCTACTAACTCAGTTGTCTCATTAGCAATCGGTTTTCTGAGAAAATCTGCAAAGACAGCACAGAAATAAAACAATTAATTTTTTGAACGATATAACGACTACGATCAGAATAAAAGAAATTCCACATATTATGAGAAATCGACCCATTTATTATGGAAAATAATGCAGGAACCGTCTACTAAGATACATTTAGAGAATTATGCATGTTGACCAACAATATGGCCCAAAAGGCACTTACTAATTAAAATCTAAATATCTCTGAAGAGGTAGACGTTTATGAACCAATTGCCAGTTTGTAAAATAAGACATCCTATTCTGATTTCGGTGGAATCCGAATCAATAGGCTTATAATCTCTGAGCCTTGGTGTCACTCCGTCAATCGTCTAGGCGCTGTCAAGTTCCGGCATCCATACACCATGGTTGCATCGCGCGTCGAATGATGAGTTACATACAGCAGTCGGTATGCTTAGGAGATTTCGACTTCTCAGTCCTGTCGTTCATCCAGCAGGTTTGGACATCCCGCGAGGCATATCGTCGCCGCTTCGGCCCATCCCCGAGAGGGCGTCGTCCTCCTGTGCTAACTCGGACTCTCGATGGCGCATGACGCAAACCGATATCAGACTTATCAACGCCGCGCAAGTCATTGCGATCACTTCCTTGCGACTACAAGTACATTTCAGAGGATTAACGTGCCTATCAGCTATAAATGTGCTAATTTGTATACTAATTTGTGCTATCAGTTATAAATGTGCTAATTTGTATACATCGAAAATTCGCAATTCGGATTCCTGCATGCTTTTCTCTACGCAGTTGGGGCAACCTATCTAATACAATCACTTCATTAGGCTACCAAAAATGGTTGCAGACTTTTTTCACTGAGAGCCAATAAACATCCATATCAAGTAAATTGTATTGAATAGTTTTAAATGATGACATAATAAAGTCGCTTTAGAAATGGTAATCGAATTGGAATTTTGAAAATAAAAATCCTGAACTTCTGAGCTAGCGGATCAGATCATCACTAATTGCACTTTTGATGTTTCGGATACACTTAACTACCGGGTACTACCGGATACACTTACTAGCATACACTTAACGACCGGGTCCCCTCAGCTTTCGCAATGAAATGAAGACATCAAAAATGGGTGAAATTCTTTATATTTTCGAAATGTTGAAATATCTGAGAGCATGATATTTCTCCAAATTATCATTGAATAGAAGTGACGTTTATTCACAATTTCAAAAGATGATTGTGAGCTACTTCCATAGATTTCAAAATGATCTTAAAGTCTGTCAATTTTGATCACAAATTGACCTAGCTGAATAGTGTTGAACTAACGCACAATAATGCCATGCTTCAAAAACAGTAATACTGACAGAAGAGTAAAACTTAAAAGTAATGTGTGCACAAAAAATCTTTCTAAAAAGTTGAACGTTGAATAGAGTACATGCAAGCGACACTTTTCCTCCCCCTCTGCAAATACCCTAAGTGCCCGAACAACAGCGGAAATTCATATTAACTTTTCAGCTGACATGAAACTTGAAAAAGGAAATATCAGCTACTGCCAAGTACTAATGTCCAGTGGTGCCAGAATTCTCTGTAAAGACAAAAATGTCTGTGGACCACATCGATTACGAAAAGCATTAAGATGACTGCCAGTTATACGCACTTATAAATCTGACTTTCCATTAATAGTCCGGCAGCCAGAGCGAGTTTCTGCCGAAAATCACACTTCCACAGAATGATATTCACTCTTTGGCTACTCCGAATCTTCATGTCTGCCGAGTTCTAACCGGTTCCTTCTCTTGACATTAACACACATTGACAACAAAGATTGAAAACCTTGTTCTCAATCTACTATGTGACTAAGTCGAATGACATGCTGATATGCTGTGTCGCTACAAAATGAATTCTGTCAATAATAATAGGACAGTAAGCTGTCGATATCACTTAGAGATGACTTCTGCTTTCGCTCGCATTCCTTTTGTACAGTCAGCGTGGCCTAGTGAAGAAGATGCGAGCTCGTCTCCACCACAGACTTCGGCTCGATTCCTAAGTCGGTCGAGTGCGGTCGGGGAATGAAGGGTGTTGGTGTCTCTTATTGACTTATTCGTTGTCTTATTCTCCTTAGATATTCAAGAAACACACATGTTCATGGAAAACAGATTGGAGCTTTCGTTAAAAATTTGATTTTCTATGTTTTCTCTGATAAAGTGAAAAGTTACAACTTTTGGCAAGAAATGTCTTGAATTCATTTCCTATCCGGTGCACGTATTACTTTCATGCTTCTGGTGACGCACGTGCGAATGTGGCTGAATGTGGGCAAAAGTGGTCAAAATGTAAGGTATACCGATATTAGGAGGCTTGCAATTTCTCACAGTGTTGCCTGAAGACATACTCCATGTCAAAAATCATGGCTTCCCTTAACCAGAGAAAACATCGTAAATCAAATCAGAAACCCATGTCGGCTTCTCATTTGATTTACGTTGTGTCTTTTCCTATCTAACAAGAAGAACAGGGTAAAGCTCGGCAGACGTGCAGATTCGATGTATGATAGAATGTACATCATTCTGTGAAAGTCTCATTGTCGGCCTCTTCAATCTTCTCGTTCCCTGCAGAAACTCGTTCCAGCTGCCGGACTACAGGGTTTCCAATGCCATCTGCTCACCAGACTGCGGCGAAGTTTGAAACTTTTCACCAGTACAGGATACCAAATTACATCACACCAAATTTCGTGACAGTATTACTAATTAGGCGAAGAATGATTTCACAATTGGATGTCATGACTGTTCGGTCACTTAAGGTAATGGAAGAAGAAGATATCAAAGTATCCATTGGGCTTAGGCGAGAATAACTTCGATCTTATTCTAGATTGCGATATCTGTCGAAGAAGCATTAATCTCCGAGAGCACTTAATTTTCAAAGAATGATTCAACTGATTCCATTCACATGAAAGTTGAATCATTTCTACGCAATCGTATAGCGATACAAACAATATCATAAAATTGATACTAGAGCAGCACAATTGCGTAGTATCATGGCTGCATAAAATGGTCTACAGATCTATGAAGCACACGAGTATATACAGTCACAAAACAGACAACAGGTGAGATAAGAAGTACAATAAGCCATTCTGTTTGTCAACACAATGGCATGAATTAGGTATTGATATTCTGAAACATTCAAGAAATCATGATATCAGAGACTCAGTCGTGACACAAAACAATTTGTTTGCTAAAACTTGACATTAGTTTGGATGCATTCATGAGATCAAAATTTACAGAGATTTATCAGAGCAGAAATACCGACAAAAATGAACGTTTCTGCTGAATACACAGTCGCATCATAATATACCAAAATTGATCGCAATGAATGCATGCACAATTGAAGTGTAATGTCTACATGCAAAATTGTTTTTCGATCACAAGAATGGCGCTGATTGGATCCACAATAATTTTATCAAAAATATGGAGCTAATCACATAGGGCAAAAAACTGCGGGGTTTGCAAGACTTTACTTACAAGTATCCAGAAGACTTCTTACAGTTTAGATAACTGCTTCTTCTTAAGCATTATAGGAGTAGTTACCAATAGAAGAACGGTATTTCTAATAAAAAGGAGCCGTTTTTTGCGATAAGTCAACAAGTCTGCATCAGAACGTTAGCAGAAAAAGGACACTGATGGTTCAGAAGCGATCACCCGGTGCAACGGAGAGATACCTGACATCGGATGATAACCGTTTAGTTTTGTTTATTGAAAATTTTCAATGATCGTGAATACAATGCAAATTAAACCTACAGAATTGGAAACAGATTAAATAATTTCATCCCCCCTCCCCCTTCAGGAAGAGTGAACCACCAATTTGTTATGAATGTTTGACCACGTTAACCCACAATGTAACCCGAAATCAGATTTTTCAGACCCATGATTCACATGAATCGCACAAAAGCGACCCGCAACTCGCCCATTCAATTTTAGGTTTGGCCAAAATCTTCCCCAAAACAGTGACCCACTATGTACTTCCAAAGGCAACTCCCTTGTACAAGTCAACGATTGAATATAACTTTTATCTATATTTCTATAGATCTATTCTTCGGAGGAGAACCTCGAATGAGGACCCGGTTTTCACCGTAAAAGGGCCTCTTCTTTTTCAATTGTATGCATCATCACAGTAACCACTTGACGATAGTCCTAAGTAGAAATTTAGAGCTGCAATAATACATCGGAAGAACTGGCAATGGGTGCATTTCAAAGTATGGTAAATGGAAAATATTTAACTTTTAAAACAAATTGCTAAAAAAGACTGCCATGTGCATAATGTCTATTTATGACAAAAATTTGACGATATTCCACCAACTCATGCGAAAAACTACTAAGTGAAATGAAGAAAATATCATAATGGATGCTACAAATATTGGAAAGATTATCTGAAGATTTTGTCTAAGTTTCACTTCGGAATTCAAGTCCGCGCATGTATTTCTTCAAAGGAAACTAAGCGATGGACTCCGTTCTAAGGGCGGCAGATAAAGTGATGCAGTTTGCAGCTGAAATGGTAGATCTAATCATACACTTAACAATCAATTCTAAAACTCAATAAATATCTCACTTCAAGCCCTCTGTTAGTTCCCGTCGACGTAAGATTGCAAATATGTAAAATTAGGAAGCAATTTTCCATTCTCTGCTATGGTAGCTCGACGAACCATAGGGCCATTGGACAACAATTGAGGAAGCACTTTGGTGACCAAAGTCCGGCCGAAATCTTCGGAAGATTCTTCGGGCAATTCATTCGGAAGATTGTCAATGGTGGTCATCCAGACAATTTCATTACCAGAATCTTCTTTTTCAATGTCCACCTCAAGGCCTGTGCGTGGATTGAAGCCGAAGATTGGATCCTCGATGGTAGTGGCCTTTATAGTTGCAGGGATTGAGGAATCTGGGGCCATGTCGCATGTTATGTCAGAGATGACTCTCACACGAAAGTCCGGTGAGCGCATTTCTTCGATGGTGAACAGTGGCGCTGTTCGTTGGTCCCAATAAATACCATTGATGAGAACGTCAGCAAGTTTAAGGTATGGGCTCAATAGACTTTGGTATCCCGTTGGATCCTTGAAAAATCCTTCGTCCCAATGCATGTCCTCGACGATGCCGTCGTGTCGTATGGGCTTCCCGTAAAGTTTATCTGCAGGAAGTTGACAAAAGATTGAATGTTCATCTCCATCAAACTCTGGAGTATTAAGAAAGTCTTTAGGAGTCACACGACGAATACCGCAGGCTTCCAGCACTTCAACACATCCACCAGAGACACGTCCATCTCCAGTAAGCACGATCTTCACACCTTTGAACTTTTGTCCAAAATCGGGATAATGCACTCGCAGCGCCTCTTTGAAGCCACCGGAAATGGCAACCATTCGAGAGAGATGTGAGGAATTCAGACGCTTCGAGCAGGTGTATAAAGCATTGTGAGCTCCAACAATCCCTGCCCAACGTCCAAATGCAATAACTCTTTGACCAACATCGTTAACCAAGAGTTCATAGTCCACTAATCGAATACCACGCGCCAGACATTCCCGGAGGAGGTTGCGATTGTGTGGCTGCTTCTTTATGGTATGGGAGAAGAAGAGATAAGTTTTCCGAGGAATCAATAATTTAGGTTGCACTTCTTTAACACCAAGAACAATATCACAATCGTCCACATCTTCGACTATACTTATATTCGCTGCTCTATATTCGTCGTCACTAAAACATCGAATTTCATTTATACAAAACTCCGTATTGGGATCACATTGCGAAGACTGAACCACAAGCTTGAGGTTTGGAAATTCTTTGAGAGCTTGAGCGCATTCCGCGGGTGTCATGGGAACTCTCGTATCCGGAGGCGTTTTGGTTTCTCGAAGAATCCCAACTTTGATTTGAGAAGGCATCGTTCCTGAAATCAACAAATATCAAAGTTGAGAGAGTTATACAGCATTTTGTGAAGTTATAAAGATCGCTATTCTGTGAAAAAACCAATGTCACTTACATGAAATAGGAGTAAGAGAAACATTATGTTCAGAAAATCATTTGTTTCAAGTAAGTGAAAATCTGTAGACAGCTTCCATAAATCGCTAACTTTTATTATGTATTAGGGTTTGTGTGGAAAATAACCCAGTCATTATCACTTTTGTAACAATTAGCATGAATTCCACTGCGATATCGCCATGCTACAAGCTTTCACCTGACTTGGGCGTCATGGTCTTCCACGAAATCATTGATAAAAATGTTAAAACATCTAAGATGCAACAATCGATTTCTTCTCAGAGTTGTATACATATTGTATATCCAGAAATCATTTCTTATTAAGATATTTGCAATTCTAATAGTAAACATCTCAATTTCTGTGTCAAAGATATGTAGCGTAAATATTTCCTGAGCTAAAGTCAAGGCGACCAACTATGTTAAAGTCGTCAGTTGAAGTAACTCGTCGAACGGACGAGGGTCTATGATCAAAGCATGCAGCTGAGATGTTTTGTAACTACTTTTCCGAAACTGCTTGATGACTGCATGAAACACGATGACTTGAGAATTCTGATAATGACCAACATAGAAGACAACAGTAAACTACTCAAATTCTAAGAAAGAGAGGAAACATTTCCTCTGCAGTAGACTGCGGTAAATGAAAGTTTGGAAAAACGTAACTTCAACGAATCTTATTTCCAAGATCGAATTACAACTTCAGCGTCGTATCACAGTCTCGATAGATGCCAACTTATTTGCAGAAGATCCGAAGAGCGAATTAATCTCTAAAAATGACATATAAAGTGGGAGGATGGTGTTGCATCAGGAAAATTAAACTATATAGAATAGAATAGATAAATCTTTATTGTCTCAATAAATCAATGAGCACATTACATAGAAAGGAAGTACATGACAAATGAGAAATGATAGGAGGAATAGTAATACGTACATGTATATGAAAGCAGTGTTAAGGACAAAACTTTACAAATGAATCTCGGAGACGCCTAGTGCGAGTAAAAGGTTTCCTTAAAGGTATCTTGAGTCTAGAACGAATTGGACGTTCCTCAAACATACGTCTGAGAGAATGATCCTGAGACATGCAAATGTTATGAAATAGATTTGTACATAATTTAGTTGTGGCATTCAACAACGGAGAATTCGAGGAGTCATGCGGTAAGCCAACTATTCTGTACACACGGCGTTCAACAGACATCAACTCTCGAAAAAGATATTTAGTTAAATTGCAAAAGCTGGGATATGCATATGACAGTAAACTTTGTATACACGAAACATACACTTTTTGAATTATATACGTCGGACAACCGGAACGTTTCAGATTTATAATGATATAAACTCTCCGAGAAGCAGCTTTCACTATGTTGTACACATGATGATTCCAAGTCAAGGTATTGGAAAATGTCAGGCCAAGAAGGGCAAGCCGTTCAACTGTTTCTATAGCTTTACCATCGGAAGTTAGAATTGGGCCTAAATTGATGTTCTTATTTGTGACAATGTCGAGAACCTTACACTTAGCTGTATTTAGAGGCAACATCGCAGTTTCAGACCACAATTCAAGTTCGTTCCATTCCATCTGCAAATTATCATTCTGTGACCTGTCAACAAAATGCAGTATAGTGAAGTCGTCAGCATATTTATACACCATAGAATTGGAATTCACTACAGAGAAACTGCTCACAGCGATACAGAACAGTAGGGGCCCCAGGACACTTCCCTGAGGCACCCCACTATTAACGGAAGACCAAGAAGAGAGTTCATTGCCATTTCGTACTCTTTGTGTTCGCGAAGTTAGGAAGTTCTGAATCCAGACACATGGCTCAAAGGGAAGAATATGTAATATACACGACATTATGAACCCATGATCCAATTTATCATAGGCATTGGAGAAATCTGAACTCAACATTCGAACAGCACCAGATTGTGTGTCAAGATGTTTGAGAATATCGTGATTAATCAACGTAAGGGCACAGGTTGTACCACGTCCATTTCCTGGTATGTAAGCAAATTGCTGACTGTCGAGGTTATCTTTGATATATGGAATAATCCATCTTCTCGCCACAAACTTCTCTAGAACCTTGGACAATATAGGTAACAGGGAAATAGGTCGATAATCTGCAAGATGCTGTGGGCGAGTCTTTTTAGGGATAACACAAATATTGGATGATTTAAAACACGATGGCACCACACCATCTTCCAAACTTTTGTTAAAAATCATAGTTATCACCGGTGATAGCACAGACGCAGAATTCTTGAATACCCAGTATGGAAGCCCATCTGTACCACATGCCTTCCGTCGAAGTTTGGACAGTTCTAACTCCACTTCAAATTCCGTCAAAGAAAGTGGATGAGTTGGCAAGTTAGTTGGTATAGTAGGGAAAGATGATGATTCTGACATAACCGATGCAAAGTAGTCATTCAATTCTTCCACATTGAACAAATCAATAGGTTTTGATATCTTATTACTTCTTGATAGTTTACGTATAGCATTCCATGTATCAGCTGGCTTTGCGAGTTTCTCAATTTTCGAGAAGTAACTTGACTTCAGATACTTGATAGTGACAATGACTTCCTGTCGAAGGCGCTTGTACTTTTCCATCTGGTTGTTATGGAAGGCTTGGTCTCTGTCATCCATCAGTATTTTCAATGTAGAACACATCCATGGAGGATCGTCAGATCGAAAACGCACGGTCCGTTCAGGAAAACAAAAATCATACAGAGCTCTCAAGTGCCTGATAAATTCATCTTCAGGATTATAGTCAAACGATTGAAACAACCCAATCCAATCAACAGAATTGACAAACTCATAGAAGTAGGCCAATTTTGATTTCGTTATCTTGCGGACCGTTTTCTTCCGAATCTTTATGTTATTGCAAAAACGTATAGCTTTAGGAAGTTTCCAAATAACCAACCCATGATCAGATTTGCCGATTGGAGGTAGAACACTGGCTTTAGTATCAGAACAAAAGTTAACGAAAATCTGATCGAGAATATTGTCATTTCGCGTGGGTGAACAGACGACGGGTTTCAAAAGGGTAGTACATTCCACTTTGTTGTAATTATGACGTAATCCATTGAAATCGCCACATAGTATAATGCGCAGTTTCTCGGAGCTATTTGAGACGTGTAGATTCGCGTAATCCATTATATCAGTAATACACTCGATACATTCATCATCACGTGGTGTATCGTTCCAAAATGGGTGATAAAGACATATGATGAGTAATGATACATTGCAAAATAATAGAGGGAGAAATTCAGTCGCGCATTGATTGAGGATGGGAACATCGTCATGACTTATAAAACGGTAACGAAGGTTATCGTCAATGTAAGACATTATTCCTCCACCATTTCGGTTCCTGTCCTTCCTTACAATAGAATATCCTGAGATTTCTAGACTTGTGTTAGGGATGTCACTATCAGCCATGATTCCGTGAAGAAAGCAACACTCGGTAAAAGTTCATTCATCTTCATGGCAATTTCGTCGTACTTGTTATTTAATGATCGTACATTTGAAAGTAAAACAGAAGAAAGGAAATGGATTTTTGTAGGTTTCTTTTCCAATGAATTGTTGTATATATCCTGAGTATTATGCTGAGATCTGGGTCCACGTGGAATAGTAATCAAATTCTTCTGTATAGAATTGCAATGGGGATTCCTTCCGTGGCGAGAGGAAATCCCGTCGCCATGGCGGCGAGTGATGCGCACAGGGATAGGCGACGCAGTTATCAAGTGTTGAAGTACTTGTATGTTGTGAGGCTGCAGCATTGGGCGAGTGGTCAAAGGAAAACGTCGGTGGTCAATTCAAATTTGTCAATATTGAAACTGTCAATATTGAAATTTGTCAATATTACACTCAGTCAATATTCAAATTTGTGAATTTCAGCTTCAGCAACAAATCACGATCATGTGAGAGATCTGTCTAAACAATATGCTATCTTATACATCTTTCAGCCAGATTCTATGCCTGCCAGCAGTTTCAGACTAGCAACTTTTATCAAATGTCAGTTGTTCACGTCTGATTGCGATCTGAATATCAAGCTCGTATAATACAGTCCCACAATATGACGCAAAAATCTGATTCTGTGTCATCTCCATTTGTTCATTATTGACGTTATTATGCTGACAAAAGATTTGAATATAAAGTACAATAGCCGCCATACTAGATAATAAGTTGAAAATTACATTGAAAGCGATTCATAGGATTTTAGGAGTTGTTACTTACAAATGAGATGATGTATTGAATTATCATTGCAGGGATGCAATAAGGATTTCTTTAGGATAATTTATAAAAATTTAAGGCTGATGTGAAATGCAAGTGCTGTCTACCGAACATGCAATTTGTGATCACGATAGGTTACACGAATTTCTTGTAAACTTGTCAGATGCCAAGAAATCGTCATTTGAAGAACAAGCATCAATTGATATTGCTGCCGACTGACCAAAAGAGAAATAGAGTTAAAGCAATCAAGTAGAGATCATTAAAACACACATTATTGTGCTTAAATGGAAAGCAAATGATAAATCAAGCGGAGAGAAATCATGCTGGTTCGCACAGTCGAGGGAAAAGAAGAATGAAAAGCAGAAATGAAGGTAGCGGTCCTTATAGGCGTATGCAGAAAATCACTGTCCACATTGGTTAGTCCTGTATCATACACTATCACAAAGCAAACATTAGCAGTAATTCTTTATCAAATTGCTGATCAAATCATCGTGCAATTGGAGGTAGACAAACCTGTAAATCGCATTTCACTCATATTTGATGCAAGAGAACTTTTCAATAATGCAAGCACTGAGATGAAACGCCCATGTGTTGCCGCATACACTGGAACTCTGAAAGAGGTAGCTAGTAGTTTTTATAGGCCTATCACAGGAAAATGTCTTGATCAAACTTGTTGAAAAATTTTATGGACAAATTCTTCATAACAGCTGTGTATGACAATTTTCACAACTTAAAATTGCTATAAATAACTGTGAATTTAACAAAAGACTTACTCCAACTCATGTATTAATTAAGCAAATCTGATAGTAGGTTAACTCAATGCGGTTGTTCTACCACAAAAGAACTTACATAATTAGTAAAGAATCTCAGGTTACTTATCGAGTTGCGAAATAAACTTATCAATTTCCTCTGTTGAAGTTCAAAATATCTCATTGAATTGAAGGTCACAAGACAGTAATCTTTGTCAAGTAAAAAGCTATAAAAGCGATTCAACAGTCAATCCAACTATAAATATGGTCACTGCCTGAATGATATCAACTTTTCAATTACACCTAATAGTATATAAGCTTAATTGACAATCCGGGCTAGATCACTTCGTCCGTGAGGCCACACTTCCTTCCTGTGTCGTAGTCAGCACAAGACTTTCTCCTCTGCGCTTCCAATCAGGGATCTGGAGCGGTGTAATTTCGCCAGCTCCGATTATTTGAAGCTTTCACCCACTCCACTCTGCTCCAAGAGAATAATCAGCTCCGATCCGCTCTCCTTCATAATTGGAAATGCATATACTAAGGCGGTAATAGTTCGAAAAATCACTAATTCTCTCATTTAGCAATTTTTTCAAATTAATTAAATTAATTCATCACACATCAAAAATCCCGTAGAGTAGAGGAAAAAGTACGTCACTCTTTATCTATTCTGTTGCAATATGATGAATAAAGATATTAATGACTTTCCTCAACCATGCGCGTAGAAGATTGCAAGATTTTTTGATATCTTCGTACTAATGAATACTGAAGAAATCAGGCAATAACAAGAGTAGTAACCCTAATTACTTATTCACTTCTCACTACAGTTTAAGGCGTTACTTTGTTTGGCAGACCAATGCCTTCATGTATTCACGAATTTGTGCATGTTCTGATGAGTTCAAAATCGCTCCACTCCTCCCCGCTCCGCTCTAGACGCTCAACCTCTCCTCTGAACTCCGCTCCGCTCCAGATCCCTGCTTCCAGTCATCGTATTTCCTTATCTTTCTCCTCTCCACCTCTCCAGCATGCCATGAACTTCTTTGACGCCTATCTGAGTCCTCACCCACTCAATCGTTCGACCCGAAACAATCTTCTTCATAACCACAGTTCGAAGGTTTCAATCATTTTTCTCCTTCTTTCTCGAAGTCAAACTCTTACATTCATACAATGCTATGCTCCAAATTCTAATGCCCTGGAGGGTGCATGCATTCAAAGCCCCTTTAGTCACTCAATGTCCTGCACGAGTGTCGTGTGGAATAATAAATATGATTAATACTATATTATGCTTTAATCCGTGGCCTTTACGAGCATCTGAAACCATTTGATTCCTGTAACATGGATCTATTAGTAGCAATGACATAACGTGGAAATTCGACAGTAGAAATATGGTGGTTTATAGTAAGCTTGTTTGGATGGATAGAAAACGTCACGCTAAGTGCTACACATTCATTACGCTGAGTTGGGAAGAACCAAGTTTTGTTGGATTTTCAAAATCTAATAATTTGTTTTATGTTTACGCTATATTTCGATCAGCACCTGCTGATCATCATCTTGACTGAAGAGAAGATGATCAGAAGTGCTGATCGAAATATAAAACAAATTATTGAATTTTGAATATCCAACAAAATTTGACTCCTCCCAACTAAACATAATTATGTCAAACCAAGGCATCTTCACAACGCTACACATTCACTATCGCTGTGACTTTCGTCGTTAGATAGTTGATCTTTCAATAACACGTTGCAAAGGACTTTATAGCGATACGGCTATTTAAACAAGGTGGATATGAACAATAAATAATTAAGTTTTGATTGAGTTGTTATGTTCTAAAAATGAAGAAATGGACATTATATACCTCAGAGGCAGTCAGAGCTCGTGGAATATGTAATGCATCGCTAAAGTAAGTGAAATCTATCTTCAGTATTATCATCGATTGAATTTAGTAGAAAGAACGTGGGATGAAAATATACCGTGATAGCGCAGCAAAATCTGTCAGTAAATCCAGGATGTCCGCGCAAATTTGAACGAAAATTTCCACGCTTTCTGCAAGGAAATTTTGCTCAAATTCACGCTGCAAATTTAGACAGGGGTGATAACACGGTTTTACAAAAATCCAGAAGATCTCTTCTAGGAGGGACCATACGTTACCTTTACCGAATGCCATTTTCAGTTTTGAGATGATTACAAGTAATCCAAGAGTCAATTTCAGATAGTTATGAATCTTTATGTTATGCGCCTACGGTATAGGTACCATGCTGCGACTATAAATACATTGATTATTAATGAACTGAGGCAACAGACAATAATTAATTAGAGCTCAACCATATTGAGGCTAAGCACCGCAGGCGAAACCCCTGAATTTTGAAGTTTTTAAAGCATCGCACACGAAGCCTCCAGCATTTTTGATAGTAGAATAAATAGAATTTTCATGCTTTCTAAAGCGCCACAGGCGCAACCTTCTGCCGTTTGGGAGTAAAAGTAGTAGAATTTCATGTTTTTAAAACGCTATAGGCGAAACTTCAAACCTTTTAGGAGTAACTGGTAGAAATTAAGCTGTTTAGAACGCCGCATGCGAAACCTTTTGGAATGTATAAAACATTTTCTCGGCAATTATATCAAGCAGGAACTGCAACTTTTCTGAGCTTGTGTTATTTCAAAATGTCATGATATGAGGGAGGGTTTTGTGAATAAAATTCTTGGCGGGTGCAATGAGTTTCACAAAGTATGAGCAATAATATATCCCGTAGGCCTACACAGTAGAGCAAATGGGATTGTTTACTTCACAATGCTTACTTCCTGAATACATATCTACACTATACCATGGCACGTGTAGATTTTATCAAATTAATCGCCATTCTTGCCAATGATGCGTTAAAATAAAGAAGAAGACGAATGCCAATATAAATAAATTTCTTAAATATAACAAAATTATATGCTCAAAATCATGCACCGGTATGCAGAATTTCTTCAAGCAAGCTCTAAATCGGCCTGCAATTTTAAGTAAGCCCAAGCCAGACATCATTCTCCTAGAATGCATACATAAATCGATCGTCATGAACTTTTGGCAACACATTGTCTTTGATTGGTGCGTAGTCAGGTTTTCTCATCATGTCTAAGGCATCGGCTAACCAATCCTCTATCATTCTGGAAACTTCCAGGGAAAATCTACCTAAAGTTCTCTGCCTAAGGAGTTTGCATACCATGACATTCATATCATAGACGAAAAAAGATTCAAAGGTAGCGTGAAAATGGTTGAAAGTGTTTTAAATTAGTCTCCAAACTTCACGGTGTATTCCAGGATTTCCAGGTCTTCCAGGGAGTGCGGACACCTTGCAAATCTACAATAGTTATATCTTTATACTTGAATCTGAAATACAGAAAAAAACAGTAATATCAAAGCCTGTGAAACATTTGACTGAATGGTCAGGACTGCTTTTAATAAACTCTTATTCACTTGATTCTTATGTGTAGAATTTTCTTTCTTTCAATCATATCACATCATAATGTCAAAATATTTCATCATCTTGTCTTGTCAGAAAACTGGAACAAAGTTCTCAGGAAGAGTACATGTTGTCGCATTACTCATCAGTCAAGGTGCAGATCAACTGCCTTTATTTCTATCGATAGTTGAGGGTGGATATAATTCTTCACAAATGAATGGTGTGAAGTATTTTGGTGTCAATTGTTATCAACAATGGATAACGATACCAGTTGAACAGACAAATGTTTTGCAGGATTAATGTTTTTTATTGGTTGGGAAATGACTTCAAAAGGACCGCAATCATCAACGTGGGACTGTAGATTATACTTTTGACTGTAGGAATTGATATCATGAATAAACTTGATAGTCATGAAGCACAAATGTCGGAAGTAATAGGTTCGTCTACTGATTACACTAGTTGGCTAATATCACAGAAAGACAGAGAAAAAGCGGTGAATGAAGTTGTAATGCGAAAAGAAATGATCGTATTATGGAGGTAGCATTCATAGGTATGAATAAGCCATTCGGACCGTAATGTTCATTAACAAAACAAATTTTAAATGCCAGACATTCGCGATTTTTGAATCAAGTTTAATTCACTTATTTGGTTGCTTAATCTCACTTAGGAATTGCTTCAAGCTATTTGAAAATTGCTTAAAAATGCTGTTCTTAAAAAGAAAAAACTCTTCACTTTTTTCACGCATCGTTGTCACATCTCAATCGCAAACTGTATGGAACATTTATGGCATTCACTTTTCCTATTGACTCAACTTTGTCAGCCTATTACTAATATATCAATTGAAAAGGATACATACGAATTATACAAAAACTAATGATGCAAAATTGCCTTGTCGACTATACTGTAACTTATCTACAAAATGACCTTAATATCCTGAAAGAAACAATAAAAGGCAAAATCAGTGAAACAAAACGGAAAGAAATTAAGATGGTAGTCCAGAATCGCAAAATCTTGGCCACCTAGCAGTAGCACCGATTTTACTAGCGTAGAGATTGGATGCTATCATCAATCATCATCGTGATTTTTACTTCAGAAAGTATTATGTGCAGCTACACGGATATTTTATGGGTACATTATTTGTAGCCTACATGATTTCTGCTCATAATCAAATGCGTGAAGGACTTGGCTCAATGCCACATTGCAATAAAGGTTCCCTGTTAAGTAATATTCAGTTGAACGGAGTTTGATTGAGCAGCCATCATCCTTAAGGAGCAATTTATCATACGACATCCGTTCGCAGGACTTTTTTCTCTCTTCAAGCGCACATTGTGTAATTAACTACATAAAGCTCATTTTTGTTTCAGTAAATCAGGTTTCTGCAATATGCCCTCACAATTTGAATGAAAATAAAATGCAGTAAGAACCACATATAACGTACGTATACGCTTGGAATTTTCTATCTCCACTGTTTTAGATACCTCGCTTGGAACACGCCTGTCTATTTGCTTACAACGCAACGTACTTTACGCATAAAGTTCACGGATATAAAAGACCAAATTTTCTATCCGCAAAGCCATTTGTGATTAGTAAAACGTACTTTTTGATTAAAACGTTCGAATGGCTGCTGCTAGACTATACAACGTTCATTTTCAATATGAGTCATCAAGAATGATATGCTCTGAATTATTTGAAAAGAGCGTATGTAATTAAGAAAAATTAATCCGTCTAAAGTAAATGATTATCGACCGATTTCGTTACTCCCTATAGGATCGAAAGTATTTGAGAGATCAGCAGTTTCGAAGTGGTTGCTACCTATTATCTGTTGATAAATGAATATGAAACAGTTTGCGTACATCCCTGGCCCTGGTAAGGGCACTGCATCTGCTTTGACAATCATTTACTCGCAAATTTTGAAGCATCTAGAACACTGTTCAGGAGCGGTTCGAATTGTAACAGTAGACTTGACGAAGTCGTTCGATAAACATCTGCATTCATGCATCAACAGACTACCCTCTAAAATCATTGTGTGGCTTACAAGTTATTTGACAGACAGACAGGCAAAAGAGTGTATGTTCAAATGGCTTCTTTATGGGAAAATACATCTAGTGGCGTTGGTCAAGGAAGCGTTATTGGTTCACTTTTATTTACGTTAGTAATGGACACAATGTCAGCTGAATGTAAAAATTCACTGTATATCAAATACACGGATGACTTAACTGCATTTGATGCGAAATTATTCAGAAAAAGAAATTGCAGATGGAACGGAAGAATATTTTCCAGTGGACTCAACAGTATGTCTCAAGTGTGAACGCATCAAAGTGTCATCTTATGAATATTGTAACAAAAACATCATTACAGACAACTGCAGTCAGCGTTCCCGAAAATTCTGTTGTACAAAACGCTGATTATCTCAACATTTTGGGCTGCGTTTTTTCTCGAAATCTTAAGTCGAATTATCACATCGAATACACTGTAAGAGGCTGTATCTTATAATGCAACTTAAAAGATCTGGATGTCCCAACTCCTTGATGTCCAAAGCATACTGTTCATCTAGATGACCTATCCTCCTGTATAGTTACAGCACATTTTGAGATGTTCATGACTATCTTCGGAGGAAGTTGTTTAGTGTCGAGAGAAGGATATACAAAATCATTGATGAAACCTTCATGACATCTCATCATTTTCAGGAGCCTTAATGTGTCAAAGAATGTTCAAAAATGTTTTACAGTTTCCATCGCATCCCTTAAGATCATTTTTCAATGAACCAGTCAGTGAAAGAACCAGAAATTATTGTGAATGAAAGCGTCCGGGAACACAAAGCGTTCGATTCCGTAATTCTTTTATAAAGTAGAGCTTAATTGTAAATAGCTCATTCTACTCATTTACACGAGTGTCTTATTTTGTTTGTGTTTTAAAACTCTGTCAATTCTGCAATGTGCTCGCCGTTTTTGTGAGACAGTGAATAAGTTACCAATTATTATTATTATAAATAATTAACAAGAACAACACAAACAATCAGCCATATCATGTCAGTCATACCGCCGTCGACTCAAATACAAAATTCAGTTGATCGCCCTGAGCACACAAGTGCAACGAGTGTCCCTGAAATTATTGAGTTAAAAGAGAACAATTTTCAAACATGTAGGCCTATTGTACACTATACACTGCTTTATGTATCCGGTACTCAGACCTCATTTACTCCGCATAACTTAATTGAATTTTATCACTGACTTTCTTTTTTCGTGTTGTCGCTTGTGTCTTGTGTCACATGCTTCTCAGACGTAGTGAGTAATAAATGAATCCTGAAAACGTGAGTCATGGGCATGTGCAGCCCTCAAAAGCTTGCTTGACACAATCATTACACTAATAATGTAAATTGTAGATAGTTGGTTGGTCTATGGAAGACCGTAATTATTGTTAGTTCATAGGAATTACAAGTATTTGAAGTGCACTGGACGTCCGGTCCAGTCGGACTGTCAAAGAAAGCGCGATCACCGAGCTCTTTCAGCTTACTGTGACTTTGCCAGGGGAATCCGCAAAATAGATGCTTGCCTTCGTGTTCTATTTCACGAGATCCTTCGATCGGACCACGACATCAGTAGAGCTCTTACACATATTTTTTTGTCACCAAAAATTTGTGTTTCATCGCTAATCGCCAAATATTGCATGACATGAATTTCAATGGAATATCATTAGTTATGCACATTCCAGATTTGTCACTGCTGCATTTCTATTCAAATGTTCTATTGCTCCGATTTCAATCAATGTCATGTCCGGACATTAGATGAGTTAAAGCTTTCGAAATTACGAATTACGGGTTAGTGAAGAAGTCTTCTATTCACCTAAGGACTCGGAATGCATCGCGCGCAAGGAAGATGCGGCGGGTGCCGAGCTCGATCGAAGGCGATGAGAATATTGGGGAGTTAGTCTCATTATCTGTTTGGAAGCTCCCCATGTCAGATATTTGACACATTAGTACAAAGCAAAATCAGCCAGTCTCTCGTGAGCGCTTTCGACGACCGTCGGCCACCATAATTCACTTGCGCATGATTATGGTGGCCGACGGTCGTCCAAAGCGCTCGCGAGAGACTGGCTGATTTTGCTTTGTACTAATGTGTCAAATATCTGACATGGAGAGCTTCCAAACAGATAAATCGATCGAAGGCCTTCAAAAATTCAAGGAATTATGTTGAATCTCTGAACTTTTCATGGGATAATGACAAAATGTATGATATGACAATTTAATGTAGTTTCTATATAGGCCTTTCTACAGGAAGAGGGATCATGACAATTTTTTCATGATCACATAGTTTGCCATAGAGACAGTTGATTACGGTGTATAAATAAACTCTGGAGATAACTCTGGAGCACACGTCTCTAGCACAAGCGGTAAGATATCATCAGGTCAAGTAGGCTACTCATAGAAGACAAGAAAATGTGTTCATGTTCATTGGTGTTAAATTTCCCACAATCAATGTAAAAGGAACTGTACTTTGATTTAATTTCTTTATATGGGGTGATCAATTGTATTATTTTCTGATTTGTTTATCTGTATAGTTTCCACGAAAACGTTTATGCTTAAAAATTGAAAAAGAGTTGCGATTCTCGATCGGATGTGGGGATTCGTCAGATGACAGTAGTTTGAAGTACGTGTTGTGTCTCAGTGTTCGTAGTTTCGTAAGCAAGGTTGAGGTATTGTCGTCTCCTGGTGGTTGTAGTTTCGTAAGCGAGGTTTTTTCTGTTTCCATAAGTAGTGAGAGTTTAGGCTCGTAAGCAAGGTGTTATTTTGCAAATATTTGGTTTGTCAATCAAAGCGTGAAATTTTCGGGTAAGTCATTTGCTTTGTACATTTGAATTATATATACTGTCTAAATAAACCATAAGCTATCACGGCTATGGCAGCAAATGACATTAAACAGACTTTGTCAAATTATGATGGAACAGGTGATGTTCACATCTGGTTGAAAAGATTAAGCTTGTTGCGAAAAGTTGCGCAAAATCTCTGATGTTGATTCATTGATTCCACTTTTCCTGGAGGGTGCTGCCTTTTCGGTGTATGATGAATTGAGAGATGCCGACAAGGGAGATAGTGAAAAGATTGAAAATGCGTTGCTCAAGGCTTTCTCTTTGAATAAGTTTGAGGCTTATGAAGAATTGTTGAGACGAAGATGGTTTTGTCCTGGGGAGGCTGTAGATTTGTTCATTTCGGATTTGCGTCGGTTGGCTCGTCTTGCCGAGATTAAAGATGAGAACATGATAAGATGTGCATTTGTCGTCGGTATGCCTCAAGATGTCTCGGCTCAGTTGCGCTCTCTGGCGAATGTCAGCTCGTGCTCTATGATTTCGTTGATTGAAAAGGCTAGAATGTTGACTAGCAAGTATAATCGGGTGGAGACGTGTGCAGTGTCGCTTAGTTCAGGTGGGACTTCTGGCAGTCAGCCAAACCCTAAATTCGAGAAAAAGTACCCAACCAACCCAAGACCGAAGTGTTATCACTGTGATGAGGAGGGGCATATTGCCAAGAATTGTCCGAAAAAGTCTTGGCAGGAGAGGAGGACGTGCTTCAAGTGTGGGGAATTTGGTCACATTTCTCCGAACTGTCCTCACAAAGACTCAGGTGTTAGGAATTCGGGAAACGAGGCAGGGAAGTCGTCTGCGCCAGCGCCTTCCAGTGAATGGTGAGGCGCTGCCGGCCGTGACAGTTCTTGTTGAGGGACAGCCTATTTGCGGTTTAGTTGATTCATGCTGCACTCAGACATCATTTCAAAAAGTTTGGTTCGAGATCCTTTGGTTTGTTCAGGTGGAATTGTTCGTATGGCCAGTTGCGAGACTGTTGATGTGATAGGTGAGAAAAGTGTCAAGATGATGATAGGAAAACAGGAAGTTGTTATTGATTGTATTATAACAAAAAAAAATGATTGCAGGCCATCCCCTGTTTTTGGGCTTCGATGTGATTAAGCGTTTAAATGGTGTCTTCATTGATCCTTCAGGAGCAGTTGTTTTTGGTCGTAATAGTGGCGTTATGTTGCTTCCCGAACGTATTGCATTGTCCGATAGGATCATCTTTTCTTGTGTTTCGGAGCGTAAGCCCACTGCATCCTCCCCGTCTCCTAATACTACTGTTCCTGTTGCACCAGAAAGCATCCAGATTGAAGATGTCGATTTTTCTGCGGAGTTTAGGGATGGGAAATGGAGTGGTCGGGTGATCCGAAATTGAGTCAAAGGACTGGTTGCTATCACATTGATGAAGATGTTAAGGATGAATTTGAAGCGGAGGTGACCAAGTGGATTAAGCAAGGAATTTTGGTTCCGATACCTGAGACTGAGGAACCGTGGAAGATGCCTGTGATTCCCTTAATGGCTGTGAGACAGGAAGCTAAGCTAAAACCCGACCGGTTCTAGACTTCAGAGAGTTGAATCGTTTTGTTTCATCTCATACTGCGGATTCTGCCGTTTGTCATGAGACGCTAAGGCGTTGGCGGCAGAAGGGCGAAGATTTGACTTTGCTTTATCTGAAGAGTGCCTATGTGCAGTTGTGCATCGACAGGGATTTGTGGTCGTTTCAAGTTGTTAAGTTCGATGATGCGTATTACTATCTTACTCGTCTGGGATTTGGGCTTAATTGTGCCCCGAGGATAATGTCTAAGATCTTGGAAAAAGTCTTGTCGCTTGATGATGAAATAAGGAGAGGCATTGAACATTACATTGATGACATCATTGTCGATAATACTGTGGTGTCAGCCAAGCGAGTGTCTGATCATTTGTTGCGGCACGGTTTGCTGGTAAAGGAGCCGGAGAATTGGTGCTGCAAGGGTTTTGGGGTTGCAGATTAATGAGGATGATTTTGGAAGACTGCAGTGGAAGCGCGGAAATAGTTTGGTTTGCCCGGACTTATCAGGTGTTGTGACTCGAAGGCAAGTGTTTTCTAGGACGGGACAGCTAGTCGGGCACTATCCTAACGCGGGGTGGCTTCGCATTGCCTCGTGGATACATTAAGAGATGTTGGTGGAGGCTCCGCGATGGGAGGTGTTTTTTATTGTTTGTTTTTTTTTTTGGTTTGTTTGCTCTTTGCCATTTTTTTTTTTTTGCCTTTTTTTGTTTGTGTTTTTCTTTTTGTTGATGCCTTTTGCCGGGGGGTTTTTTGCTGACCTGGGCTGATTCTTTTTTTTGCTTTTTTTGCTGCTTTTTTTGTTGTTTGTTTTTTTTTTTTTGCCTGTTTTTTGCCTGTTTTGTTTTGCCTGCTAGTGATGTTGCCATCTGTTTTTTTTTTTTTTTTTTGCCTTGTTTGCTCCTGTTTGCCCCTTTTTTTTTTGCCCTTTGCTGTTGCTCCGCTTTGTTCACTTTTGGCCTGCTCCGTTTGCCTGTCCTTTTTGCCTTTGCCCTTGCCTGTATTATGCCCTTTTGCTCTTTTTTGTTTCTGTTTTGCCTGCTAGTGATTTGTTTTGCACTGCTAGTTGAATGTTTTGTATGCCTTATGCTTTTTGCAGCTGCTTTTTGTTTTTTTTTTTTATGTGTGCATTGGTTTTTTTGCCTTTATGCTGGCTGTTTTTGCCCTGTTTTTTTGTTTTTTTTTTTTTTGCTTTTTTTTTTTTGTTTTGATTTTTATTTTTTTTTTTTTGTGTTTTGCTCTATTTTGGTGCGCCTGCTTTTTGCTGCCTTTTTTTGCCTGTCTCTATTTTTGGCCTTTTTTTTTTGCTCTTTGCGTTTTTTTTTGTCCCTTTTTTTGCCTGCTTGCCAGCTGCTAGTTGCTGTTTTTTTTTTTGTTTTTTTTTTTTTGCTGTTGTTGCTTGCTAGTTGTGCCTAGTCCATGTTGTTTTGCTTGTGCGCTGTGTGCCTGTCCTGCTCAATCCTTTTTAATTTTGCTCTGTTTTTTTTGGTGCTTGCTGCTTTGCCCTTTATGTGGTTTTTTTTGCCTTTTGTTTTTTTTGTTGTTGCGCCCTTTTGCCGTGCCTGTGCTAGTTTTTTTGCCTGTTTTGTGGGCGCGTTCCTGCTTGCGTCGTTTTTGTTTGATTTTTTTAGATTTTTGCATGCCTTGTTTGTTTTTGCCTGCCGATGACTTGTGTGTATTGCCTGTTTTTTTTTTCTTTTTTTTGTGTTTGCTGATTGCCTTTGGTTTTTTTTTTTTTGTGCCTCCTGTTTTGCATTATTGCTCTTTTTTTGTTTTTTTTTTGTATGCGCGTTTCGCGGTTTGTTTTGATTTTGCCTGATTTGCTCCTTTTTTTTGCACTGCTAGTGATAGAGTGAAAGGTGATGTTGGCTGATGTGTTTCGCGTTGAAGGATGAAGTTCATCCCGTAGGAGGAAGTTGGAGTGTGCAGTTAGGGATGTGCTGTGCGGGTTTTTGGTGTGATGCAGTTCGATTGGTCTGGGATGTTTGATAGAAATCGTTGGTTCAGTCATAGAAGATGGCGGCTTGCTTCGTGGGAAGGATGACAACACCCACATCAATGTAGTTGGAGCTCGATGCTGGTTTGAGGGGATTGAATCTAGCTCTGAAGTGGGCTTGCGTCGATTTACGTGATGACTGGACTCAGCGGACCGTGCTGGGTTGGGGGATGAAGTCGGTTCTGACCGGAGATAGGCGATATAGTGAAAACTCACGGTATTGGAAGTTTGCTTATTCGACGAAGCATTAGCGATGATTCGAGAGAACTTGTGTGACGAGTATTCTTTGAGATACAGGTAGATTTGTTTCCAGCGAGAAGGAACAAAGCTGTGATTCATTAACACATGTCAAAAAATCGGGATTGAAGCCAACAAGAGAAAAAAAGATTCAATGGCTTGTAGCGCAGTTGTCTTAGATACCCGCAGGATTGGACTCTTAGAGATGTGCATAATTACATCACTTCGGGTGTTGATAGAACTTTTTCCCTTGCGAAGGAAGTCGGGTATTAGAGCAACTAGGGCTGAAGTTTACTTTGTGTCAGCACTTGCGCTGAATGTCGCACTATTGATCGCCTCAGTAATAAAAAGGACTCATGGCGGAATTTAAGCGTTAACGAAAACCTGGGGAAAGGCTTGCGTGTGATATCACACATTTTCGTGGTGATCTATACCTGACTGTCATTGATTGTGACGTCGAGATTCGCGATTTGGCGGAGGACTTCTGAATAGAACGTGCTATTGGCGTTTGTCAGGTGTTTCAGCTGTTATTTCGTGAGAGGGGTCCAACCTAAGGAGGATCTTGAGCGACAGCGACTCTACTTTCTGTCGCAAGGAGTTTCGTTCTTTGTGTGGGAGTTGGTGTGTCAAGCAAGTTTTTCAGAGGTGCGTACCGACCAAGTGGCAACAGGTATTATCGAAAGGCATCATCGAACTATCAAGGTCAATTGCCAGTCGAACTGGGCGTTCTATTGAAGACTCATGTTTTCTGGTTCAATGCTCTTCCAAAGGAAGGAACGTCAGTTGATTCTGTTCCGTTCTTAGTGGTGTGTATAACGTATGGTTGGACGGTTTTATCCCGTACCAACTGCAGAAGGAAGTGCAGGTTTGTTGCTCGCGATGAGGTCATTTGTCCCTTTTTCGATTGGGAGAGATCGCGTAGTTACGAAGCCCTGTTAGTGCTAGGGTGCACTGACCGTTGGGTTCCGGGAGTGGTGACCGCCATAAATTCAAGAACCTGAATGTCGATGTGAACTGGTGGAGTTGTTGCTCGGCATATCGCAGTATGCTAAGGGTGGACGTTCCGATCTCATGAAGATGATAGCTCAAAAAACACTGATGCTGTGGGAGATTTGATTCAGGATTTGGTTTCAGGAGGACGTCATGAGAAGTTGAAGAGACTATTGCTGATGAAAGTTGGTGGTGGAGAATCCGACCCTGATGATGAAACCTGCTCGCAATTGTTAGAGTCAGCGATTCTCAGGCCCGTTCATCTAGAAATGTGGCGCGACCTCGTTGGCTATTGAGATTATGAGTTCTTTGATTGTTAGTTTTTAAGTTTGAAATTGAGTCCATGGGGAGGTTGTACTTGGATTTAATTTTCTTTATATGGGGGTGATCAACTTGTATTATTTTCTTGATTTGTTTATCTGTATAGTTTCCACGAAAAACGATTTATGCTTTTAAAAATTGAAAAAGGATGTTTGCGATTCTCGATTCGGATGTGGGGATTCGTCTGATGGACAGTAGTTTGAAGTACGTGTTGTGTCTCCGTGTTCGTAGTTAGTTTCGTTAAGCAAGGTTTGAGGTTTTGTCGTTTCCTAGTGGTTGTAGTTTTCGTAAGCGAGGTTTTTTCTGTTTCCATAAGTAGTGAGAGTTTAGGCTCGTAAGCAAGGTGTTATTTTGCAAATATTTGGTTTGTCAATCAAAGCGTGAAATTTTCGGGTAAGTCATTTGCTTTGTACATTTGAATTATATATACTGTCTAAATAAACCATAGGAACTTTGAACTGCATAAACTATTTGGGCTATAAATTAGGCCTCTGGTTCATGATTTCTTTACATCTCATCCTTGATTGGGAGTGATCTCTTCAAAAAGTTTACATTTTGCAGAACTTCAAAATCTTTCTTTCACAGTGGTTGAAGAATGACATCTTAGCATTGTAAGCCACAAACTGGACGGAAAACTGGTAGGAAGACTTCAAGAAATAAGCGAGAGGAAGACTGCCTAAACGCCAGCCTTAGCACGACGATTGATACGGCAGGTAAACATGAAGGCAAGCACAAAGGACGATGCTATAGCTCTAGGAGGTGGGACAAATTGCTAAGACAGAGACTGGACAAGCAGTTGGAAGCGCTGGCAGCTTAGAGGAAACGCGCTTGGTATTTAGTCAAGGGAATCTTCACTAATCTGATAAGTAGTAATTGGTTTTTGTATTCCTACATGAGGCATCAGATCCTAATGGTTAACTGATGCCAAAAAATATTTTCGATGGCCGCTCAAGGCTTGGCCAGTTTTTCTACAACATGCCAAAAGGCTTAAGGCTGGCTTATTCTTTCGTGTATTTTGTTGATAGAAGAGAGAAATTAAACGTGAAGGTGTTGTTGTGGGCAGAAAATCATGAATAGAAAACCATGCATTGCAGTCCCATAAAATACCCATTTTCTAGCTCTTCTATACCTTGCAAAACGCGAACACAGTCGTCAACAAAAAGCTCAAAATGTGAAAATGAGTACGTAATATCCCATATGATTCAATTTAAATCATGTCTATTTACATACGTGGCTCTTTAAAAAATATTGATATATTTAAACTGCATCAGAAGTAAGCCGGCGGCTAGCAGATTAGTCAATTTCGTCAACTCCTGGTCGACTCACGTTGGCCAAACAGTGAGACATCAAAGCTTGTTTGTTGGTAAGTCGACCGTGGAGCAATGGTAAAACTTACACAGATGCATCTCCAATAACATAAAATGTCTAAATATACAACCAATCTTAACAGCTGCTTCAGTGGCCTTATTGATCTGGTGCAATGTGTTAACTCAGATGTTCTCACAACATCATAGG
Source organism: Prostheceraeus crozeri (assembly GCA_907163375.1). NCBI lineage: Eukaryota > Metazoa > Platyhelminthes > Polycladida > Euryleptidae > Prostheceraeus > Prostheceraeus crozeri. The sequence goes on along the minus strand of CAJQUW010001534.1, from coordinate 216,119 downwards.
AGGACAGAAATCATAGACATTGAACAACTAAAGACTTAGTTGGTTGATGTTCGATTGTGTTATGGCAGACAACAGAGAAGCGAAACGTTGTTAGTGATATCTTACATCGCAGAGAAATCTTAGTGCCAAAACAATGTGTGACATAGACATCAAACGATACTCAAATGTACAATATGTAATTATAATAATGTATATGAGTAATGTATTGAGTATGCGGCTGCATTAGTTGAGGAGATTTATATTTATTAGAGCCTACATTTGTATAGTCAGTGCGTTAAACTGAAGAAATTACATTGTTTGAGATGTTAGATCATTTCAATTGTCAATCTATTTGACGGTATTGAAATATGGCTTCCGCAGGGTAAAGGAACGATTGTTGGAGGTGCCAAAATTTGCCTTACCTTGACTTTGTATTTGTTTCGCATATCTTGCTGACTGATATGTAGGAAGATGTGGCACATGTTGAAATTCACGAAGTTTGAAAATTCTCGCTGTTTAAAAGCAATATCAATTATCATGGCATCGACTTATCAAATCGAAAATTCGATATTCCTGGCGGTTTCTTTTTTGGAGTCTGATTCGATGACTTTTTTGAATGGGCATTTGTAGTGCCGAGAAAATGTTTTCTATTAGCTAGTGAGAATCATTTCTAACTTTTAAGTGATTTGATGGTCACACTTAAATACCATTCATTGTATTTTCAGTTGTAGATGTCTGCGGAATTTCATAAGTTAGGGATAGAAAATCGCGGAACCTCGGTTTTCAAGCTTGCATGTTGTACTAGTCATCTTCGGTCTGCATCCAGGACATGAGAATGCTTTGGGATTCGAGGTTGATGCAGTACCTTGATTTGTTTTACTACATTGGTTGCTACAAGGTGGGGATGACTGCATCTGTAGATACGAAAAGTTAAAAGCCTTAGAACAGTTGACCAATTACTTCATTCTGGTTTGAGACTCCTTTTTCTTAAATTTGTCGACATTAAAGGGTTTCATCGCTCTCCTAATGGTCACTGAGGCTAATTTAGCGTGATGGCTATCAGTTTTCTTTCAGTGATCACTGTCATTGGCAGTTAATGCTCTGGTAAGAAGGATGCCTTAGGGTTCTACTTTTCCCTAAAGGCCAACTATTTACCTCGGCGCACTAGTATTTGTGCTGCTCACAAACGTGTTGTGTGTGGCGCGAGGGTGGAAGCGATCGGCACAGCATGCCATCGTCTGACAATTAAGAAAAGGAGCTCGGCACGGCCCAGACATTCGACTTGGGCAACGACATCATTCCTCCGAGCCCTGAAGAACCGCCGAGGTGCCAGCCACCCTTGAACCTCTTGGCCTCTCCCGAAACGACGGCAAGCGGCGGGATGGAACGTCCCTCTTTGCCTGGAAAGGCGGGAAACCACTGTGGGACTTTACTTGTGTCCATCGCCTCGCCGCCAGTTACACTGATATTTCAAAGCAGGAAGGCTCAACAGTAGCGACTTCGGCGGAAGAAAAGAAGAGGAGAAAATACAAAGACTTGATTCCTCAGACCGTGTTCCAACCTGTTGCGATAGAGACCCTCGGCGGCCTCGGCGAAGGCACGCTCACCTTCCTGCGTGAGCTTGGCAGCCGCATCACCGCCATCAACAGTGACCACCGCTCAACGCTCTTCTTGAGGCAGCGACTTTCAATAGCTGTGCAGAAGGGGAACGCTGCGTGCGGCCGCGAATCCTGTGACGCCGCCATTTGAACTTTTTACTAATGTATATATATAATTACTTGCTTGTTTGATGGCAAATAAATGCTTTATCCTTTTAGGAAACGGACTGTATATGAATGTCGATATGAATCTTTTTTAGTACAGTGTAATAACAATGTAAAGATGCAAGTAGTTCATATTATAGACTCGACATGGGGATCACTTCCTACATAAATGTAGTATGGGGTGGTATAGGCCGGCCCATACCACCGCGATTAGGTGCCCCATACCTCCCCTATGAGGTACTCAAAAAACATACAAGAAGTAATGCTATTTACTCAATACTTCATCTAAGCTGTTATAGAGCATTAAACTTGACAATACGAAGTTGGCACAACCCTTTTCTATGAAAAATTGAAATATTAAGATTTTTCAAAAAATTCAAAACTATGCCTGAAACCTTATCACATGTATATCTCGAAAATCAATACAATTGGAGAGCTGATAATTACAATACATGTGTTAACGGTACTAGACTAGCGTGGAAATGATATGCAATTGAAAGGGTTGGACGTATAAGGGGATAAGCCAAATTTTTTCAAAAACATGTCATGTGTTAGATCTGGATGCTTCTTTTGGGTGTTATACGATGATTGGTGGAGGTTTCTTTACATGTTTTCCAGAAGGTGCATAAGGGGATAAAATACAAAGTTCAGCATGAATAAGGGGATAAGCCACTATCTGTAGTTTATGGTGCAGGGCTCAAAGTAAGTAGTGGACCATCATGTCGTTGTACAATGGTTGGGTGCAACCTTTCAAAAAGAGAAAAAGTTCAAAAACAGTACCCATGTCTTCCTTTTAACAGGTGGATGCTGATAAGGTCTCCAAAGATGTTGCTTCAAAATACGTAATGTGGACTAAAATAGAATAGGTTTTACAAATACAGAATAAATTTAAATCAATCTAATATAAATTTCAAATCTTATTTTTATCTCTAATCTTAATCTCCTATTTTAAAGCTGAATGCCGTTAATTTTCTGAGAGATAGTGATCGTCAGAAAAAAGGTTGGTAAAAAGATAAAAAGATAAAAGGTTGGAGTTTTGATAAAAGTATGCAATTTGAATAAAGATTTTTTTAATCAAATAAATTAACTTATGGGATCAAATTAAATACCGCTTCAATTAATATTTTTTGAAAGATAATGGACGTATACTGATTACTGAATGGGATAGCTTCTATAAAGAGTATGAACACCTTAAAGGGTGCTTACCACATAAATTGGGTTGCATGTTTTCATTTGGCCGCCTGTATGAGTAAATCTCATGCGTCATACTTTTCGTAACATGATCAGCTTTCACATAGGCTCGTAGCCTCTGATGTTCAGGTGACCAGCGTGCATAGCTTTTGAACGATGATGTTTCAAAACCTTTAAATTACTCTCCTGTAAAATTGCGAAAGTGTGGCTTATCCCCTTGTTCGTCCATGCCCTGCAATTATTTCACTCATTCAGTTTCGGTTTCCATACAGGGCGATGTCCCACGGCTGGCAATTCACTTGAAGTGGATAACATTTCTCTGGTTGGTGAGACAGGGTTGCTCTCCGACTTCTTAGGCTGATCACTTTGCATCCTCCAAGTTGCCCGACCACATTTTGGCGCTTCGTGCAACATTTTTGGGTAGACCTATTGTTTTCAGCCTGTGATAATTTAGCAGTTATTTATTCTTCATAAGACTCGCGCTGTTATGGAGTTCTGGTCGCTCATTCGGTCATCTGGTCGTCAGAAACTTAGAAATACTTGATCGTATCCAATACAATTAACAACAATGAAATTAAATAAACGAAACAGTTAAATTAAATAAACAAGACAGTTCGTCTAATAAACTGTATGATGATTGTCCCAGATAAAATATAAGGCATCACTGTATTGTGCGATTCTTTAGTCTGATGAATTTCCATCTAATACTTCGCGTCTGCGTTCTTTTGTCAGGTGTATGATAGGATGCGACGACTCAAATATGTACATTGTACAGGCATATGCTTTGTTGTCTTCTTTTGTACTGGCATATCTTCCTTGGCACTGAATATTTCAAGAGATCCTTCTTTCATAGATCAGTTTTTGTTTTTTCACTATGACACGAGATATAGGATTTAGTTGTGTAAACTGAGAAGTATCAGTTTTGATAGCATATTGTCAATTTTCTTCAGTGTCTTCTGCTGGTGTTTGCATGCATTTGATATTCAGTATTTGTATAGGGCCTATATGTAGGCTATCACACCCAAGTCTCACTTCAAACCAGGATTTCGGAACCGTGGCTCCGACCCAAGACCCTTCGACATATTGTCGGGCCCCCAACACGAAACCGAACAAGACTTTCACGCGCGCAGAATGATGCACAGCCGATGGCTAATGCGAAACTTTACATCTGTCGAAGTCTACCTGGTACATCTTGTCAGACAAGATCACAGGAAGCATATGTATCCAATTGGAACAGGCTTTTGTTATCGGTAAAATGACATTTGTCAGTGTTTTCTGTGATTAAGTGAGAGGTACAAGGTGATTCACGGAAATAGCATGATTTTTAATTTGTCTCAATCGTTTACCAATGCATTAATCTTAACCAAACCAGCTCTCATCATTAGAAGAAGTTAATAATTTATATGAATCAATAAGCTTTATTATTTAGGTACACCTCAGCATGGGCTGCATGAACTCTCACTCACTTACGCAGTCTTTTCGCATAGTTTCAACAAAAAGTCGCGAAGGATACGTGTCCAATTCGTTGAATGCTTCCCTGATTTGGTCCTTCGAATCATCCATTGAATGAGGTCTTGCTTCATGAGCCCTACTTTTGACCAAAGAAAATAAATCACATGGACCTAGATCTGGACTTTTCGATGGCCTCGGTACGGAATTTGATCCGCGGCCTATCCTACTCCAACCAAGGGGAAAGGTTTGGTCGAGGAATGATCTTGCCCATCTTGCCTCCAATGCGGAGGCGCTCAAAATTTTCTTTTGACTAAAATATATAACAGCGAAAACCTTTTAACATGTCGAGGTAATAATCACCATTCACGTTGCCTTCAAAAATGAATGGACCCGCAACACCACCCCTCCGGATACTCCACCCTAAACAACGACCTTGGGACAATAAAGAGGTTTTTCTTGATGTCGTGGCTGACAGTTTGACCAGCAGCTACGTTTCTGACGATTCACCAGTCCACGGAGATGGAAATTTGCTTCGTCGGTTAAAAAGATGAACAGATCAGGAGCGCTTCTCAAAAGTTCCAACACGTCTTAACACTAGAAAGACCATGGTGTCATTTTTGACACCAAAATATGTGAAGATCGAGTCGATTCACAATCAAGCGTCCAGACATTTCCTGATTTGTTGTGTTGAGCTTGCCAGATGTGATCCAGCGCTATTAGGAATTTAGGTGTGGTCATGACATCAATTTCACCTATAAAACCATGGTGTCAATTTTGATACCAGATGCATGTTTGGTTAGAAAGCAAGCAATAGGACAGATTGATTCATTGTCGCTGATTGTTTATGAAAGATTCCGAGCTATTGGATGCATTGTTCCATATCTATGATTGTAGGATTGCCATGGTATCATGTGACAGTGAATTGGATTTAGCAACATTGTTCAAGAAAGATTCAGAGCTAATGGATGCATTGTTCCATATCTATGATTGTAGGATTGCCATGGTATCATGTGACAGTGAATTGGATTTAGCAACACTGTTGAATTTGTTATTGATCGCAGGGAGCGTCAGATTTCTCTAAAAAGGCGTCAGTGTTTGAACGAATAAGAAGTCATTGCTTCATTGCATCGCACAAGTTTCTGATATCACGCTCCGGTCATCATCTGTGCTAGCGCAGCGACGCTGACGCAATGTCAGTGCAAATGACATTGCCCAATTGCTACAAGAGTCTGACGAATCTGGAAGTGACACGAACAGCAGCGATGATGGTGAAGTCGTTCTACGACCTATACAAACTAATGACAGTGAACTATCTACTGATGACGAACAAGTGGATTTACCAAATGATGAACTTATTGCTGGAACATCCACTACATCATCGAACAGTGAAGCAACTCTTTATGGTAAAGATGGAACAAAGTGGAATCGATTATCGAATGCTTCTCATCCATACGGACGAGGACGTTCACTTCGAATATTTTTCGTGTCTCCTGGAATAATAAATAACATCAAATCATCAATCACATCTCCATATGACGCATGGAAGTCCATTGTCGATGAGCGCATGCTTCGACATGTACGATTATGCATGCCAAATCTGAAGAAAAAGACTTTCACTTCGCTTTAGATGACTTAGAGGCATTCATTGCCTTACAGTATGCTCGTGGAATTTATGTGAAAGGACATCCGGTGCCTTTTTTGTGGAACACCACATACGGACCTCCTATTTTTCGACAGACTATGGCAAGACGTCGTTTCAAAGACATTCTTCATCATTTGAGATTTGATGTAAAATCGACCATCAAGGCTTCAAGATGACAGATTCGCCCACATATCTGAGCTTTTTGAAATGTTCCGAAGTAACTGTTCTTCCAATTACAAACTCGAAATGTCTCTCACAATCGATGAGCAATTACTGCCACTAAAAAAAAGATGTCCGTTCATTACCTACATGCCAAACAAACCGGACAAGTACGCCCTCAAATTTTGGATCATGTCTGAAGTCGATTCAAAGTATGTTGTAAATATGCTTCCTTACCTTGGAGCTCAGGAGAAAGCCAGTCGAAATGGTAAAACTTTATCAGAAGATGTTGTTATTCGCTTGTCTTCGCCGATTGCTGGCTTGGGATACAATATATCTTGTGACAATTGTTTTACTTCACTACCTGTTGCACGATATCTCAAATCACATAGTAGGCCTACAACTATAGTTGGCACCATTCTCAAGAACCGCCGTGAACTTGCCAGTGAGATGGTTTCTGTCGGATAGTCCCTCTATAGCATAAACTTTTATTGACAACAGGATGATTCAGCGTTGCTTGTACAATACCAATGCAAAGCAAAGAAGTCGGTTTGTCTCTTGAGCACCATGCATGCCTCTGCTTCGTGTTCACCTGATGGTAAAAGAAACCCCAGTGTAATTGAATTCTACAACGCTAATAAAGTGGCTGTTGACGTCTTCGATCAGATGTCACGTCAACTGACAGTTCATTCTGCCTCACGTCGATGGCCTCTTGCTGTATGGGCAAATATGCTCGATATCGCTGGAATTAATAGCTGGATTTTGTATAGGAAGGCTACGAACTCAACAATTTCTCGAAGAAGCTTCATGCTTTTGCTCATCGATGAATTGAGAAAGGTCTCAATGGCTACTGTACCTACACATGTTGATGGGTTGGGTGATCATCCATCTGCATCCTCTCAAGTGCCTAAAAAAAGACGGAAGTGTCATCAGCCAGGTTGCAGAAACTGCACAAGCGGTCAATGTGTTTCTTGTAAAAAGATGGCGTGTGGTAAGTGCGCGACCCATGAAAAGAAGATAGTTGTACTTTGTGATGCATGCAAGCCATGAAGTTGTCATATACGTTCGTAAGTAGGCCTACATTGTTGCATCATGGCAGATAAAATAGGAGATGCTTGGAGCAATGGTCGTTTTCATTGATATTAAAGGAATGATTAGGCACCATTTTCTTTCATGTGAAATAAATAATGTAGGCAAGCAGAAGTTTTAGATTGGCATTGTTGTGATCATTTTTTCGTAAAAGCTCATCCTTGTTTATGCGGGCAGTCATCCAACGTGCGACCAAAAACTACAAATAAAACACACAAGGGAACCAGATATGGACGCATAATCAAATCAACTGTCAAACTTTGAAACCGAGGCTTCTAGCAATGTGAAAGAGTTCATGGTATCAAGATTGACACCATGGTCTTTCTCGGATGATCACAATCCCGGTCTTTCTAGTGTTAATAAACACTAATCGAACCATGGCCTCTTCAATCAAATCGTAAAGAGGTCCTGATTTTCTGTGGATGATGGTCATATGTTTTAAGTAAGGTTGCTTTGAGAAGATAAGTTTGACTAACACTTAATTCTGTCGACGCGGTGCGTGTTGATGCATGTGGACGATTATCAAAAAATCCCCGAACAGTCTCCGTGTTGTTATCACCTGTGGCTGTTACTTTCGGGCCAGGTTCTTGGCTTTTTCGCTTTTTTCAGATAGTGGTTATAATTCTTCCCGCATTGATGGTGATATTTTCTGACTGCTTCATGTTACAATAGTTGTCATTCAGATATCACACGGTCGGTGATCATAGTTTTTCGTTCCATATTAAAATTCATCCTTTCCCAATAATGTCACAGATTGCAATGACTGCGCAATTTCCAGCAATTCGAAATTTCAAATGGAATATCGATATCATCTATCACTTAACATGGATATCTACATACATTCAGAAAATGTAGTAAAATGCAAAGTGTAATGTAAAAAAAGAAAGGTCTATCACTGTCAATAAAGAGGAAAGATCATTCCTCGACCAAACCTTTCCCCTTGGTTGGAGTAGGATAGGCCGCGGATCAAATTCCGTACCGAGGCCATCGAAAAGTCCAGATCTAGGTCCATGTGATTTATTTTCTTTGGTCAAAAGCAGGGCTCTCGCTCATGAAGCAAGACGTCATTCAATGGATGATTCGAAGGAAAAAATCAGGGAAGCATTCAACGAATGGAACAGGGATACTTTGAGACTTGAATGGAAAAATACATTATGTGAAAAGACTGCGTAAGTGAGTGAGATTTCATGGAGCCCATGCTGAGGTGTACCTAAATAACAGAGCTTATTCATAAATGCTATTTTGCATCTAATGATGAGAGCTGGTTTGGTTAAGATTAATATATTACTTAAAAATTGAGACAAATTTAAAATCCGACTATTTCCGTGAATCACCCTGTACTACGGAGTGTAGAACAATCTCTAGGTCATGCAGTTCATACTGTTTAAGAAGCTAAACACACCTAGATTTATCAAATTGTTGTTTTGTCGCAACACACGTCATCCTGATTAAGTTTTATCTCAAACTTATCATTCTTTCAATTGATCGGAGACATAAACACATACACGATGGAGAAATGACTACCATGCTAGAAATTATGACTAATGTGACTTAGCTATTGCTTCCCGTTTAAAACTTTTTATGTAGCATGAGTTGCAGAGGTAGCCATGAAATTTTTCTCTATTTATATGAGACTGATAGAAGTCTCTGATTTAGTTCCTACCACTACCGCTTTTATAGTCCGGCAGCCAGAACGAGTTTCTGCAGGGAACGAGGGCGAAAATCACTTTCACAGAATAATGTACACCCATGCCTACTACAAATCGGCAGGTCTGCCGAGTTCTAGTGAGCTCCTCCTCTTGTCAGACAGGATCAAAGAAAAACACGTAAATCCAATGGGACGCAGATCGCAAATTTTGGTTTAAATGAAATTTTCTATGTTTTGTCTGATTGAACAAATGCTTCAAGCTTTAAGTCATAATTTTTGGCATTGAATATCTTCAGGTCATTTCCTTTCATGTTCACGCACCACTGTCTTTAAATCTAAACACATTTAGAATTGGCGAGCCTCTTAATGTCGACAAACACAAACATTTTGATCAACTGTATCCACATTCAACCACATTCTCACATACATTACCCAGGGTTTTTTTAAGGCGATATACGCGCCCGATTTGGGCGGGTAAAAATTTCAAATGGGCGGGTAAAATTTCCACTGTCCATGTCAGTCACTGTTGTTTTTCACATAAGGCGAATAATTCGAATTATTCGCATAATTCGAATTTAAAGATTATTAAACCCAACCCTATTTCAGGTGTGGATAATCTATACGAAACCTATTTATGTTCGATTATGCGATTCGCAACCATCGTCAAGTTAACAAGTACAAAAACTTTCCTTCAGTCACACGCATTTAAAAGTAGGAAGTTATCAAAACGGAAATACTATGTAGTCATGTAGTGGACCATGCCAAAATAAATTTTACTGGTTGCGAATGAAGAAATACATTTGCAGTGGTGCTTTCTTGTCTCACATAGCTTACTTCATTTATAGAATTTGCATCACTGAAAGTTATGGAGGTGTACAACTGTATCCAGCAATTGTTGCTGTGCACATTTTGGTGCATGTACGTCATGTAGGCATATATTGTACCACCACCTCTAATTTGCTGAATATTCAAAAGATGCAACTTTGTTTCCGCTTTCTTTTTACAGCTGGAAAGGAAATTGAAAGAAAGATCTACAAGCCTTGTTTTGCTTTGTTTTAGATTGGCGGGTAGAATTCGGGAGTGGGCGGGTAAACGAAACCTTAAAAAAAACCCTGCATTACCAACCAGATGCATGATAGTGACACATGCACGTCATCGGAAATGACCTGAAGACATTCCATGTCAAAAATTATGGCTCTAGACTTAATACTTTCCAGCTGACAAGCGAAAATACGAAAATTTCATTTAAACCAAAATGTGCAGTCTGCGTCCCATTGGATTTACGTGTTTTTCTTTGATCCTGTCCGACAAGAAGAGGAACTCACTAGAACTCGACAGACCTACCGATTTGTAGTAGGCATGGGTGTACATTATTCTGTGAAAGTCCCATTTTCGGCCTCGTTCCCTTCAGAAACTCGTTCTGGCTACCGGACTATTAGCGCTTGAACAGAGGCGAGAACAAATATTTCATTCTTCCAGAGTGAGGCATCATTGATTAAAAAGAGGTATTTCGGTCAGACACATCGAGTTATTTTAGTCAGTGAAAGGGTTTTCAAAGGCTTCCAACCTATGCACTTTTTTGATCATGTCTGATAGGAGCAGAAACCGTGTAGAATTCGGCAGTGCAGATTCGTAGCAGCCATTGATAGGGTGTACCAGATGATTCAACCACTTAGCTGTCAGGGCTCTAATATTCATCAATAAAGTGAAACATATTACACATTGAACTAAAATTCTTTTTATATCAAAAGCACTTCTTCAGAAGTATTTCAATACTTTATCTAGGTATTTTATTGGGAATGAGACACCTATAAAATAATCATGTATTTTTAAGGGAATGATAATTAAGAATCAATGTGCCTTAATAATGAGTACATTACTTGCGTTTTCGGCTGGAACACAATATTAGGGAAGTCCGCGATCTGATCTTTAAAATCCAAATAAATTATTTGCAGCAGGCCATGTGTTTAGAGGAGATGGTCTACAGCGATAACCTACAATGGTGACACACTTGTATTCGGTTCAGCTACACTGTCAAGTATCACTTCATCTCGTAAAGTGGCTGAATTCTTAATACATATAAAACTTCAAGCCGGAGCCGTGGTATTTCCTGTTGCCTCCGGCTCCGACCTGCTACCACGGCTCCGAAACCCTGCTTCAAACCATCGCATTTCTTCCATTCAACTTCAAGAAAGAGGTCCAAGCGTCCTTCACCAACAAACCCAGTAACTTGTTATTGTTCCGTGCACAACGCACCCTCGCTACCGACGTCAGTTTCGTTCCTCCGTTTCCATTCAGCTCATCATCTAGATGGCAAAACTTGGCATCTCTCCAAACGCACTTCGCCCGGAAACTTCAACCCCAATCTCTTATGAGATCGCATTTTGCTGGTCTCCTTCACACGCTCTGCCACATGGTACTGGCAGTCCTGCACAGTGCACCCCTTACAACAAACAATTTCCGAGGACCCGGCCTCCACATCTTGTGCACCGAATCGGGCTTCTTGCTGTCAAACGCCACAAACAGCTCACATCCACCTGCAATTCTTCTCTACCTCATCACAGTTCCCTCTAGACAACACATTCGTTTTCCACGTTCGGCTGCTGCTGCAATCTTGTCTTCCGTCTCACCTCTTACTCCTTCAATGTTTCTATACGATCAGTCATCAGCATGAAGACATTAGTCAATTTCCTACTGTCTATTCATGGCCTGCCAGGGAATGCAATACGAATTTTCAGAATGCTTTCAAGAATTTTGGTCACTGCAGACAAATATTAGCAGTTTAATATAACCACAAGTCTGTAAACTTTCGAATGCCATATTGTTGACATTATAGGTGCTGCTTCACACATCAATATATCTTCCTGATGTTGCCGATTCATTTAATGATAAGTTGTTGAATTTAATTGAAGCGAGGTAAAGTGATGGAATAGGAAAACAATAAAAGGAGAAATCGTAAATATCAAAGGCGAGAAAGTATTTGTCTCAAAGCAACAATTTTTTCATGGGTTGTGTTTAAAATTTCAATCTAACTGGCCGGAGTTCATCGCCTTCATCACAGGCGATGTATGGTTCAAATGGCCATTTGAGAATGTTAGACATGATGTCTGATGTTCAGAATTAGACAGTGATATTCTCCCGTTTGCATGTTCAGTCGACGATATGTCTCCGCATGGAGGAAAACCATCACTCCATCTGCCATCGGAACCACGTTCAAAAGGGAGACAAAGCATTATCCCATCTCTTCCATTTGGTTAAATTTTCCAATAAAAATAATTTTGGAGCTTGCTTTAAGGAAGACGTCCAAAGCATGACTACACTGGAGGCCCGTTGGTCTTGCTATGATGCAATAATTTTTTAGGTCACAAAGTTACTGGAAACGGGAGGTTCATGTTCACTCGAATCACATGAGCACGTGACCAGATGCATTTCGTTCTTAGGACAGCTTTCAAGGGCCCTTGAAACTGTCTTAATATGCGAAATGCGTCGTTGCAGCTTTATTAACGAATATAGAGTCGTCATTACAAGGGAGAATTAGCTTTTCCGGTGATTCGAGTAAATTTTAATGTGTATGTGCCGTTCTATCTTTTGACTTGAATGTTGAAACAAAGTTGTGGAATCGATTGAGGTTATTAAATTCCTTTCTGTAGAGCCGATATCGCGTGTAAGACGTTTCATGATGTAGTACTGATAATGAAATTGCGTACACAAAACGTGATTTATGAATTTTGAAAATATGAAGTTCTTCGTCAAGATTCTCCAAAGTGCAAATCATCAAACAATTGCGAGTAATCTTTTTAGATATTAAAAAATAACGCTATAAATGACTGCTTGGAAAGTGCATCCTGCTTTCAAAGATAATTTGAATGACTGCATCGATTCTTCAAACCTGTCTAAAGCAGGGTGACCACTTGGTACGAAATGGTTCGAATTGGTGCAAAATTCGAGCCCTGGTTCGAAAAAGTACGAAATTGGACCTATGCAGTTGAATATTCTGCCATTAATACTTGAATACAAAATAACTACTTATTGCTACTGAATGCAAATTCAAAATTCTAAATGGAAAAAACATTTTTGGTTGTATGTTGAAAAAAGTTTAATAAGTTTGAAATGTCTTGCTGCGGAAGTCAATTTACCCTGACCTGATCTCGTCGATGAGTACGCTGGTTTGATTATGTCACATGGTAGCGATGTTGCTTGCCTGTCAACTCTATATGAGAAAATACTTCTGTTGAAATACCCACTCTTGACTAAAGTAATTGAAACTGTATTTATGCTATTGTGCCCCCACAACATGGTTGTCTAATTGAGGGTTCTGAAAAATGAAATTTTTCGATGACATCAATCCAATAGCAGTTTAGAAATGTATAACGCATTTCGCATGATCTCCGATTATTTTGATCGCGGCTCGTTCAAAAATTTCGAGGCACCACCATCATTGTTGAACAGACTTAATTTGGCAAGTCAGAATACAAGGCTTTTTGCGAAGAAAAGAAACCTGGAAAGAAGTATCGTTGGTGAGACAATGAGGTGTGAAGTTGTTGCCTTCAAAAGGAAAACGATTAAGGAGATCATCATATTACGGATGCAAGCAGTCAAAGAAGACATTCGTGACGCAGAAGCAGCTTTAGAGGCTGCCAAGAGGAGAAAGTTAGAACTTAAGATACAAAGTGATTGTGATACAAAGCGCCATGACAAAGTTTCAAATGCGATTGTAATAAAACTTGTCATCAATTGAATTACGAACACTTCTCCTGCCGTGAACTACTAAAAAAAGAATAATCGTTTTGATATATCAATGATTTGTATGTATGAATTAACCTTTTCATGCTGACTCAAATGTACTTCAGAAGCTTTGTCGACAGAAACAAATGATCGACAACAATCAACAATGATGTCAGAATAATAATCCCTCAATCCTTAATTGACTTTAAAGACTCGGTTGAAAAGGTTAGTTTTTCAAAATAACTGCCAGACTTTTAACTCCTTTTGTTGTTGCTTTTCTATTAATTCAAAAAGTTTTGACGCGTAAATACATTCTATAAAAATTTAAAATTTTCATAATAGATGCAGGTAAACCAAGGATTTTTTCAAGCACTAATTTTTTGCTTTTTTGTATCGCTTATTATATGGGTGTTAAACCATTCTTATCCTATTTTGCACCACGTTTTGAAAAGAGAGAATATTCCAAAGAGTATACATTTCAATTTTCTTCTCGCCTGCATTTGTGACAAGATTTGAATTATGCATTTCATGTATGTTGCTTTTATTTTGTTGGCACATGTACGTGTCATTGTGGCATCATTGCCAGTATTTGTCATTGGTATCGTGTCAGTATTTAACTATTCACACGACGCTGGTTTAAGAACGTTATACATGACGTGCTCCTACACCTTCCCCTTCACCAGGACGACCTCCCGAATGCACAATGCGCCTGCGGCAACTTCTTACGCCGCGCTCACTCACCTGTGCCAAAATTCAACTAGCCTATTCACTGTGTAAGGCTGAGTAAATTTGTGGGCAGCTTTCTCCTGCTAATGCTTTTTTAGAATCTGTCCTTTGAGAAAACAGCAGATTCGCCAAATGTTTATTTCACAAAAAGTTAGTGATCTTGTATATCTTCTTTGAATTGCAAGAAACACGGAGAAATTAGTTAAACAACAAAATTGGTTGTGTATGATTCGAATCAACTAAACTAAGAATTCAAAAATGTCAAAGATAACACAGTCATCGAATGATACCATAGAACTTAAACGCACAAGTATAAATCCAGGGCATGAAAGAAATATCAGCATTATTAAACTATGGAAATGGGACTATTTACAACATCATGGAAATCGGAATGAACAGTCAACTATCACAGATATCATTACGTTGGAATACTGTGCTGGTCGGTGTGCGTGTTTTCACACTTTCCTTACTACTAATAATTTCTACATGGTTCGAAATTTGCGCACGGTGAAGTGGTCACCCTGCTAAAGTGTCACAAGCCAGCATCTTGAGTTCTTCAAATGATTGAATCTTTCCGAAGCCGTTTCTCAAAGATATTAATATTTTCACACCTATGTTTTTATAAAATTTCGTTAGATGCATTGTCAATGGAAGAAAGAGATTCCTTGTCAATTTTCAAGCAGTGAAAGAGGAAGTTTCAATGACGCTGGACGGGAATGGGTCAACAAAAACTCTGTCAACACCAGAATTGAAGGAGACAGTCCTATGTAGTATGCATGCCCATGTTTACTGAAATTGAAACTTTCCGAAATGTAGCAGACTTTCCCAATCCATATTTTCCTTTCAGTGTAATATAGAAAACAGACAATGCCTGCCGTGAAAAGTGACACAATGCGTGGCTTGGCCGTCTTCATTTCTGATATTCGTAATTGTAAGTAATTGATCAACTAAGACTATTTGGCTCATCTAACATCATTCGTTTTGTTTGTTCGCAGGCAAAAGTAAGGAGGCGGAAGTGAAGCGAATCAACAAAGAACTTGCAAACATCCGATCAAAGTTCAAAGGTAAATTCGTGTTGTTTATGACACTTAATGGATTCCTTGCCTCTCGACATTGTGCTTGTCTGATTAAATCTGGAAAGTTCAGTGTCGTGTAGGCCTACAACATTGATTTTCTATGCTTTGGGACTATCTTCCACTTTGATACAAATCCAATGTGGCTAATGTAATCTATTGTAGCTTAATTTTCTTCGATTCAGGCTAGCAAACTTATTAGCTACATTGACTGCGAAACTGAGAGCAGAGTTTATTCAAAATACATGTACATGCTTTCAAACCTCATGGTTTGTATTTGGAATTGCTGCATCTATTGCGTACTTCAGCATGTGCTATCCTTTCGCAGCCCGCACGGCGGAGTCGGGGGGACGTGCCCCCTAAAAAAAATAGGAACTTTTCATGCCCTTCTCCCATCTTTTAATTGATGTTCAAAATTTTCAGACATCTCGCTGATTTGACTGAACCAAAGATTGCCGATGAGTTGCGAAGTTGTCATTTTCCACTTTTATCTGTTCACTTCATTCAGAACAAACCACGGCCACTAAATTTTTTTTGGGAAGTTTTAACTTTGCTTTGGGAAGTGACTGGCTTTTGATTGGCTTATGAACTCTATTCAACAGCATTATCAACTTTCATAACATTTTTTTATTTGGGTATGATTCAGCTTCGATGTCGGAATCTACATGATTGATAAAAAAAATCTTAATAATTTTCATGACAAGTCTAAATGGCTGCTTCTTGCGTACTTGCGAACTTGAATACGTATAAACTTTCCGATTTATTTGATTTATGAATAAACTAGAAGTTGGATGGAAATACCTGAAAAATTCTGCCGTTTCTTAAAGCTTATTCAAGTAATACGCGCCTGATTTGGCATATGACATAAATACGTTATTTACACACATTAAAATTTTGTTTTCAATGTCAGCAGCATTTTGATGTATTCCATAGTTATACTATGGTCGAAAAACGAAGGCATAAAAAGTGCCTTTGGTGTCCCTGCCCCTTTCATCGTCTTTCGCCGTCCCTGTTCGCAGCAACAGGATTTTCTTTCGAGGGCAACTGAAGGGCAATGGAAGAAGGCGGAAGAAAATAAGTTTGTTATTGAAATTTTATGGTTGTCCTTTCTCACGCGTTCAACTGTGAGTTACACGATCATAACTTGAACATTATTTCCTCAATCGTCGTTATTTCATGCAGACAAGCCGTAACATTACAACAGTAAACAGCACTCATCACATAAAATAATATAATGAAAATTTAAAAGTTTCGCTGTGAATGTGGTTTTTGAAGAATTATGAAATAAATGTACACCTGAAGACCTATTGATGACTTACAGTATCATAGATGAAAAAATTTTTCGACTGCTCAGCCAGCGCCAGGGTTGTAATGTTAACATAAAATTTGTCAAATGCAGTTTCAAGAAAGTAATTTAGGATTTTTAGCTTTTCGAAGGCTTTTAGCTTTCCATTATAACACTGATTACTGTGCTTGCGGGAAATCAAATGTTTAACTTAGTTTTACCTACAGGACAGCAAGAGTAGATATAGTTGTATATGTGGTAGTATGAGGTACCTAGAAGTGCTGAGCGAACAAGGCAATACGTTGAGGATTTAAGGGTGCTCTTCGAAAAGGATCAGTAGGTTTATGATCCTCTAACTTGTTTGGAAGCTGTTAGGTTGGATCGCGAAGATTACGTCGATTGTCAAGTGGTTGGCATATAGGGTATGATAGATCGGGACAATATTGGATTCTATTAATTAGTCCGAAGGCGCTGCAAGCCATATCAGAAATCAAAGACAACTTATCGTACGGTAGCGGTCATTAGCAATGCGGGTAAATCGGGCAAGCACACGATGTTTCGGATAACTCTTCTTTGAAGCACCATCGAATAGGCTTGCAATTTTTCTATGCCCCATGTACGGTTAAATACACAGTTCATACTGGCGCATGAGGATATATGTGCACTATTTCATATTGAGGACAGACATTCCTAAGACGCATAACAGCTTAAGACTTGCACGCCAAAGACGTTTGCCGGTTTATATAAAAAATTCTGATCTTTGCATCGCAATTTTCGTTCCTATTTCAGGCGACAAGACATTGGATGGCTACATGAAGAAGAAATATGTCTGCAAATTGCTTTTCATTTTCCTCCTTGGGCATGATATTGATTTTGGTCACATGGAAGCCGTGAATCTTCTCAGTTCCAACAAGTACACAGAGAAGCAGATAGTAAGTGTGATCCGCTGACTGGTCATTTCATTGAATCAGATTTTTTCAATAAGAATAATATTTGTTTTTAATATATCTGCCACATGGTAAGATGGAAACTCCTCCAATATACTTTTCAGAGGATGAATTTCGTTGATAAATTTCTTTCATATTTGTAATATTCAATTGATAATTATCAGTGTACTTTGTAGAAGGATGCGCACTTAAGATAATGACATGAAAACAATTTAATTAGTCGGAGGAATTCACTGAATGCGACAGCTATCTAAACTTCCTTGATTGCCATCAAAATGAACAATGCGGATGTTATTGAACTGTGGAACGATTTGGCACAACGCTATACGACAATCTCGAAGATTATTAGTCCTGAATATCATTGTTTCGATGTTGAAGCTTCACATGAAGTAGTCGACGAAGGTCAGATTTTGATCCTCTCGCTTAAAGTTGAATGCATTCACAAAATATAGATGTAAGAGAAATATAGACCTAGCAGAATTTTCTTGTGGCAACGAAGGACGATAATCTTGTGCAATTACGATTGTCATATCTTGGAAAGTTAATACCCGCAGCATAATCTTGCTGTAGTTCAATGTATTTATTATGAAAAATACTAGTATTAGTAAGTTGTAGCCTACTTGCATGTACTGTGCAATGTGATTTCGATTTTTGTTGTGAGATAATTCAAATTCAATACAATGCTCACGGGAGCCAGTTTTGAAACA
Source organism: Prostheceraeus crozeri (assembly GCA_907163375.1). Lineage (NCBI taxonomy): Eukaryota > Metazoa > Platyhelminthes > Polycladida > Euryleptidae > Prostheceraeus > Prostheceraeus crozeri. Next base: position 197,733 of record CAJQUW010001534.1, on the reverse strand, counting down.
TTCCAGATCTGAGGAAAACCTTGATCAGGCTGACATGCTGCTGATGGGATCGGTGTTAGGTTTTCTCTGAATCCTGAAAAGCTGGGGATTTACTATCGTGATGCCAGGATTAGTTGTATGTTTCATTATCGAATGCAAAGGCTATGTAGCATGAATCAGCTCAATTGTTGTCATCGGTCGAACTTTCAGTAATTGAAAGTACAATTTTCTACGACCGTGTGATTATCATATTTCCAATATTTCGGCTTGGCCTTCTTCAATGGATACTGAAAAGGAAATTGCACTGAATATCATGAAGAAATTCAAACCAACCTGTCTATCCTTCGGAGACAACGTAGAACCTTAGTAGGGCATGGACATTGAGATATGCCAACGCAGAAGTATAATACAGACAATTTATAAAATATAGATTGAGTGTGGTATCAAAAGGATAATGAACTAATCTAAAAGAAGGAAATATATGAAATTATAAAAGATGCATCGAATTAATGAGATGAAGTAGTGTTCCGGTAGGACTTGCTTTAATATCTTTCTTTTCGACCCTCTTCACAATCAATGTTTCATTTCAGGGCTATCTGTTCATCTCTGTTCTCATCAGCGAAAATAATGAGCTGATGCGTTTGGTGGTTCAGAATTTAAAGAACGATCTTTCAAGCAGAAACCCAATTCACGTGAACCTCGCTCTACAGTGCATCGCCAATATTGGATCTCGTGAAATGGCTGAGACTTTCGCACCTGAAATACCCAAATTGTTGGTTTCTGGGTGAGTGTTTCACTGTTGAGTGTTCATTAACGAAGAATTGTCAATATTGGAAGCAAATTTTATTGCTAAGGAAAGTGTTGGGAAGATGAAAAATGTGAATGACGTCAGCATTCAGTTGGAGGTTGGATATTTCATACATGAGATGAGAGCATTTCATCCTGTGGAATCTTGAAGCTGTTGCATTTCATGACAGATTGTAACTTAATTTTAACAAGGAATTAAAATATTATCTTAATCGCTTTCAACGACTCTAATCAGAAGATAATGTCATTCACAAAGGGATTCTAAATGACCTTGCACTGAAAGTTACAGACATTCAAAAATTCATATACATATTTCTTACATATTCCCTTGTGTGTTATGAAAGAATATGTAAATGACTTAGTCCTGCGATAGTCTCAGCTCTTTTTTGCTATCGTCCTATTTTATGCTGATTTCCGACCGTCCAATGTCTCGATTTCAGTATGTATGCATGATTTTTAACTTCGTCTCCTTTCATAGCTATGTAATTTGAATGTCTGTAACTTTCAGTGCAAGATAATTTAGAATCCTTTTGTAATGATATGATGACAGCTATGTTTTGAGGGCGTCAATGGCAAATTAGAGGGCCGCGTTAGCGGCCCGACAATTTGCCATTGACAGCCCGAAAAATGTAGATGTCATAATCATTGTATGCCATGTTGCGAAATATTTCTATGGTTTCATTTCCAGGCCATGAATTCCGGCCATGATTTCCGGGCCGTTAATGAATTTCTGGGCATTATCAAAGATATCAGTCTTATATACATGGTATACAATGACGTTATCTTATGATTAGAGTCATCGAAAGCGTTAACGATAATATTTATTATTTTGAGTTTATTTTTATTTTCCTTGCTAAAATTCAGTGGAAGAACATGTTGTAAGTTTTTGAAAAATGTAACTTATTGAGGCCCCGCTGCTGATAAGGCGATTAGAGTTGGAATTAGAATTGAATCTTTTGGAGAATCTCGAGGCTTTGACCGTAAAGTAATAGCATTTTCCACCTAAAACTTGCATTCTTAAGGCAACTTCACGAAACCTAAATTCACTGTTAAAAAGTGCATCTACAATGCTTTTCTTAATTCATCACATTTCTGCTCGAATATGGTGGTGCCGAGTAATTGTTACGACATTTATGTATTCAAAGATTAAATTATAGTGACGTTTATGTCCGAAGTATCATACAGGCTTCGCAAGTCAGTAAGACAGGAAGATAAGAACATACATTAGGGAGCAGGCATTGCTCGGGAGTGTTGCTGTAGGGAAAAAGCTGTTTTGAGTCTTGTCGGCATATTGTTATGGAATTAATCGATGAAAAAATGACTCATGAAGCTCTTTTTTGATAAAAGTATAAATCCTCCATAAAAGCAAGCCGACGACAGTCGATCATGAGTTGATATGAAACAGTAAGTGCATTGCAGAGTGATAACATCAACATAGTATAAGAAGATGAACTGAATTCAGTAGAATCTTCAAATAGCCTCTATCTCTATTTATTCGATATCCAGATATAGACAACCCACTATCTGATATCTATGAGTGTCTGGTCTAGAATTTCATCATGAGAAAGTGTATTTCTTCATCGCTTAACAGTCTCTAATTATACTTTGAAACATGTGCAGGTCACGCAAGATAAATAAAAGAAGCATCATACAGAATTGATTTATTGTTCATACATGTCATTTGAAGACACTACAGTATGACCAAGTGCTTTATGTTTCTGTGTGTCTGAGCGACTCGATGAGTGAGGAGACGAAAACGATATACCGATGCTTCACAACATCTAGTAATCGTGTGTCGCAAGGTGTTTGTGAAATATCAGTATAGACAAAGCATGGGTGTTGTGTGTATCTTCTCAGAAATCCTCTTTGAATGTTATTTTTCATTCAGGAGATTGTATGCACGAGTTTGAAAACAACGAATACAAGTCGATGCTTTCGAATTGATCAGCCTTTTCTGATAGTGTATAGGCAAGACAGACAGAATCGACTTAACGTGAGATTCTATCATTGCTATCTGCTGGGTTGGTTTTAGGACATAATCGTAATCGACCTTTCATGTCCGAGAAAATCAAGGTTGAATATCTAACGGAAAATTCTCATCTGAACGAGAAAGTACATGAAACTCGCATCCTATAGGCAGCATGATGAATCAGTATGTACATGAAGGTCCAGGAATGCAGGGGGAAAGTTACGCAATGGCTTTTGATTTTTGAATCTTTCCCTGAAAGCAGTTCCGGAATCGTGCCTCGAAATCCCTCGACTTTATTCCACCTGGTCGATTTTGAGCTTTGAAACACCGGGGAGGGGGATAGCGAGGGTGCGTCGTGCAGGGAATAATAGTTTCAGAGAGATATCGGGTTTGTTGGTGAGGAAGGACGTTTTTGCGAAGTTGAATGGAAGAAGTGAGACTTGGGTATGAACACGGGGCAGATGATGCAGCTTGAACGGAGGTTGATGTGGTGGAAGGTATAGAGACCGGATGGTGTCGGAGGTTGTGAGAGAGGGGTGTCTGAAGTGTCATGTTCTGCGGAAGAGCGATGGTGACTGGATCAAGAGGTGTAGGGTGCGAGAGGGAAAGATGAGGGACATGCGCGCTGTCGGACTGACGATGGCTGATGTCGATGACGGTGAATATTTGCGACGTGCTATGATAATCAAGGACAGATTGTGATTGACATGTCTATGATTATCAAGAGCTTTTGAATAAAAATTTAGCCTGATCAATAGTGAAAATGCACATATCAAGTCACAATCTACACCTTTTCCCGGCCAAATTAATTTTCTGTCCACTCAAAATAATCTTATACCCACTCGAGTTAATCTTTTGCCCACTCAAATTAATCTTTCTCCCAACTGAAGATAATAATAACTCCTAAAACACATTTCCTTATTCAATATGACATAATAGTTACGGGTATGTACTAAACGCAGTCAATGTCTCCACTTCATAACTGTACAGTAAGGGATTATCATAGGATATGATAATCTTATATTGTTACGGGATCATGCAATTATGGTTTTAATGAACTGAAGTATGCGTATTGACATTACGCTCGTACGCGTGGCTATCTGGATTTTTTAAGGATGTGCAGCATAGATATCATATTTTGACATCAAATATCGAATCAATTGTCTTTTATTACTATCATTTTTTAATATGATTTTCTGCCTACCATATTAATCTTTTGCCCATTCAAATAAATTTTTCTCTCAATTTAGAATAATGCTTTTTGAATTAGATATACATATATATATATATATATATATATATATATATATATATCAGGATAACACGTTGGATTCAGTATGCTGAGTACGCAAGCTGAATACAACGGATGTAAAAATAACAAATTGAATCTGACACCCGTCGGGAGATTTTCACCAGCCAAGCAGCCCCGATAGTCTTGTACTACATGGTTGCACCAGGCCAAAGATTTAGGTATGGTCACTTCCCCCAAAGCCTCATCAATAGAATTCTTGATATATCGCAGTCGATGTTTCATTTTTGACATGCTGGGATCAGATTCGCTAACCATGCGGTCAAAAGTCACGGCATAATTATTTTTTATCTTAGCCTTAACGGATGACCAAAGCAGTTCGATGGGGTTAAGCACGCAGTTATACGGTGCAGTCTCAGCACAGTTAGTCCTTCCATGTCTGGCCAGTGTTCCCATTCTCCGCGGAAATTCGGAAAATCCTGCGGAAAATCGAGGGAAATTTTTTTGCTGCGGAATCTTTTTAAACAGTGAATGCAGTGGTAAATGAAATGATAAATTGTTTGAAGATTATTTACCATTATGCTGCAAAAAATTCATCAGGTGGAAATATATTTAATAGCTACTATACATGTAAGATAACCTGGGGGTGTGAAATTTTACATAGTGGTTACTAGTCTTGATTTCATACGATAAAATTGATTTTAACTCAGACAGAATTTAGTAAACATCTAAAAATGTAATTCTGCGATGAAATAACTGTTCCGTTATGGTCACGAAATATGCCAAAAGTTACTGCCATTTTCTTAAATATCATTGCCACATATATACTTTTGAACTATTATTGAGAAGCTGGGGTGAGAAGCAACTCGTTGAAAATGAGTTTAACCTTAATATCATGAAGTAGGCTGGCTAATCATGAACACATGGGAATTGGGCATGTAGCTATGCGGTATAACTCGTTTTGAGATTTGGTGGATTTTTCGTCAAAATTAGACTGCGGAAATATTTTGCAGCTGCGGAGGAAACATCAAAAACTGGAATGGGAACACTGTCTGGCTCACCATGGATATATTGTCCAACCTGTGAATGGGATAGAGCATTATCAATTATCAGCACTTTATTTGACAGAACAATATCATGAATGGGGAGAAAAAACCAGGTTTCAACGGATACAAAAAAGAAGAGATATGGTTAATATCATGAATATCTCTCGATTTGCGTAATGCAGCAATTATCCATTCACTGTAAACTTCTTTGATAACTGATCCTCTCTTTCTATTCCATGCCAGCATACTTGTTTGACCCATTAAGCCCAAGATGTGTATATTGGCTCCTTTCGATGATGAAGGAGGAACCATCGCCCTGAGTCCTTCGGGTGCGCGGACTTGTGAACGTCTGCAGAATAAATCTCTATTTGACTCATCTTGAAACAGAAGCGTTTTACCATCCCCTTGAAATTCCATAACTTTGTTTACATAGTCTCTTCTTTTACCTTTATTGATAGCACTGTTCATAAGCTCCGGTTGATAATTTGCTTTTTAAAGGCGATCACTCTAAGTGTCTTTCGATGGCACTGGTGCCAACTTCTAAATCGAATGTGTTCTTCAACTCTTCCTTTAACAACTTTAGGGTTGCGCCAGGATAACTTAGTAAGTAGAAAGTCTTTATGCTCAGTCATCAACTTCTTATGTCTGAATCCACCTCTGCGTTTTGGTGACGCGTTCCCACACCGGATTATCCCCACAGCAGTTTTAAATTTCATGCCGTTGTTCCTGGCGACTTCTTTCCAATCACCACCTTCTTCAGCTGCAAGTCTGACACGTTTTTTGGCAGACTCATCTATCTTCATATAGCAGCCTCGTTTTACACCACGTTACGGTCCCCTGCTCTTGCATTAGATCGTAGCATCATAGGAGTCTGACATGTCGGATGCTGAATACTCATCAGAAGACATTTTTCATTCGTCGAATATTTGAACACACTTCTGTGATAATGATGATAGAGAAACTAGCTTGAAAATATAAATTTCGTATTGACTTCGTCATGACAGCAAACAAGAACTGTGATCTACACGATATTTGGCGTGCTTTTATGTAGATACCACAAGGTTGGGCAAAAACTTGGGGTAAAAACCCAAGTCCATGTTTAAATAAATGAATGAAATCGAGTAAGCGAAGTGAATTCTTTGTATTTTGTGCTGACTTAAAGATTCTTCTATAGGCCAAAAGTCCTATTGGGCCCATGAGAATTGTGGCATTAGTGGGAAACGATTTATTATTGCAATCATTGAAGTTAGTAGCCTAAGTACATTTATTGCGTCATAAAGTTTTCTTTTAATTTAACCTACGCTGATATACTGACCAATTGAAGATCTTTGATAACAAAGAAATTGTTTTCATTTTGTCATTCAGAAATATAAACAAACTTAATAAATATTATAGCTGCTTAAGAGTGCGAAGATATAAAATATACGGAACATATAAAAATTCAATATGCACAAATGCAACAAGATACATGCAAGCTTACAGTAGATACAATTTGAATGAACTTTCAATGCGCGGTATTGTCAAGCCCAGATTGAAATAGCTAATAATCTCAAGTATTTCATTTTTGAAATATTCTGTGAATCCAGTGGAAATTTGCTAAAATATCAGAACTTTGTGCTCTTATCCTGTGGCTCTCCTAAGATTCAAATCAAAATATTAATTTTCGTAACTTGATCTGTATAGATTCAGCATTAATAGAAAACCCAAGTTTTGTATCACTTACCCAAGGTCCAACCTTGGATACTATAAACAAATACTACATCTATATTTTCTACTGATTTGAGCATAGAAGTAGACAGTATTTAAATTATTAATTTCCATTGATTATAAGCTCTGTAATGCAAATGTAATTAGCGAAACCGCATTAGAGAGGATATCAACAAAATAGACCCATTGAAACCATAGTTGTATGATTCATTAACATATCCTATGATAATCGCTTTCTGTACTGTACAGTTATTAAGTGGACGGATTGATTGCTTTTAACACATTTCTGTAACTGCTATGTTATCTTAAGTAAGGAAATGTGTTATAGGAGTCACTATTTTCAGTTGGGAGAAAGATTGATTTGAGTGGGCAAAAGATTAATGTGAGTGGGCATAAGATTTATTTGACCGGAAAAAGTGTGGAGTACGCAGCAGGACAAGAACACTCATAATTGTCATGGATAGCGTTCCTTTCAGTGCATAGCAACAATTTTTGTCTCCCGCGCGGGCAGTAATCTGCCTTACGGTTGAAATAAAGCGATAGGATATCTACGTGAGATGCACGGAGACAAATAAAAGGATTTATTTTATAAAGTTATTTAAGTTTAAAAAGCTATTATTGATGTTTTAAAGCTATTTCAATTGATTTCAAGCACTTGATCTGAAAGGAATTTTCCTCATATTTCATTCAGGGAGACTCTATTTCAAGATCTTGATACTTTAAGATCTCGCCATGGTTCAGGATTATCAAATGCGAAGTTGTAAGTATGTGTAAAAAAAATGAGATCTAACGGATTTTTGGATGATATTAAGTTTTGTGGTGCTTTACTCCTTTAAATATTACACGCAATCCCATATGCCGAATATACTCACGTTTCGTTTCTGGAACATCAGCTGCTACTTTATTTGGTAGCGGATGTTGGTGACGTTTTTTAGTAGCCTTGTCGATGATAATTTTCATTTTGTGAAACTATTTCTAAATTAGAATTGACTACAATATGAAAGGTCAAGGATTTCAGTGACCTCCAAAAATTGTGAGAATAAGGTAATTCCTGAAGTTTCTATGTCAGTGAATTATGAAAATTGCAGGCATGCCATCCATCCCCGGATTTCCGCCTGGGTCCTCTTGATGTAAGTGGTATGAAAATGGTGGGTTCTAGGACATGCTATGAGCAGGAAATTGCAGATAGTGTTATTAAGAAAAAGCACATCGAACAGCTTGGGATCAGTATATACTCTCAACAAATTTTATTTAATGGCCAGCATTTAATGGTCCCTTTGTAACAAGATTGCATGAAAAGGCCCCCTTTATAAACAGGATTGAATGAGAAGGCCCCTGTAATAAGATTGCATGAGGAAGGCCCTTGTAATAAGATTGCATGAGAAGGCCCTCGATTCGGCAACAAGATTGCATGAGAAGGCCGCCGCTTCGGCAACAAGATTACATGAGAAGGCCGCCGCTTCGGCAACAAGATTGCATGAGAAGGCCGCCGCTTCGGCAACAAGATTGCATGAGAAGGCCGCCGCTTCGGCAACAAGATTACATGAGAAGGCCGCCGCTTCGGCAACAAGATTGCATGAGGAAGGTCCCTGTGTGATAAGATTACATGAGAAGGGCTCCTTCGTAATAAGATTGCATGAGACCGACAGTAAGACCGATGAGAAGGGCCCCTTCGTTAACAAGGTTGCATGAGAAGGCCCCATCGAGTTTTTCTTTCTGGAGTGGCATTCTTGAAATTGTGAAGGCGGGTTGCAGTCAGCAACGCAGAAAATATAGCCTATTTAGTTGCTCACTCACTCATCTCTTTTTGCGTCCTTTTCTTCCAGAAGATGCGCAGCTGGGTTAGACGTTTGCTGCTTGAGTATGGACTTCCATTTCGGTCGATCACGGGCGTCCGCTTCCTGGGCTCAAACACGTTTTTAGGTCATCTTTCATCACTTACTTCCAGGTCCTCTTTTGTCTTCGTGCTCCTCTTTTACCATCTACTTCCATCCACATAACTTTTCTGATCCACTCTGTCTCATCCCCTCTTACCACGTAGCCAAACCAACGAAGTCTTTGCCTTCTCGCGATGTCTGTGATGTTCTCAAGATCTATTGCTTTTCTGATGCTGTCATTCGAGTTCCTGTCCTCACACATGTCTGACACCACACCTCCACCTCAGCATTCGCATCTCCACACGCTCAAGCATCTTCTCATGGGATGAAAGCAACAGCCATGTCTCGCAACCATAAGGCATAGCTTGTCGCACGCAGGCTCCATATACGCGACCCTTGGATCTCAAAGATGGCCCTTTGGACGTCAAGACGGATTATAAACGAAGTATAGCTTATTAGTAAACATGGCATAGTGTTATCATTTTTTTATATCACACTAGAATTCTATCTCCTAATTGACCTGTAAAGGAAGTGTTGGGGTGCCTTCAGATTGGCATTTTCGGGTTCATTAGGCTATCTTATGTTGATCAGTGAAACGGTGCCGCATCAGATGAATTTTATTATAAAGTGCCCAGACAGGTTATTCGCTTGTGGTGGCAGAGGCTTATTGCTTTGGTAAGACAGCAAATGCTTTTCTTTTGTTACGAAATATCAAGTTAATGCTTTGTGGATTAGCAAATTATTCATGACAAAGTCCTACACGAATAGCTTATGTATGTTACTTTCTTCATTTTGTGTAGCATTTCGTAGCCTTTTTACTTTCCACATACTCGCATTCAGCGTTATGGTTTATTTTTTCTCCTATTAGACTATTGAATGGGATGGAATCTGCTTCCCTCGATACGATATTGTGTTCGGTTGTGAGAACTATATGGAGACTCCAACGAAAGCGATAAGCAAAATCACGCTGCCAAAACTAGTTGAAAATGAGGATGGCATTACCATTTGACGTTGTTTTTTGGGGAATAGAGAATTTGACATTTCGTGGTTATCGAACATTCGGTTGTGAGATATCGATAGAGGCGTGTCTAGACTTCCTTTTCTCTAACACTTCCAATTAGTCGTTAACCAAATGAAGTTATTTTGCCTAACATCTGTTTGAAGTGTTGATGATAAGAGCATATTTGTTTTGAATTGATGAGAATTGTTTACTAATAATGAAATATTGCTGGTAAAATGCTTTGAATGCAGCTGGGAATCGCAGATTCTCAGATGGTCAGTGATTTACAGAAATTATAAAAATCAGAATTAACCGGAATGTCAAAATAGCATTAAACAAGATGCATGATGACCAGATTGTTACTTCCGCAATGTCCAGCTTCATGTGATGTTATTTTGTATGAGCAAGTCAAACGGAAGATGTTTTACCCAGGGGTGTGGAAGCGATCGTTTTCATTGGAAGCGGAAGCTGATGTCCGAAAAAAATTGCTTCCGCTTCCGAAAGTATCATGATGCTAATGACTGACGCAATTCGCATGTCAGGGCATGGCGAGGCACTTCTGACTTTTGACCTTAAGTCTTGATATGAGTTAAGTAATAGTTGTCACATTTCGTGCTTTCCCTATTACACCTAATTACAAATTGGCATCTGTATCACTAAATGTAGTTACTTCTAATTTTCTCATTATGATGAAAACGAAAGTATGTTATCTCAGAATACTGGCATTCGAAATCAGAAAACCTCAGTATCATCTTAATAATGACAACTTTACACAATGCGGATTGGTGTGTCTTGAGGCAATCTCAAACACTCGGTCGTTTAATATTTTTTTGCTACACACGTGTTGGGAAAATATGACGTTTTTACTTCACAATTTCCCAAAGGTCAAAATTTTCAGCAAATTTGAAAAATATTTGACTTTTTTGGCAAGTAAAAAAACACATGCAAGTCAGCTAGGGTTTACGATAGAAATTTGGTGGAGACTGCGAAGTGTTAACATCAGAACCTATAACTCCTAAAACAGTGGAAAATGAAGAAAAGCGGGCTCGAAATACGGAGGTGTGTAGCCCATGTCCGGTCTCCAATAATTGGAAGCGGAAGTGATTAAAATCAATCGTTTCCGCAGCCCTGCTTTTTCCAAAGCTTAGTACCTACTGTAAATACAGCTTCCGTTTGAACGATTTCTCCATGACAGTTATTCAATTAAGCAAAGAAATGAAGTTTTAACGCCACTACTACCCATTACTATCCACTACTACCACTACTGTCCATACGGGCTTGGACGGTGCTGACATATTCAGACTTTTAACTGGAACGTTGCAGTTGGAGCGGATGCCCTTTCCGCCGACTTCCAATGACACTTCCGGGACTCGACCTCTGGACCGAAAGATCGCTAGGCCAAGCACGTAACCACTGTGCCACGGAGACTTCTTCAATTCAATTAAGCAGAGTGAAAGTATTTTGTGTTGAATGTCAGAGACGTGGAATATTCAGCAGATAAACATCATGTCTGCTATCTGACTTAGACGATCGTGTTCAATCTTACAGTTTAAGCTAGCAAAGTGTTTTATTTTGTCACTTGCTACAAATAGGTAGCATGTAGCCTCTCCCATCTGTCGTATTCATCAATAGTGATTCACATTCAATCAGTCATGACCCCCTCCGGTGTCCATGTCAATCACCATGGCTTAAATTTCCCAGTCTTGTACTTGAACTAGTGTTTTGATCGTTGGCAGAAAGTTCTGTAAAATAAATGCAATAGTGACAGGTTGAAATCAAGCAATACATGAGCTGATTCTTTCGAATATCCTACACCAGAAATAATTGGGACTTATCTGCTTGTACCATAACTTAACGATTTCTATCACTAAATTGACTTTCTTTGCATTGAGATGAATCCTATAATAGACTGGAATGAATGTGTCCAAGAGTTGATCCTTTCTTGAGGTCATTCATACCAGAGATGTTCGGGACCTCTTTCTCTTAACAGACTTAAGTGGGACACATGAGACAGCATATTCGCAACCTGAGTTTCTGAATTCGAGTCGTCATCATTGATAAATGAATTCATGTTTTGTTCCTTGCCATCACATGTGAGACGATTGTCTCCCTCCTGTGGAAGAAGTGACCGTAGCAGGTCTTCGGTTGCCAATTGCGGATATGTCCCCTCCGCTATACTACTTATGCGAAGCCTCAAACGGAAGTATCACTGTTCTCTCCCCTTGTGTCAGCGCGATTGTCCAATGAATTGTCTGAAGACTCAGTTGCATTCAGGATATACACACGTGGTAGGATCGCTGTGTTAGCAACGAACCCCATTTCGCCAAGGGCATTCAGAGAGTTCATGGTTCGAGTCTGTCCGGCGTTCTGTTATTGAGAAAGGCCTGTCATCAGTTGAGGATAAAATGCGACAGAAAAGTTCAAATTATTAATTCATACAAATGTGGTCGTGACAGAGTGGCTCTGTCAGTAAATGACCGCATTTCGGTGCGGAAGTGCTAGCTGGCAAGTATGGCTTGTGCGTTGAATGAGGTTTGGAAAAGTGAAAAATAAAGAAATAAGGCAGTCTCCTGAAGCAATCACCTCGCATGGATGACATCTGAAATAAAGTCTTCGTAGTCTACCGTCAGATAAGTTCGTCTTTCGCTTGTGAAGGTCGAAGCCGAATGGTATTACACATGCAAGTTGGAATGAATCGGACTTCCCACATTACAATGTCCTGCGATGTTTGTCCTGTTGAATCTGAACTTCATGCTAAAAATAGAGGAAAATTTTGTCAGATGGTAGAAGCAATATATAGATGAATACTTCTATTGTTAATCAATTTATGCAGTTGTGAATGTCTGCAACTTTACATTTAGGCACGTGAATGCTATGCAAAGAGAGATGCAATAACCGAAATCACTCAGTAGTGTTGTGTATTAAACAGATTTCACTTCTCTACCTGTAGGTAAATAATGTTTTGAGTGTTTGCTGCGTATCCAAAGTTATTCAGCTGAGAAATCGATCGAATGATAGTGCGGTAATATCCACTGCCAAGTCATAAATTGTGGTACCGAAAGGATTTGATTTCCACAGGGAATTTAGGAAGATTGTAAAGGGTCATTTGCTTGCGTGGAGAGAGCTTTTCATCTATAATTAAGCAATAGGCATATTTCTCAAACTCTTGCCCTTGATAACATTCCGGTTAAAAATTGTCGGATGAATGTAAACAGTTAATGACGAAATCGAATTTTAAACGATGATTTCTGTGCTGAATGAAATTCTGTTGATGAAGCTGTTATCTGAAATTTGTTCTTTGTAGTGATACTATGGATACGGTGAAGCAGAGTGCGGCTCTATGTTTATTGAAGCTTCTGCGGACATCTCCTGACAGTGTCTCATTCACTGATTGGACTGCTCGAGTCGTCCATCTGTTGAATGACCAGCACATGGGTGTGGTAACTGCTGCTGTTTCCTTGATTGAAGCATTGGTGAAACGGAATCCAGATGAATACAAGGGATGTGTTTCTCTGGCTGTTTCTCGTCTTAGCAGGGTAAGTGGTTTTACTTCAAATTTGAAATATCATGATTTGCCGTCATTACAGAGATTTGTGAGAGCCATTGTGTCGGTGCTGTTAGATCATGCATAGATTTGAGGTCATTCACTCACTCACTCATCCTTTTCTACGTGTCGGAAGAAATCTATGTAGTATCTGTTCTAAATTTGTTCACAATGCGTCCGTGTGCTGTATCTAATTTCACACGGTCAAATCTGCTTCTGCATTTTTCGATGAAGATATCACCCACATGCACTGAGTGCGGCAATGTAACGATGATTAGGAAGGGGAGGACGAACGGGAATAAAACCTGCAACGAAGAATCGAGTAGAAATGGGAAAAGTGAAATTGACCTTGAAGATATTTTTGTACTTTATTTGTACCTAATAACTTCTTAATGGGGTTAGCAAATCAAATTTGAAGACCAGATTTGAGGATCTGGTGCAGAATTGACCTATCTTAGACATTTGTACTTATCTCTCATCGACCCACCTCTCTACATATGTAGTATCGCTAATTTCAAAGTGTTGTAACTTCTATTCAAGTGAACATTTTTCTCTGAAATTTGAGTTCCATGTAAGTTTTTGATCAGTCATGACACCTGTCGAAGATAGAAGTCATAAGCCAATTATTTCTTGTCAAACATGACAAATATTCTTATTCCGCTCACCTCTACATATGTAGTCACATATATTTTTAATGTGAAAATAGCATCGTAACTAAGGTATTCATTTACTATCTTCAAATTTTGTTGCACCATCTCTCACTATCATACTTCTAGCTACTTCACGACAATTCAGGGCTATTAGACAGGTCCTGAACAGGGTTGGTCAAAACCCACCCGGTCAGAAAAAAACCCGATTTCACCCGCCCGGCGGGCGAAATCGGGCGGGTGAAATCGGGTGAAATCGGGCGAAATCGGGTGAAATGGATTTTTCCATATTATGTCATTTTTTCAATGCTTCTAATTAAAATACAGTAATGCCAATTCATTTTTCTGATTTATTGACTCTGCCTCTTCTCAAAAATCATCGTATGGAATGTATACAATTCCGTAATCTACATGTTTCTTACTACAACACCAAATATTGAAAAGGAAAACCGAATAATATGTCAATGTCCGATGTTTTCATTGCGCAAGAAATTTAACGACTATGCTGATATGATGCCCATTGTCCATCCCTGACTCGCCGGACATCAGCCAGCCTGGATTTGTCAACAGCGGACTGTAGTGATGCATTCGTGAGATGATGGGGAATTCGGGAGAGCACACGCATATTGGTTGACGCTGCTGGTCGCATGTCTTTGGGTGGCTGGTGCAGTCGAAAGTGCGTAAGATAAGATCGATATTGGCAAACAATGATTTAAAGCCACTGCCCACAAGTCTGGTCATTAATGTTATTATAGCATACAAAAGACACTCGGAAATGATGGGGAGTTCGGGGTGGCGCGTGCGTGGTACGCGCGCGTCATTACTGATACCGCAGCAGGCTGCAAGTCTGCGACGGACACTTCGGACCATAAGAAAGAGCGTGCGTCCTCGATTTCACATATTAGGACGAGGTCTTTCGACCACACCAAACGACCATCCTCAGGTTATCAAAAAATAAATAAATTAAATGAATCGAAATTATGATATGAAAGTTCGACGAAACGATCTGCGTATTATTTAGCTTTAGTATCAGTAATACTGATAACAGTTGGGCCTATATTTTTGTCTAGGCCTATATTTTCTTACTTTTGGAATACCGGTATAACAAACAGATATTTGGTGATCGATGTTCAGATGACTCATTAGATCTTCCCGTTTTGACCATATTTTTTATATAAAGTTCAATTTATAGACCTCTACACATGTGTTTTCTCTCTGATAATACAATAATAGAAAAAACTTATAAATTTTAGATAACAGCCAATCTTGTGTAAAGTATACTATTCGTAAATGTAGGTGAGAGAATAACTTCATATGATTCCTTATTTAGATAGCCTGTAATTATCTGAATATTTGGTACGGCTAAAATACAGTAACCTATACTAAGTACTCACCAAATATTTTCTCATGATATTGTATTTTAATCATGGTTTACATTACACTGATGTGTGCAATGTAGTTTGATTTTTCAATAAAATGATAATTATGAAATAAGAGATTACCTCTTAATTTCAAGAAAATCGAAATAACTAGATTAAACCCGAAAAACCCGATTAAACCCGAAAAACCCGGTATAAAAAACCCGAAAAAACCCGCCCGGATATAACCCGATAAAACCCCGGGTGGGTTTTTTTGCCGACCAACCCTGGTCCTGAATCATCACAGAGAAGGAGAGTTGGCTTATTACGTCATAGTCTCGTGGTAACTGTTTCTTACCTATTCTGTGAAAAGTCTGTGGCAGTTTCCCCTCCCTTGCACCGAACAACGTGTATAGGATATTAGCATTAATGCGAGAGTTGGGCATTGCGTCACTTCACCTAAGTTGGTGACCGAATAGGACCTGGGATTTCATACAAGTAAATGATTGGTGGCACGAGTGATGAGAATAATACACTTTGATGGCACGCGTCAGTTTATCCAAATCATCGGGAAATATGAGACCGACGCTCGAAGAGATAATTCAACGGCTACATGGCTCTACACAACATGACACAGAAGATGAGGACGACGACGTGAGCGATTCGGAAGAGGAGGAAGTGAAGTCTCAGAAGCTGGTGACGATCCGGATGTTTATGAACAGGACAGTGATGGTGAATTGGACGCATGCTTGTTCAACAGCGACGACAATGAATCAGACAGTGACGACTCCAGTGAATCAGAGCTCGACGATCCGGTCCAAAGCGATACTCAATTGATTTCTCCAAACAACACGACATGGAAGTTCGATCCTCCAGCTCCCAAACGACTATCGAGAAACATTATCGATTTTGAGGAGGCCCAACCATTGCCCCGACCTCAGAGGTGGATTCTTTCATGTGCTTCATGACTGAATCCATGCTTCGTACGTGTCTTCGTTACACAAGCCGCCGACTTACCGCTCTAGGAAAGAAAACGTTCACATTTGCGGATCTGAGGCTGGTCTAGCCGCTATTATTCGAGCTGGTGCGGATAGAGATAACATGTCACCTACGTCTCTATATCATCCATCAGACAATCGACCATTTTACCGTTGTGCAATTTCAAGAAATCGATTGAGACTTCTACTTTCTCACATCACAAGCAACGTTACGTCAGACAACAAAGTTACGAGAAGACAACGTCAGGAAAGTGATAAATTAGCTGCAATTAGAGAATTCTGGGATCTTCTGAACTTGAATCTGCGACGATATTACGTGCCCTTTCCGTCACTAACTGTATATGAACAACTCTATGCCTACCGGGGATATTCACCTGGTAGGGCATGTATGCCACAGAAACCTGCCAAATATGGTGTCAATGTCTTCTGGTTGTGCGATGCGAGGAATGGATAGGCCCTGAACGCTAATTTCCCTTATGACGGAGCTGCTACTGACGGCAGCAGGGCTACTGGTTTGGCAAAGACAATTATCATGAATTTGACAGAGCCATATTATCAATTTCATCGCAACGTCTTCGTCGATGGATATTTTGCTTCTTTTGCCTTGTGTGTGGAACTTTTGGAGAAAGGCTTGGCCGTCACTGGAACAACCACAGCTTCGCGACGCGACGTCCCAAGCTCAATGAAAACAGCGAAATGTTTGCCTATGACACGCAATGTGTGGAACCATGAGCATCGAGTCTTACTGTCTTCCTACTCTCCAAAGAAGAATAATAACGTGTTGGTAATGAGCAGCCTTCATGTTGCGAATCCAGCCTTATCTCGAGAAGATCAAAAACCACAAGTCATCCTTGACTACAACAGCGGCAAAGGTGGAGTAGACACTATGGACTCGCGCGTGGAAGACTTCACGTGCAGGCGAAAAACTCGACGATATCCATTGTTACACTTCTTCGACATGATAGACGTCTCACTTGTCAATTCTTTTCTTCTTATGGAATTGAACGGCTATTCTAAGTCCAGGTAAACCTTCATAAAGCAAGTCGCTTACCAACTCGCAGAAGAGCAAAATGCTCTCTAGATACAACAACGCGAAAATCTACATTCAAAGTAAGACAGCGTTCGACAGCATGGGATTTCCCGCAAAAGCACTCACTGGCCCCGCAACTAGTCACTACCCAAGAAAATGTCAAGTGACAAGTTGCAACAAATCAACACGAAGATCCTGTACAACTTGCAGGCGATTTGTTTGCTCGGACCATCACATCCAAACAACAATGTGTCATGATTGCATGTAAGCTTCGACTTTTGTAAGTCAACTGTTTCCCTATGGATCTACGATACATACGTGTAAACTCGTTTACCAGCAATGTACATATAGCATGTATCTTAAGGAAGAAACTAACGTCAAGCTTTGTTACATGAGCTTAAACAGTTGGCATGTAAAAACATGCATACTTGATTTGCATACTCGCATTTTGTAAATAATGTAATCAGTAGTACTACACGATAAGCAGTACGACTTTCAAACTTGCTAGATCTTTTGTATACATCAATTTTACAGAACTTATCAATCTGTTGTAATATATCAAGTGATGTATAACCATGCCTTTTCAAAGTTACTTTGAGTAATTACGGGTACTAGTGCTATTTATAACCAAAGAATGAATAATTTTGTTTTCAACTTAACAAAATTTCCAAAACTGGATTTTTTGCAATTTTTGCATGCTCAATTTGAAGTATATTTTCGGTATTGGAATGTCTCGAATGTGCATTCATCAAATAATTTTATTAAACTAATCATAAATGAGCAATAAGGCGTGTACTTCTTTTGGTGTAAGTAAAGAAAACAGCGAAACAAATTATGATTGCATACATAGAAATAAACTGTTTATCTGAAGTTTGCTAGAATGGAAATTGACTCAAGGTCGCGGCACATCCGGGGGAACTAAGTTGGGGCATGAAGAACCAATTAAAAGCTTCGATTTACTCATGTGACTGTTTCTAACCCAATGATACAGACATTGGCAGGTGCATCTAAGTGAAAATGCGTGCGATTTATGTGCCGTTATTATGCATTGCATGAAGCTCAATTTCCATTCTAGAGGTTTTATTGTTGTCAATTTCTATGATTACATATGTAGAGAGGTGGACCGAATATGATGGCTGATTTTGCTGATCCGATGAGGGTTTTAATAGACTTTTATTCGCACCAGCTATAACAGACGGTTTAAGAATGTTGAATGGAAAAGAATGTAACCAGTGATCACTTCATCGTTTGTGTGTTGAAGCAGAATCTTCATGAACCCTAAATCA
Organism: Prostheceraeus crozeri; assembly: GCA_907163375.1. NCBI lineage: Eukaryota > Metazoa > Platyhelminthes > Polycladida > Euryleptidae > Prostheceraeus > Prostheceraeus crozeri. Next base: position 179,236 of record CAJQUW010001534.1, on the reverse strand, counting down.
GCATTTTTGCATTGTAGATTGTCACATCATCGTACACAGACCTTCAGGATTACACGTACTATTTCGTACCTGCACCTTGGCTATCAGTGAAACTTCTACGTCTGCTGCAGAACTATCCACCTCCTGGTAGGTTCGCTAATCGAAATCCAACGCAATCGTATTTAACACATGAATTCCATAATAATTACATGTTTTTTCCAATCTCATGATTTGATTGATCATTATTTCAATTAAAATTCTAAGTCGGTTAATAAAGGCTAATGCAGTGGACGAGCCTCTGCAGTAGCTGAATGCAAAAAATAATAAAAATTTAGCAAAAAATCAAGTATGCAACATGTGTAATAATGTGTTCATTGTTGCATTTATTTGATTTTACATTCATTTATTTGTAGTTTTTAGATAATTATTATGTATTTAATGAAGATGAATTAGTTAAAAATGTAATTTTCAATGTCATTATCGACATTCTAGATATCGGTTGATACCTATAAATAATAGTACTGTCAATCTTCTCTGCTTGGATATGGTGCTACCATGAATTAAGAATATCAGTTGTTTGTCAGTTTTATACGTTCACTGAATTTGGCGTTGCAATTGAGTTTTCAAACGTGGTATTATTACAGAGGATCCAACAGTTCGCTCTCGTCTGACTGAATGTCTCGAATCTATTTTGAACAAAACTCAGGAAGCTCCCAAGTCTAAGAAAGTTCAACATTCCAACGCAAAGAATGCGGTCCTATTCGAAGCCATCAATCTCATCATTCATATGGACTCCGATCCGCAATTACTCGTTCGAGCATCCAATCAACTTGGTCAGTTCCTGCAGCATCGTGAGACCAACTTGCGCTATTTGGCGCTGGAGTCCATGTGCTTGTTGGCTACGAGTGAGTTTTCGCACGAGGCAGTGAAAAAGAACCAAGAAACAGTCGTGAGTGCTTTGAAGAGCGAGCGCGACGTGTCGGTGCGACAGAGGGCTGTCGATTTACTGTATGCCATGTGCGACAAAAGTAACGCAGAAGAAATTGTTGGCGAAATGTTGGTCTACTTGGAGACCGCGGACTACTCTATCCGTGAAGAAATGGTAAGTTGCTGACTAGTTGAAGTTTTTTTGTAAAGCTTGAAATCAATTTAAAAGTCTATTTAGTAAAAGATTTACTAAATCTATCTTCGCATTCTGGAGAAATGAGTGCTAATATTACATCAGCATCTCCGTTTCACGAGATATTAGTGCAGCCATTTCACATGTAAAAAAGGTAGGTTTTAAAATATCGTGAAATCATTGTCTGCCTTTCAAATAATGACAAAATTTAGTTGATGAAAAATGAGATGCGTGCATATTCCTTGATTTAGCAAAGTCAGTTAACATAGCCGGTGAATTCTTTCATCGTAAGATCTATAACAATTACACGGACTGCGATGAAGCAGTGCTATCTTGCCGTTAAATGACTAGGAATATTCATGTTATCCATTAATGATGATTACTGTATGAATCTCGTGTCACAACTTAAATATAGTCTTTCTTTAGCTATACTGAAGTAAAGATTCTATCATTAAGTTGAAATTATTATAATAATTCTGAAGAACAATTCTGCGCACAATCACAACGGAATAAGAAGAATAATCAAAGGTTATTTGAACAGAATGTAGCATTATATCATGGATTTTTTGGGCAGTAATATCAGACATAAGCGAGGCTGTGTTAGCAGCCGAGACTGTCTGATATTTCTGCCCGCAAAATCCATGATATAATGCTATTGTATGTAACTCTTGAGAAGTCTATGAATATTGCATTTATTGATCACTGTTCGTAACAGATACTGGAGACAAAAAGAAATCTTTGATTGACGTTTATTGAAGTCTATGAAAGCTTGCTCTCACAATAGATCATAATTCATGAAAAGTTTGAAAGTCTATGAATGTTTGGAGATGCGAATAGATTCGAAATTCAGATTTCTATCTAAAAATGATTTGAAATATCCATTCACCAATTAATTCCTTAATGAATTCTCAAGCTGAAGTGACGGATTACGGTTCATGGTTATCTGGTGCGGTGAGAATTCTTTGTGAAATTGGCGGGCATGTAATGGTGCATTATATACCCTCCTATGCCGGGCAATAATGCATTTCAAACTCATTTCAATCATTTCTATGACCTCCAAAGCCATCGAGAGTGAAATACAATAATTATTTCCTCAGTCTGGCCACTTCAGCTGCATCATACACACTACAAAGATAATTTTATTATGTAAATGATATACAACTGAAGCGGCGAGACCGGCGAAATAATTATTCTGTTCAAATAACCTTTGATTAATTTTCTTATTCCGTTGATATCGCTGCGTGGAATTGTTTTTTAGAATAAATATGTTAATTTCGATTAATATAATATGACATCCAAACAATTCTTCAAGAAAATTACTTATATTTTTAATACGTGAAGTAAAAAATTTGGTCGGGGTATTTTCGAATTTCAATTTCAGTCGGGAAGTGAATAATAGGGCTTTTCAACAATTCTGGCGGCTTGCAGCGATAGTAAATCACTGATGCATCCATAGTGTTTATCACTGGACACGCCGCTTAAAGAAATTCATGACTCCCCGTAAACATCGAAATGACCTCCTAGCTTACAAGCGAACTGTCTCGAAGGTAGTTCGGTTCATGCCTCAACCCATGGACTAGTGCCTCAGAAGCTTATTTCCGGGCAAACTGTCGGTACAGGTGATTATTTACTGTGATGATGAAGTGCAGGCATTGTTTCTGCTGTGATGAACCACCTGATGTACAATGACTAAATTATTGAAGTAGTTAAGGCTAATGTTTACATAATGACTGGTATGTAACGGTTTATCTTGAACCTCAACGTCATTCATAGTTATTGCAAATGAATATGACTGTCTAAATGTAATGATGAAAATTGTCAGTCAGCATTTGACTGTGTGGCTATTGATTCGATATAATTTTACTGTTTGATAAATTTTGCTTCAATCCTTTATTGATCTGAATAGTTTCATGGACGCATTGATAGATGAGATATCCTGCTAGAGTGCTGGAATGTCGGTCACCTTAAGTTTTCAAGTATGCAAATACGGAATTGTAAATGAAGTGTGCGTGATTTCTTCGGATAACTATCAGCAACCTGATACTACAGCTCATTGCTGACTCGGAATAATCAACATGTCTGTCGTCAACAATAATCACACGCGTTTTGTACGTGTAATCAGGTAAATTATGTGACAGGAATACAGGAGACGGTCCTGCTATCCCCACGTTGTCAGAATCTTCTCCCTCCTAAGTGCAGTCTCATTTCATGACCAACGTCGCAAAAGTACTGAGTGTGTAAAATTCCTCTGGTTTGGAGAACATTTACTGCGCTTCCTTTGTCGCTCACTGTAGAGAACAATTTCACGAAATTAATGATCACAACTGTAACTAAAATTTGTCTTCGAATCTTTATTCTAACTAGTATCTAGAGGACCAATCTTTCATGCCAGGGTTCAAGTAAAGCGTCTCGGTGCTGTTTGTGCTATCCTTCTGTGACAGTACAAGCCTATCCTTCACCCAACATGACCAAGTTCGACGAAATTTGATGTAATCGGAAAAGTGGAATATGTGAGGGGGAGAATAGAATCGAAGTACTCAGGAGACCCATCTTAGGCCACTGTCACAAACATTGGGTTTGCAATTTCCTTCTGTATATGTTTAAGACTGCTTTGTCTAACAAATGTGCACCCGAGTAAGAGGCTCGTGACTAGGGGACCACACCGTTACAATACATGTCAGTGGCGGTATGGGCCAGAGATGATGACAGTTAAATGAATTCGCGAATCTGCGAAATTCGAATTTTGGATTTTAGAAAAACAGTTCGATGCGACGGATCACTTGACGATGCGAACATATTTCAATTGTTAAAGGAAAGCGTCGTTGAAATCTTGACAACACAAATTTAATTCGACCCGTTTCGAGTAGAAATCGAAAAGTGAGCTCCCAATCTTCCTCAGGAATTTTTACAAAAGCATAGACTCTAGAAAGGCATTGATGTAATGCAAGAATGATACTTGAGAGGTCCCTTATCATTGCATTCAACATCAGCATTCCCTGGAGGATGTTAGGGGAACAATGTTGTAGAAGTTAAACGGCAATGAAATGTAGAATAAGAAGGAAGAACTGAGATTTATCAGCTACCTCATGACTGACTGGTCCATCGGACTTAATATACAGCATGTGCTCCTGCGATCCCCTATCTATGATCCACAATCTCCTAGCTGTATGTGAAGATCTCGATAATGCTCATGTAAAATTCCATTTCTATGATTCCATTGCTCATTTGAATTTTTCCGTAGCCGTTTTTGTAATACGACTTTCTATGGTATATCCAGGGATTGCAATTTTCCGTTTTTTGCGAAATTAGTCTAATGTAAATATTTCAAATTTATGCATTCAAACCCCAGTTTTTCCTGATTTTCCGTTTTTCTTCTTGGGTAAATTGCGATCCCTGGTGGGATCTGAATTTTTGATTTCCACTCGAAACCGGTCGAATTGAATTTGTATTGTCAATATTTCAGCGACGCTTTCCTTTGTATCAACTGCGAAATTCGAAGACGGTCACCAGAAAGCCGCAATAACAGGATTGCCGTCGTGTGCCGGAAGTATCATATAGGTTTTCACAAGATCTTGAAGAGGTCAGCTCAGTCGGTAAACATTAATTGAATTATCACTGAGGACGCTCGTCTGTTCGATTCATGACTGCATTTTATCAGAGACGTATTATTGACTGCATTCATTATAGATGCTCCACCCGTTTTCACTTGGGTGGGGCACCAGTGCTAACTTGTGCAATATCTGTCTCCTTATTCGCGTCCGAACTGCTTGCACAAACGTTCTTGCTGAAATTTACGGTTTTCATCATATAATAAAGAAATTATTACCACTCTCATAAAACAATTTTCTGTAAACAATGCATCATTAGACATGAAGTGTCATAGCTTCGCGTTTCAGGAGAAATGTTACACAGATGTCATTCTATCGATTCACATAAAATCTATACAATCAACTCACAGCTGGAGAAACAGATCTTAGCAGCAATAAATGAAAGCTGTTGAGATCATGTGATAAGACCATGGATGGTTGGACGTTCGTTATTTTTCTAGGAACATCTGGTTGAAGAATCTAAATCAAGAAATTTGCTCATAATTTTCCATTTTATCAACTTTGCCATTCAACTCTAAGAATTTTAATTGATAGCTGAAGTTGATGAGACTCTAATTCATGGGTTAACTTCATTCAAAATCTTCATCAGTTATGATGGAGTTATCCTTATTCACATTGTCGCTTCAGAATTTCAATGATGTCACAGTAGTGCACTGGTAATTGGTGATGATGGATGATGGCTGAAAATGCGAAGTCATCAAACATAAGTCTAAATTTCACCTCAGTGTAGTTTGCACCTGAATGAAGGCCTGGGGTTATGAGAGGTTATGAATTCTCTCAACATGGAGACAATTCAAACGCTTGGTTCAAGAAAGAATTTTCCAATATCTTTATCCACCTTGTACTCATTTGTATACTCGTATAATCGGTTGGTGATATAATTGATCGGACGATCGCTGCTCACATATTGTCGTGCAGGGTTGCCAACTCGGTCACTATTTAGTGACCGGTCACTAAAGGTCACTATTTGGTCACTATTTTTTCCCAAGTCACTAAAAAATAGTGACCCCTTATTTCAAAACTAAAAAGTATTGAACAATAAAAAATCACTAATTTAAGTATGAATATATACACATAAAATATCTATACATTGAGCTCAGCTTTGTATGCGCTCGTATTAATGTTAGACCTGAATGGGCGTATTTCAGAATGAAGAGAAACAAATACAGAACAAAAATACCCAAACTGCACTTAGTACAAAAATTTAACACAAATTAAATATTGTTTTCTTGTATATGCACTTATTTGCTCGGCCTGCTCTATTCTTTTTCATTTTAATAAATATAGCCACCATCTGGACACTTAGATGAACCTTAAAGCGTTACGCGTATTACGAGCGTATTATGATTCCTACAATGCAAGGCTCCCAAACAGGTGTCTCTGCTCGGTTGAAAGAGGTCGCTGGAAATCTGATTGATCTACCTGGTTGCAGTTGTCACAACATCCATTTGCTGAGTAAGGACGAAATAAAAATGATTCCCAGGGAATTCTCAAGACTCTTGTCAAATTTGCTGAGTTATTCTCTGATTTTCAAGCACAGCACAAAAGTTCTTGGGTTGAAAAGCTCTTACTCTTTCAGCCCCACGAGATTCTTGGATGTTTTTCGAGTTTTGGAAACACTTCTTGACCAGTTTCCTGTCGTCTGCAAACTGGTAAAAATATGCAGCAGCAGTGATCTGAAAAGTATTGTCAGTCAACCACTCTTGCTGATTCATCTCGACCAATTTGTCCATTCACCATAAACCTCTTTATGATCTCACATCTTCAACACAGGCCAATGGTTTGGGTGTACATGCAACTTTGGAACTCATTTTGGGTTTCCTGTCAAAGTTGCGATTTCGGATGGGAAATTCCATCTTTTTGCAACCGAGCGATTACTGTGACGAATTGTTTGATTGGAACGATGAACCGATCAGTGTAGAGTCGAAAAACGATTCGCTTTTCTTCTCTGAAACGCATCGCCATGTCGAAGCCAAATTGCTTGAATCAGATGATCAAGATTTGAAGAAAGTCCAAGATATGTGGGACTCGTACAACGAGGTGTTGTACCTTCGGTGTTTGAAACGGTTCAAAACTTTTCTTCAATCTGATGTAACTCTTGGATCTTACATTTTCTACGCGAAGCTGAAGAACATCACAAACACTGACAAGAAAAAATTTGCTGAGCTCTCCAAAGCATTCCATGTTCCAGCTTTGGCTGTCATCGATGAACTCTGCGACATGCAGTCCAAACATCCAGATGATACTTCGTTAACTGTTGTCGATGACTCAAACTCATTTCCAAAGCTGATGATCTTAGTTGAATCGTTTCTGCTGGTCGTCACTCACAACATGCAAGTCGAACGTGGCTTTTCTGTGATGAAATCCGCTGAATGTTTGAATCAAAGTAGGATGCGATCCTTGCTTTATGATTCTGTTCGTTTCGTGAGGGACCGCTCGACCGTTCCAATTTTGAATGCTTTGTTCCGCCCGAACGTTTGTTGGAACGGATACAAAAGGCTGGAACACAGTACAAGAACGAATCCAAACAATTGGCTTTGTGCAGAATTGAACGTGCTTCTCAAACGCGCTCCCTTCAGGAGTCTGTTGGCGTCTTCAAAAGACACACGCCAAATGAACTGAAAAGAAACATTCAAGCGGTGGACAAAGAGTTGAATGAGACGAGACAGCGAGTGGAGCATTTGGAAGAAAAGAAACGTCGCCTGCATTTGGAGCAATCAAGTGTGTCTACCCGTTACAACAGAATTTCTGAAACTATAATCGATTCAATGTTCTCGAATTGACTAAAAACCCTTTTTCGGTCTTCTCTTCCCGATGTGACCAGTCAATGTTTTTAAGTAGCTTTGAAGCAAATGTTTAAGTAGAGTAAATTGCGCTTATTGTAAATAAAAAAATTGTGTGCATCATTTAAATTGTAAAAATAAAAATTTCACATTTCGAAGTGTAATTAAATTATGATGACGGTGAAATGTGACTATGTCTTCCGTCGTATTTTTGGTTCTTGTCTGGATTCGAAATTATTTCGGTAGTACTCTTGGAAGTATATTTACTTCTTCTGCTAATTGTTTTCATTATATTGTAATTTTTTAACCTTACAAATATCCCGAAGAATCCTTGATAAGTATAAGAAAATACAGAGAGAAGTCAGTAATCAGTATATATCCGTAATTTTGATTTATCATTTATGTACATGTACATAATGTTCAAGAATCTTTTGTGCATGTATACTCGTACATTGTAAACAACAAACTTCATAGAAATTACTTAACATTTTGATAATGTATGCGAAATAAGGTAAATTTATTATTTGAATCAACTTATAGTAAATTCGTTATACACGTATACACTGCATTTTGTGATAATATGACATGGAAATAAACAAAAAACGACTTATAGATTAAATATTGATCAACTTGCGTAAAACAGATTAAAATCATGTTTTTTTCAAATTCTACATAAACCACGAAGTATGGTCACTATTTTTGTCGATGTGAGTTGGCAACCCTGTTGTCGTGTGCCTTGATGCTGAGACAATTGAATATTCTATTGGCGAAATTCTCACAGTTCGAATGCTTGAGTTTTAATGTTCTTCTTTCCTACTCCGTTTTGTTGAGGTAGGCATGTTTCTATGAACGTCAGCAAGAAAATCAGCGCAATCATCTCGTGGGCGTTCGGAGAGTGAAAATTATTTGCCGGAAGAGAAATCTCACGGGTTTAAGTCATTGGTGTGAAGTATGAGCAAGAATCTTTCTTTCACGTCTTATGAAGTCTCGAAAATTGACATCAAAGTTATGAAGTGAACTGTGTCTCAGTAGAACCTAAAGTAGGCCTGATAAGATCACTTACGCAAATAGTTGAATGTTCTGCATGTGAGTTTAGCAAAATCTCTATAAATGGGTAAAAAATAATACCTGAAACGTTAGCGAGAAAGATAACATTTTTATATTTTGTTTTTCAACAAGCTCTGTAATGTTGAGTAATGAATATAATTTTCATAATGATATACTTTGGGGTTGCATCAAACAGGAAGTTCAATTGTAAATTGGCACATGAGCAGCAATTTTGGATAGGCTATTATCTGTTTTTATATCTGTCTTGAAAATAGTGCAGGCCTTACAAGTTTTGCGACTTCTCATAAAGTGAAGCTGATGAAGTTACAAAATGATTAAAATGAAAATCATCTTATAACAAGCTGATCGCGAGTTCCTTAAGTACAGTACGCTTCCAAACCGACTTTCCTTCATTTTGCAAACGCTTCAGCCTCAAATTTAGAGGCTGTTGCATTCTCGCGTAACAAGCGGAATGATCTTTGCGCGGTGACGTTTGTTCAGTTGTATTTTTGTAAGGTTTTGCTAATCTCAGGAATTAGCTGAAGCAAGATGGGGAATTCTGTACCGTTATGCAAACGAACAGAATAAATAGCGATTCACTAAGCAGATAATGAAAGAAATTCTTTCATGGTGCTAAATACAGCGATTGGTGTCACACAACTATTGGGGAAGTTTCTGACAATGCTTCGGAGATCACCGATGCAGTTTGAATGATATGTCTGCAATAATCGATTTTTCATCATTAGAAACCGTTTCTGTTGATGAGAAGGAAGAACTTTCACGCAAAGCAGCTTGCGATTACTCTCATTGTCCGCAATTTGAGAACAGAAGTGATTCTGAATTTTGAGTTTTCAGCTGAATCAGAAAATAATGATCAAAACTGGAAGCTGTCATTTCCCTCATAGCGTCTGTGTTTATTCAACAAGCTCATAAAGAGATCGGCTTTAGGGGACTTGTCGGGTTCTTGCGAGTTCTAGCGATGCTCTCTTGTTCGGTGTGACGCAGGGTTGTGACTTGGATTGGTTGTGACGAGGATTCTGGCTCGAGATCGGCTGAATATTGTCGGATATCTAGTTTTCAGACATCTTCGAAACACGATCCCTTGATAACCCTGTGCAGTGTAATGCACTAGTTCCCCACTGAGGGTTTAGACAGTCCCTACACAGACTATGATGGTGTGCTGGGATATATTTAGTTCGGATGCCCTTCCTGTCGACTTCCTAGTCTCGACTCTGGGCTCGACTTCAAGGCAAGAAATCACGAGGCCAAGCAATCTTTGTGTCTCACAAGGATGTCATACAGACAACGTGCACACTTGAAACCTAGAAATCACAAGTGGCGGCCTACAAGTTGCTCTATTTCTGCCATCTACACGAAGTACCGAGAGAGTACGATGAAATTCGTTCGCCTATTTTGATCTATTCAGTGTCAGTCAGCCCCATGAGCTACTGAGGATAAGTGAGTTTATTCTGTAATAAGTTGTCTTGTATATTTACATTGCAGTGATCAATTATCAATTCATACGTAAAAATTCTCTCAACTGAAACCCTTCAGGTACCAGGGAATTATTGAACTATAGCATATAGCATGTGAAATTGTTCTGTTCTCGAAAGGCAGATGGAATTTGAGAACTAATATTTATGATCAATTATTGAATTAATAATCACATCCTCGGTTATAGATGTACATGTAGTTACCTCTGCACTATTGGACTCACGCAATACGGATATCATTTGTTGGTTCCAATCTAATTCCCTGTCATCAGTCATTTGAAACCGTCTGCACTGACGTCAGTTAGTTGAAACTCTGTCGTCCAAGTGATCTCTTGAATGATGGTCAATGCAACTTGACAATATCGGCGATTTCAGAGAGAAGTGAAGTACTGTGAGGGTGCAATAATTCTGGCATGATTCAACAAACCATTTAAAGATTTGTTTGCTGACTGTTTTAACCTAGAAATTTACATCTGATGACGAAGAATCGAATTTACAATAAGTTAAGTTGAATGGAACGCCGCGAAGCACTGATAAATGCAGTTTTGGGATACGTTGATCACATTCTCACGGAAGTTGCTCACTTTTCATGATGTTTATTAGGCTAAGGTCAATGCAGATAAGTTGGAACGTGCAGTGATCAAGCGAAATGTTATTTCAATATTTTTTGACTGTCAGATTTGAATGATGCAATTTTGCTTTGAACATTCCTTTCTCAACAGGTCCTCAAAGTGGCTATTCTGGCTGAGAAATACGCCTCCGATTACACATGGTATGTTGATACTATTCTTAATCTGATTCGAGTGGCCGGCGATTATGTCAGCGAAGAAGTTTGGTATCGTGTCATTCAGATTGTGATTAATAGAGATGATGTACAAGGCTACGCTGCCAAGACAGTCTTCGAAGCATTGCAAGCGCCAGCATGTCATGAGAACATGGTGAAAGTCGGTGGGTACATTCTCGGCGAATTCGGCAACCTTATAGCTGGAGATGTGCGCTCCAGGTGAGAACTTTGATCGAATTAACAGTAGTGTTGATTGAAGCGGAATGAAAATCGTCTGATAGTATATTTATAACTTCCTTTGATATGACTAGAGATCTTCGGGCACTGATATGAATGTACAAAGATGCATCCGCATTCAAAGTTTTGATATAATTACAATGTCCTTTACGAACATCAAACTACTTAATTTATTTTTGTGAATGTTGAAATGTGCTGCTGTATTACAAGTAGTAAAGAACAGGCTGACTAATTATCGCAACCAAGAGAATTGACGTTTTGAACAATTAGTCACAATGTGGAAGAAGCTTCGCCTTCCTCAATTTTAGAACAGGACCAACAAATCCTTTCTATTTTCAAACATTTTAGGAGAGTAGCTGTGTCTCAAAAGTAGCAATAAATGTACTGTACAGGGTGTCTGAAAAATATGGCAATCTACGAAGTAATCCATTTTTTGTGCTAACACTGAAAACAACGCCTAGATAACAGATATTTTATACAAAGTGGGAAGTATATTATTGAAATTACAGTATTACGTGAAGAATTAGCTTCTGAAAAGTCACGAAAGATGTTCAAACTGACCACCGTTTCGTTCAATACATTTTCTGCATCGATGATCTGCAACTGATTCTTGAGTTCTTAGAATTACCATATTTTTCCTATGGTGCGGAACTATTGAGGCACCCTGTATATTATGTCTTATTAGGCACATTTTTATTATTCATCACTATTCTTTGTATTATCCATTAGCTTGCATTTAGCTAAAACTAGGACATAAGCAACACCCGTATAAACAAACAGTGCTGACTGATAATTTTAATTCACACTGACAACTATCTCGAAGAATAAGAATACATTTCTGGAAATATCCTTGCTGTGTGTATACAGTTGATGTATTAAAAGGAGCCAACACAAAATCTTAATTTATGAAGATAAACGAATGATTTTTAGACATTCAGCAATGTGTCTGTGTTTTTATCCGGGCTTGTCAAAAATGAATTACAATTTATTGGTCATAAGTATTTGATTGCTGCTATTAATGGGTGAGTCATTTAGATGATTGCTGAACTTGCAATGTCGCTACCACTCACTGCAACTTCACGGATCCTTTGAGAGAATACTGATGACACCTTATCAGGCTTTCAGGTGTACCTACTTTTCCTACTTTTTCCGGCTTTTTCCTGCTTTTTCTCGAAAAACCTACTTCTACCTACATTTTGGATATTCTGTAATTTGTAGTAATTTTGATAATGAATTAAACAAGAAACTAGAAAACTTTTAAAAAACAAAAATACGAATTATCGGAAATATCAAACGTCCCACCATCATCAAAGCACTCATCCAATCACCCTCAATTCCATTGTATTCCTTATTTTTATCAGAGTCATAAGCGTTACAACGAGGCACGTATTGATGCGACAGAAATATTGATTCGTGTGAAAAATATATACAAAAATCTAAAATCTTACAACAACACCGGTCTGAAGGAAGTTCTCAAATATGCTGAAGGAAAGAAGTATGTCGATCTTTCTAAAGCCAGATCTCGAAAGACATAGCGACATTTCGAATGCAGACCTCAAACTTCGACTGTTAACACGGGTAGATCAAATGGAATGATGCAAGTAGTCAAAGCGAGAAAGTTGCCACCTCAGAAATTCTTAGGGCTATGAAGGTTGTTCATTCCAACTAGTTACTCTTCCTGTGAGCAATTACCAGAACTGTGCAGGAGAACGTTTTCATGTGATACTGCTGAACAATTTTCACTCATCAAAACAAAGGTATCTTACCTTATTTCGGATGGTATGGATCCCCACCTTCGACGAGAAATGTGTAAAGGTATGCACGAATCCGGAGTTGCATTCACATTGATGTTTGACGAGACCGAAAATTCGCAAAACCGGAAGCAATATGACTTGCTTGTCAGATATTTATCTGAAGAAACGGGTCAAATTGAAGTTCGTTTTTTGAAGGCTTTGATGTTCGGCCATGCCAAAGGTGACCAGGTTTCTTAAGCCATTATCCAGACGAGTGAAAAAGGTTTCGAACTGCCTCTAAAGCAGCTCAGATGGTCCAAACGGCAACAAATCCATTTGGAACAATGTCAACGAGCACAAGAAAGAGAGTGGCCTTTGAGGTCGTAGACGATTCATACCCTGAAATCTTTATATTATTCACAATGCCTTTCGAGAAGGAGTGAAGGAGTTCGGAGAGGAAGCTGAACAATTTGTGTTGGATATATTCTTCAAGGCATCACCATGTCGAAAAGAAGATTTTTCGAAGACGCAATTGAGCATGGACATGAATGAAAAATCATTCATCAATCCGGATAAGAGGTACAAATAGACCGAAACATCAGGATGCAAGCGAATCGATGATTTTTAGAATACTGTTTTGCAAGAGAAGAATGCTCTTGGTCTGCCACGGTGCCGAATTCTCACCAGGTTTGTGCATGGCGTTTTGTCTCTTGCAAATGGTAACGCCGACGTTGAGAGGAGCCCACCTCAGAACAAATCCATTGTCACCAGTGAACGTGTGTTATTGTTGAGTCAGTTACCGGTCTTCGCTTGGCGAAGGATGCTGCTGAAGTCATCGGCCAAGGAAACATGCACCTCATGCTAATATCGTCGGAATCATCACGATCTCATAAAGTTGCTTATCGCGCCTATTCTGCTCGGATCGCCTCAGAAAGGGAAGAATTAGCGAAGAAAATTTTGAGGAAGTGCAAAAGAAAAGAGAATCTTTAAAGAAACGACGGTCGCTGGAAGCTTTGGAGAACAGAAAAAGAACACTGGATAGCAGAGAAGCGGGTATAGTTGCCGCACAAACTGAGGCACGAAACGATCTGCGTTCATCAGAGAATCTGTATAACGAAGCGGAAAAACGCCTGCGTGGACATCAAATCGAGGCACTTTTCGGAAGTTCGTGTTGTATAGGGACTGAGGGAAGTAGCCAAGAGGAAAATTTTATCAGCTCGGAAGATGTTGGAGAAAAAGACATTAAGAAATTCAGGCGAAACAACCTAAAGTTCTGGATAAATGTATCAATGCATGAAAATATGGATGATGCTTTGATGTCAGCGTTTCTCTTCTTTCAGCAATTTCAATTGATAATGTTGACATTTATATTTACATTTTCATACGAGTGCAACTGTAAAATTTGCTATACCAGTGCATTTTCTCAAAACTTTAACTCGAAATCTGTGTATTTAGATTCAACTTTTCAACCATTTTTATCGTAAGTACTGATTGACATTTTTCATTTGTTATACATTTCCTCAGTGCTTCAACTAATTCAGCATTTCAACAATGTTTGCGCTGGCTGGCATTTCTAATATGTTTAATGCATTTCCTGATATCTTGAACTTGTAATTTTGTTTACGATATTGATGCTTATGCAGATATTTTGTTGTATTAAGTACTAGTAAGGCCCCCGGACTTCGTCCAGGATTTATATGCATAAGTATGTTAAATTAAGACAGTGCACATTGTATGTATGCACATTGTTGCATTCCAAGTTTACCAACTCATTCGCCTACACTGATTGGCTGTCTTACCATTTAGATCGCGTTCTCATTGGCTGTTGCTGAATCCGTCGGAAACATTAGAATCAATGAGACGCATGTCTAGCGAGGCAATTTTTTAAAGCAAATGAGGAGTTCATTTGTAAATTTAATGTAGTTACTTGTGTAATTAATATTTTTTCGGTAAAAATTTACACAAAAGTCTACTTTTCTCTGTAATTATGATACTTAGGGAAATGAGACCGGGCGGTTTTAACTACAAATTTTTTGTTCTATTAAATGGTAGTATCATATTGGCGTAAAGTTTCATGGTTTAGGAGGAGTTTGTCAGCGTTTTGCATTTTATATATAAGATGAACGTAATTGTTTTTCTGAAATGGTTATTTTAGAGACATTGTTTTAAAACATTTAATATATTGCCATTTGCACTGTTTCGTTCTTCATTTGATGACAGACGCATGTATCTACGCTTACTTTATGTATCACAAAGTGTCAACGTCCGATTTGATTTTTACAAGTACGTCATAATTTCCCCATAGACTATCCTACTTTTATTCTACTCTTTCAGATTTTCGCATCCTACTTTTTTTGTTAAGGTGCACTTGAAAGCCTGCCTTATTCACAAACTGATTGCTTTCAGGATTCTAAAGCATTGCCATTTGGTGCACAATCTATTCAGTATCTCTATCTAAGTGATGATAAATATCACTTTTGAAACTCCAATGCATGTTCCTTTGTCTTTTTCCGTGTGACTACCGCAATTTTCCGTAAATTTCAGTATTAAGTTTGGGGTGCACATTATACATGGTAAAAGGGAAAGATAAAATTTAAAAATAAATAATTTTTAAAATAAAACAAAAGATAAACTTCTATGACTTCATTACCGTAGAAAAATGAAAAACAATGGAATTCTTCAACAAGTTAAAGGATAGTCTATTAATCTAAAGCAATATACTGTACAAAACAAAAACATTTTGGCAGTCTGATATTAGAGTCAAACGAAAAGTCAAATCATAGCCAATACGGGTACTGTTCCATGTGTTTTCTGTTTTTTGAAATATGACTAGAGGCGAAAGTATATTTCCTACTTCGCGATACATCTCAGCTAAATTTTGCGTGAATTTGGGGTGCGTTTTATACATGGTAATAAGCATTTCCTACAGTTTTTGTTGCTGAGTTTAGGGTGCGCATTATACTTGAGGGCGTATTATATAAGGAAAAATATGGTATTCCTCAGCCTGTATCAGTAATTGATACCACTATAATTGTTACGTAGTAATTGGCTATGGCTATGTTATCTGTTAATTATGCATCAACTTGTACCTTGCAAGTTTATTTATCAACATTCGTAAAGTCGTCTGGACTGTAGGTCGTTCATATTGAAGTGAAAAATAGCAAAATTCTCTACCCTTTGTTTATGACGAGTTGTATTGAGCAATATAGCAGTGACACCCGACACGCTTCGTCTATACAGTCAGTATCAAGGGTTAACAAGTTTACGTACTCGTACAAGTGGGTATCTATACAACAATTGAGTGGGTCATGAGAATTCAGTGAGAGTATTTCATCTGGTCAGTTCTTGACGCTTGTTTATTTTTGGCTTGCTGTAGCGGGATTCAGCCGTCCTGGTAGCAATCGCCTGTCTTTGATTATCAAGAATCTTGACTTGAAAGTCGTTATTAGTCATCACTTTTTGTTGCGGCACACTATGGCATGTTCACGAAGTGCACTTTCTTGTCTTCATTTTTCAGTCTACGTTCATGTTCTCTGTACCGAACATGGAAGGGCCTGCACGTTTGCCCGATTTGATTTTGTATCAAAATTCATAGACATGTTTATTTTCACAATTCAATTTAGGGCCAATTGTTGTGCAAATGTTGAAGGTTCATTGGATTTTATCTGAAAAAAATAAGCAGGCGTCAAGAATTGACAGATGAGATGCCCTCACAGAATTTTCATGTCCTGCACTTGTTGTGTAGATGCCGACTTGTACGTCGACTTGTCAACCCTTGATACTGACTGTATAGACGAAGCGTGTCGGGTATCGATGTTGCTTTACTCAATACAACTCGTCATAAGCTAGTGGGAAAGAATTTTGCTATTTTTCACTTCAATATTCACATCCGATTACGAACATGGTTATGTATTTCATGCAATAAGTCCACTCACAACCCAAATTGATGATAAGCTATTATGCGACTACAAACGTAATTCGTTAAAGTGGAATATCGAAGTCTTTCCGAAGAATGTGCATTAGATGACTTGCTTTCTCTCGAAGTGTCAGTATTTCACTATCATCTCAATCTTATCATCATTTCCATTTCAGTCCTGCTGTTCAGTTCCAACTGCTGCATGACAAATTTCATCTCTGTTCATCTTCGACACGTCAACTCCTGCTGTCAACTTACGTGAAGTTTGTCAATCTCTTCTCAGAGATTAAAGGCACGGTTGCAGATGTTCTCCTCAACGATGCCAATATCAAGTCATCTGATGTTGAAATCCAACAGCGAGCAGTAGAATATCATCAACTCATTCGCCTAGCCAGCTCTGATGTGCTGGTACGTCAACTCCATCGATTTATAAACACATTATTTCGTTTACTTATTGTTAACGAAACTTAAAACTAATTTTATCTTTAGTTTTTGCTGAGATTGCATTTTAGTGGTAAATATGATCAGTTTCCATCAACAACGGCATGCTTGTCCTTTCAGTAAATTGGGATTGTTGGCATTTAGACAACAGCAGTTGAATAGAAGAATGAGGAATCCTAAGCGCACTCGTGGTTGCTGACAGTAGTGAGGGATGTCCAAGTGTCCTTGCATTAGAGACTGTTGGCATTAAATTTGTTATTATGCTTCATTGTTTATATTCATCGCAAGTTTTTGCATAGCTGCACAAATCTCAATGCTGATTCGGCTACCTCTTAAATCTCAAAGATGAGCAATACAACTTACGCCCTGCTGATTAAGCAGTTGTCGATGGAGAGGCTGAAATCACTCATTTAGATGTAAGGGCTACTGTTTCATCGATCTTCTAGTGAATGTAATTTACTGTCTGTCAAAAGTGCCATCGATTTCAATTCTTTGGCTTAGCCTGGCCTGTCCTGTTGAAGACAGCGGAACAGCAGGGACTTGATCAAGCCTCCTCAAGTACGACCAAAATCTCAATGGACTGAAACATGAAATTTCCCATCGTGCCACTGCTTTACCAACTCTGGCGAGTGTATCGGCAAAATTCTCTAGCAAAACATTCTAAACTACTAAAGACGTTTGGAAAGAAGGACGCTTACGGAACTTCACCAAGTTTTCCGAGCTCCTCTTGAAGGCAGAATGATGGCATAGGGATACCTTGAACATTCATCATTTCACTACTAAGATGACATGATAATGGCGCCACTGATATCTAATGAAATAGAGCAGTCTACTGTACATAGATATTTGCAAACATAGGTTCAGTAGGAAGGAAGTCGCAATACTTTGCCTTTCCCTATGATGTCCTCTTCTTGCATTCGTCATTGTGTTGTACGGTCTGTTGTTGATGGTCGCTCGCCACTTCTCCCGATCTCTTGCGTCTTCCTGTTACATGCTCCGAAGGCCGTCCTAAGAAGACCTTCGGAGCTTTCAACTTCGAATCCAATCCTGGTCTTCTCTTCTGATACCATGCCTGCTCCAGCGAATGACGTCCGTGATGGAATCAATGCTTCTCTCTGCTTGTCGCTGATGTTTCTTCCCCTCGCTTCCCCACATCTTCAGTCTCAGCACGCAGGGCCCACCTCTCACATCCGTGGCTGCTGAAACATAAGCTTCCTGTTGAATCTCTGAATTGTTATTGTTGCTATTCACAATGCGAGCTCACATGAACTTGCATGTATAATTGTCCTACCTCAATGAACTTTCTTTGACAGGCCACAGTTCTGGAGGAGATGCCTCCGTTCCCTGAGCGAGAATCGTCGATATTGGCGAAGCTGAAACAAAAGAAACCGGCTACTGTTGACGCGAATCAGCGCCTGGCTGCCGCTGGTTCCTCTGCTGCGTCTGTGGCATCGAAGGGAGATTCCGTTGTCAGCGCTGCCAGTGAGCCTGCTGCTGCACCAGCCGCTACTACAACCACCCCCAACAAACTCAACCTCACTGGTGATGTACCCGGAGGAGAGAGTGAAGTGGATCTACTGGGTCTTGGCGGATCTGACATGTCATCAACTTTACCAACTCGAAATGAGTGAGTTTTCTAGACATTTCAGTACTATATCATGTCATAATGAAAGTACCCACTACTCTTGAATTTGATTAATTAGTAGCCCTTAATTCTACTGAATTTCCTAGAGAAGAAAATATTCTTTCCAGGACCTCAAATCGAGACCTCCTGGTTGACTTACTGGGCGGCGGAGCGCCGCAAGTCACTTCAAATCCTGTCCCATCCTCGAACGGCAGCTTAATTGAATCGAATATTCCCCCTAGTGTGAATTCTGGTCCCATTACTGCTGCATTCGGAGCGTCCACTCGAAGCTTGTCTGGAGAAGAAAATCTCCCAAAATTCGTGTTGAAGAACAGCGGCGTGGTGTTCGAAAATGACTTAATTCAGGTGGGGTTGAAGGCCGAATATCGACAGAACCTTGGCCGACTCGGCCTCTTCTATGGCAATAAAACACAACAACGTCTAACGAGCGTGAGCGCAGATCTACGATATCCTTCGCCTGAGATGGCGGAACAATTATCACTCCAAATGAAGCCAATGGAGCCTGTCATCGAAGCTGGCAATCAAAGCCAGCAAATCATCAACGTAGAATGTCTGGCAGATTTCCAAACTACTCCTCACATCGCCATCAACTTCACGTAAGTTCTATTGATCGGATATATTTCACGTCATCTCAACCATACAGGCTCCCTATTTGCCTCTACGCATTGTCTGTATATATGCCACAATGAAAGAAAATAAAGTATAGATACAGAGTTGCCTGTATCTATACTTCATTTTTATTTTGTTGTGGCATAAACACTTCGGGGGAGAATACCTTAGTTTTGAAAATTTCTCGGATATGGTCCTCCCGCCCACTGCTATTACTTAACAGTAACCAACCGTTCAGAAAGCCTTCCAACCGATACCGTTGTTAATTTTTAACCGTAACCGCAGGATTTTTGACCGGATCCAACCGTGAACCGCAGATCTTTTAAACGCCTAGGCTCGTTGAATCAATACTATATATCAGTTACCTGCTGGTCATCGCAATAGACTACAACTTCAGTGGTCGGATTCTGACGCGAATTTCGCGTATTGCGCGAATTTGACTGGAAATACGCGAATACGCGAAATTGAGGATTTATACGCGAACGAAATTATGCACTGAGATATATTATAATATATACCGCGAGCTAATGCTCTTGCCACTAGATAACTTGATATTCTAATTCTCATTCATAATATCAATCTTCGACAGAGTTTATGAACTGCTTTATGTGTTTTATACTTGTGACTAACTAGGCATTATTTAACATCTTATCATTAAGTTTGTAACTCCATCTGAATTAAGTTTGAACTGCGATGTTCCATATGATATGCGATGGATTTATTAATGTTTTTACCTTTTCCAGATCCATTTTACACACGAATGTATGTTGCTTGTGAATATGCTGATGTTAACATAAGAATTATGTTAGTACTTCATTCTGAGAATATGATTTTCAGAAATATATCAATTGATCAGATCCCTTCCCGATGCTGGAAAATTGATGTATCCAACTTTGATCATTGGCACAACGCCTACAACATCATCATTGGTGAAAAAGCTCGAAAAATCTTCTCAGATTTATCAGGCCCAACCAGGCAATCGCCTTCAAGATCATGAAAGCCTTTTTCATAGAAATTACAAAAAGATTGAGCGACTATTTGCCTTTCGGGAACGAGCTACTGAGGGCTTCACGATTTTTAAGTCCTCTGTACCAACAGAGTGACCATTATGAGAAATGGGTTTTTTAATTCGTCAAACCCATCCCTAACATTTTATGAGATAGCGACCAATCGACATTGCAAGTCGAGATTAGGCTTCATCAAAATCAGGTAAAAAACGCCTATGAAAACGATGTAGGAGAATTTTGGTCGAAAGTCGACAAGGTGGGAAAGACACCAACCCTCGTAAAAGTCGCCAAAGCGATTTTTATTTTAGCACATGGAAACGCGGAGGTCGAACGTATTTTTTCGGGTCTATCCGATGTAATAACTAAGAAACGTCGATCGCTGGGTTCTGAAACCATAAAGGCGTTGTCCGTCAGTAAGTCTGTTCTCAACAGCAAAAAATTGGACAGCTCTACATTGAAAATAGATCGTCAACTCAGAGATTCATACACGGCATCGCACTCGAAATATGAAGCATGGAGGCAGGAGCAACGAAAAGAACGGGAAGAAAAAGAAAAACAGAAATTAGAAGAACGTCTACGAAAAGAATTGAACGAGGAAATGAACAGAAACGAAAGTATTCGAAAGCACGCGACTGAGATGGAAGACATCGCAACTTCTCTTAAGAAAAAGCAGGCTGTCAAGTCGCCTGTTTTTTCTGTTTTTTAGGCTTTTGGCGAAGATTCTGTTTTTCGATGAGAATTCTGTTTTTTATGAAATACTCTGATAACAAAAGTGAAAACATCATTTAGTAACAAAAGAGCGTAAATCGTGCCATGCAATCAACATAACAAAGTTGTATAGCAGCTAGATTTTTTGATTTGCTTCTGTATAATACCATGTATACATCTTCAAAACTGATTTGCCTGTGAAGGAAGACAGGTCGTCCCTCCGATTGGACCACTTAAGGAACATTTTCATGCTGAAGACGTCGATGAAAGATGAACAATATGGATTGCTTCGGAAGCTAGTTAAAAGCTTCCTGTGCATGCACAACGGTAATGCAAGTGTAGAAAGAAGCCTTTCCGACAATAAAAACACCGTGTCAGCCGAAAGGACAAACCTAAATATGGAAACTCTCAAATGATTGAGACTCGCCAAGCAGTTTGCACGCTATTCAGGCGGTGCACATAATGTCGATACAATTGACTGATTAGCGTTCTGAAGCAATGACAAAACAAAACACATTACACGAATTTGCAAGAATTTAAGCTAGTAGGAAAAACAATTATTTATTTAACAACCTTTAGGAGGTATGACATACCGTTGTAATTTGCAGTGTGATTGATCTTAGGTTGATACTCTTTTATCATTAAAGCTTCTACAACATTTATATGATAATTACTGTTACCTTTATACCTTATGCGAAATTAATTACTTATATCATACGTACAATGATTACATGTATTGATATGTTTGTAAACTGCTGTATCTGTACTTCTATACTCTTCGATCCTCTGCTGGAGTCTTCGTTTGGTTTTCAGCAAAGACTTCAGCAAAGGTCCCGATTTGCATTTCAAAGAGAAATATAATTTTACTTTCGTAGTGGTGAATACAATCTTAGAGTTGATACCGTATCTTTTGTATATTTTCATCAAATTATTCCGTAATGTAAGCGATGGTTGACCAATATACGGTAGTACTGTATAGTTTACATGTGCATCTGCTGTACTCGTACATGTATCATTGTGCCCGTTGGAAATCACTGTATTCTTTTTGTTAAGAAAGCTACGTACGATTTTTTCTACTGTACTCCGTGGGTAGCCGTTTTTCTGAAAAATACTAGTCATGTTTTTTACTTCGTTATGAAACATTTCCCAGCAGTTTGATACTGTATATGCTCGATGTAACATCCCATTAATAAGTCCAACTTTCCATTGCCTAGGGAAAACGGAATTGTAATTTAATAAGAGGCCAGTATACGTATCTTTACGGTAAATGGAAGTTTGTAAAGTATCTTCGGTGTTAATGAATAAATCTAGGAAAGGTAACTTGTTGTTGCCCACTTCAGTGGTGAATTTTAGGTTAGGATGTTGTCTGTTTAGGTACTCATGGAATTTGTGAATTTTGTCTACGATATCAAATACGCATATGCAGTCATCTACATATCTGGAGTAGAACAGGGGCGAGAATTGTTCTCCCATCCAACCTTGTTCTAATTCTGCTAGGAAGAGATTGGCAGGCGTTGGTGCCAACGGTGAACCCATCGAAACTCCATCTGTTTGAGTATACATATCATCATTGTACATAAAGCTACCTTGTGTAGCGAATTTACATAGTTTTATGAAAACATCTTTACCGTATCGCGGTTTGTTGTTTGAATTTCTACTGTGTACTAGGTTAGCTGCTATGTTGATAACTTCATCTACAGGTATATTGGTAAACAGTGATTCCACGTCAAAACTCACTAAGACATTATTCTTATTAAATACCGACTGTCTTTCTTTAATTCTGTTAATAAATTCAGCTGTTGAACTCAGCAAGTACGTTTTATTGATGTGTTGTTTGATAATGGTATCGAGGTACTTGGCCAAATTGTAATTGTACGACCCTCTTGTACTGACAATTGGTCGAGCAGGAGCGTTAGTTTTATGTACTTTTATTGCACCGTACATTTTAGCTGGTTCACTACCAGATGGCATAATGTACTTGTATGTATCTTCAGTGATGTACCGTTTTACATATTAACAGCGGCTTCAGGCAACAGCGGGTTCGCCTGAAGCCGCTGTTGTGTGTAACTGTCCAGCTCGTGATCGTGACTTTTAAAAACAGCTCTATATCTTCATCTGGTTTTATTCTTCGCACGCACTCTGCAAGTAGACACAACTTTTAACTTTGTGTGCTTGTGATTCCATTTTTGATATTTACTACACGGTATATATCATTAAGATAGCGTTACGTATTGTTTTTTCATTACCTTATTAAAATTTTCATGCGAGCATGAACTCTTAATAAGGACCAATGAATGGTCGAAAAGCTTTGAGTCAATAAATTAGATGTGTAACAACATTGTTGTGTTGACTATTCTATGGGTACTTAAAAGTATAAAATTACCAACCTATTTCTACAGCCTGCAAAAGCTGTACAGCATTCCTGTATCGGAATGTAGAAGATTTGAAAAATTAACCGAGAAAATACACAAGCTAAAATTAGATTTGGAATACTTTGAAAAATGCCTTTTTCTCCATGTCACACCGAAGTTTCTGCAGTTCAAAATACCGAACTTAGATGCAATTAAAAGTAATGTAGAAAATTACCACAAACTGACCCTTGAGTCACATATTAAGTATGTCAAGCGTGAAATAAAAATTAACGATCGCAAATATAAAGTACGCAATGACAGATTACGCAGTAAATTGCTTTGGTTACGTATGTGCATTCTGGATATGATGATACTGGCAGAAGTTAAAAGTAAAATGAAAACTGACACAATGAGACATAATTCTAAAATTTCCAAACTATGGCTGGAACAGAGATTACCAGCACCGGACTGTATAGTCAATAAAAGCAAATACGTGCTCTCTCCTATTGAGAATGAGACACTAAGATTTGGTTTAAAAACAGCATCATACCAAAAAAGACTGATAATTTTGGAATAAAGTACCAAATAGAAAAAACCATTACTGCGAATTGCAAAGACAATGAAGAATTATCAGTAACACAGGCGCTAAAACAAGATATCATAGCAACAGTTAACAACTTCGAAAATAATGCAAAAAGTGAGTACCGCAGTAATACAAATAAAAGGCTACACAGAACACTGACTAATCTAGCAAAAATGAAAATTTTGCTCATTTGATAAAGGTAACGGTATTGTACTTGTAGATGCTGATGAATACTTTAACAAATTAGACGTAATTATCAATGATACCTCTAAGTTTAAAAAAGTACAAGTACCAGATGACTTAAAAAAGCACCCTACCATTATGGAAAAGGCAGATTGTATCGATACTTAGTAAAATATGTAAAACGGTACATCACTGAAGACACATACAAGTACATTATGCCATCTGGTAGTGAACCAGCTAAAATGTACGGTGCAATAAAAGTACATAAAACTAACGCTCCTGCTCGACCAATTGTCAGTACAAGAGGGTCGTACAATTACAATTTGGCCAAGTACCTCGATACCATTATCAAACAACACATCAATAAAACGTACTTGCTGAGTTCAACAGCTGAATTTATTAACAGAATTAAAGAAAGACAGTCGGTATTTAATAAGAATAATGTCTTAGTGAGTTTTGACGTGGAATCACTGTTTACCAATATACCTGTAGATGAAGTTATCAACATAGCAGCTAACCTAGTACACAGTAGAAATTCAAACAACAAACCGCGATACGGTAAAGATGTTTTCATAAAACTATGTAAATTCGCTACACAAGGTAGCTTTATGTACAATGATGATATGTATACTCAAACAGATGGAGTTTCGATGGGTTCACCGTTGGCACCAACGCCTGCCAATCTCTTCCTAGCAGAATTAGAACAAGGTTGGATGGGAGAACAATTCTCGCCCCTGTTCTACTCCAGATATGTAGATGACTGCATATGCGTATTTGATATCGTAGACAAAATTCACAAATGCCATGAGTACCTAAACAGACAACATCCTAACCTAAAATTCACCACTGAAGTGGGCAACAACAAGTTACCTTTCCTAGATTTATTCATTAACACCGAAGATACTTTACAAACTTCCATTTACCGTAAAGATACGTATACTGGCCTCTTATTAAATTACAATTCCGTTTTCCGTAGGCAATGGAAAGTTGGACTTATTAATGGGATGTTACATCGAGCATATACAGTATCAAACTGCTGGGAAATGTTTCATAACGAAGTAAAAAACATGACTAGTATTTTTCAGAAAAACGGCTACCCACGGAGTACAGTAGAAAAAATCGTACGTAGCTTTCTTAACAAAAAGAATACAGTGATTTCCAACGGGCACAATGATACATGTACGAGTACAGCAGATGCACATGTAAACTATACAGTACTACCGTATATTGGTCAACCATCGCTTACATTACGGAATAATTTGATGAAAATATACAAAAGATACGGTATCAACTCTAAGATTGTATTCACCACTACGAAAGTAAAATTATATTTCTCTTTGAAATGCAAATCGGGACCTTTGCTGAAGTCTTGTGTGGTCTATGAATTCACATGCTTGGGTGATCCAAGCAGCCAATATATTGGCAAAACCAAACGAAGACTCCAGCAGAGGATCGAAGAGTATAGAAGTACAGATACAGCAGTTTACAAACATATCAATACATGTAATAATTGTACGTATGATATAAGTAATTAATTTCGCATAAGGTATAAAGGTAACAGTAATTATCATATAAATGTTGTAGAAGCTTTAATGATAAAAGAGTATCAACCTAAGATCAATCACACTGCAGATTACAACGGTATGTCATACCTCCTAAAGGTTGTTAAATAAATAATTGTTTTTCCTACTAGCTTAAATTCTTGCAAATTCGTGTAATGTGTTTTGTTTTGTCATTGCTTCAGAACGCTAATCAGTCAATTGCACCAGCCGATCATTGCATCAAGTCTCAATGTCGATACACTTTCGAAAGATATGCTCTTATCTGCTCGTAATGCTCATGGAAATTATACGAAAAGAAAGAAGCAGGAAGAAAAGGAGAGACAGCTCCTTCTGGAAAACAAAATGGAAATGGAACGGCAAGAATCAAAACCAAAAGAAGTCATCGAATCTGCCGAAAGAAAACGAAAAACTTTAGACGGGAAGGAGCAGAAGCTTGATGAGCAAGAAAGAAGGACATACGAAGGCTGCCAATTGGCCGAAAGACTTATTGAAAGCGCCTCACAAAATCTGCGAGTGGCTATAGAAGGAGGTGACATGGTGGGCATGAAAATGGCCAACGAAATGATCGAAGCAGCAAAGAGTAAAATGAAACTCCTGACTCAGAAACTGTTAGAAGAAAGAAACGAGCGGTCGAATATAGTTGAGAAAAGGAAGCGCGCAATGAACATGCTATTGAAAGCGGCGAAGAAGCAGAAGAAGTGAAGTATAGCTTCTCTTCCGTTCTTCCAAAGTATTTCTGAGTAATGTAATCTACTATTAGATCAGTTGATTGTTAAAGTTTTTTTCTGCTTGAATTGATTATTCCAGTCGTGTTGTTTTAATTTTTCTTGTCTAAGTTCTTTTATTAATTTTTCTAGTCGTTTAGTTTGGCTCCTACTTCTTCCGAACGAACTATTCCGTGCTATGTTGATCCCCATTAAATCTTGATGAATTTATTACATATTTCACAAGTTCATACACGTTGGAGAGAGAATATTTCTAGCAGTTTTTCTTTCGGGAAAGTTGATATTACCATACTACTGTATATAGGAGACTATATCAGGTTAGACATCTTGTTAAACTTACATGCGCATATATACATGTACATGTGTATGATATATCTAATGCAGTGTTGTGATAGTTTATACGGATTCGTGATTTTTCACTACTGAAACAACTTGTGTATTGAACTTCTGAAACATCTTTCATTGTTAATCATGTACGCGTTGCGTAAATTTTCTTTAGTTTCTGTTGGTTGAGAGAGAGAAACATTATTATAGATTTGTTTCTGCAATTATTTTATCTTTTGAATTACTAAATTCAATGTACATAAATCTCGCTGATACCATTATAACTTAGTTATGTTCTTGTAGGTGACATACAACTGATGTGCCAGCTCTTTATCGATGACAAAGTCATTGTTCGACAAGATGGGGTAGCGTTTTCCACGAGGCCTGCATAAGTAGCATGCGCCAAAATGAATTTACTGAATATAAATCAGAAGTCATGGGCTTAAGCTTATTTTTATAACTTCATGGTTATTGTTAAAAAATTACAAAGGACAAGCAGACATAGGAAGTTACATTCAACAAAGAAAATTGCGATAGACAAACATTGATACAATATACGATTCTTCGACAACTATCGCCCTAGAAGGCAATTGACGGACTCGATGCGATGAATATCTGAGAAATTTCAAGTTGAATGTATAGTGTTGACTAATTGGCTCATATGCAACATTTGTTTAGCAGTATATACATTAAAAATGCATTCCCCCCCCCCCAGTATGTTTTGTATATGTAAATCAGGTACAGATTTTTCCAAATGCTTTTAATTTCAATACGATTCAGCATTCTATTTTGCATTTTATTTTATTTGTTTGACTGTTTTTTCTGTATTTTCCCGGATCTGCTGTCTGTTTTTTCCCGATTCAGCTGCCTGTTTTTTTCTGTTTTTCGGAAAATCGGCGCTTGACAGCCTGGAAAAAGGAAGATGAGCAACGGCGACTAACATCTCTTGCAGAGAATGCACTGCAGCAGGCCAGAAAAGCCGAGAAAGACCTCATGGATCTTCGACAAGAAAAGAATGCATTAGAAATGAAAAAAGAAGCCGCGCGCAGTAGAGCACTCGATGTGATTCTAAAAAGACATGTACACCAATTCTCAGATTCTTCTATGCCGAGTAACAAATATTCGCGCTTCGACAAAAAAGACTAATGTGTGTAATTCAATGGATTGCTTGCCATTATGAGTTACATAGGCGTATAAAGCAAACTTCTGTGTGTGTTACTATTTGTATAAAGTTATAAAGTAGATGGCGCATAAGTTGAAGTCGCAAGTTTTCTTACCTAGATCGTGCATGTAAACAATAAAATACTAATTATGGAAGATCCATGATCACAATCAAGTATGGTGGGAAAAACATGTTCTATATTCTACAATATCTTACATGTTCTTATTATATGGTTTTTTTGCTATTTTAATTTATCAAGTAAAGTTGGGTGTTTCTATTTTCCTGAAAAATTTCCTTTCCATAAGAATGAACAAAACACGCCAAACAAATGACACCTGAATATTGCGAATACAAATTAAGCTAATAAAATCTCCAGTTAAAACGCAATCAGTAATTTTACAGATACGTAGCTACATATCAAATCCTGTATTTCACTGTCACTGTTAATTTATGCATGTTTTTATTATTCAAAAGTAATCGCCATGAGACTTAGGAAATGATAAAGAAAAATTAACGTAGTCTCAAAATGCATCAGTTTATTGACAAATGTTTGTCAATAAACTGATGCATTTTGAAACTACGTTAATTTTTCTTTATCGTTAATATTATTGTTGATATCAATCTTCAGATCTACACACCTATAACATGCGGCATGTCCTTTGAAATGAGCAAAATGAATTAACTTTCTTGATTTTCCTGTTTGAATGAAAGAAGTTTGTTTACACGATAAAAAGACTGCACATACAAATTAGCTAGGTGAGATTACAAAATTTATATAAAATTGTTCTGTGTGTGATGTATTGACAAAGCATGAAAATCACTGAAATGCATATCTGCGTCCTCCATAAGATGTATGTCATCTGATAGAAGACGAAATTCTCTCTATCATCTATTTTTGTTCTCTGTAAGTGGACTTGTTCCTGTAAACTTATAGTACGTAAACTTGTGTTACCACATAAATATATACTTGCTCGTAGGGTACATAAAACAAAAGTAAACGAAATCAGTGCTGATGCGCGAAATCAGCGGTAATACGCGAAATCAGAGCCGATACGCGAAATTTCGAAATCCGACCACTGTACAACTTGCATAATAGTCTTACACATCACAACTTTAAGACAGCATTCAATTGTCACTCATCTAAAATTTCAAAAGTAGAACAAATAAGAACAAAATATATTATTCCAATTCAAAATGTAACCGTTATTAACCGTAATTGCTGATCACATTAACCGTAACCAGCCATTAACTGCGGTTACAGCGGTTAACCGCACATCACTTATTGTCTGACTATGCTGAAAACCTGCTGGGCCATTTCACTGGAATGGTAGTTTCATTTTGAGTAGTTGACTATTTTCAGAAGAGGTTTTCATGCTAAAGAAATAATTCTTTCCGAAATGGAACTGCTCCCAAGATAATCAATCTCTTACACTGAAATTTGTCGCTCCACAATGGTTTATATACAATTTCGTGTTTTTGTCATTGGTAGGACTAAATGTGACGGGTAACGGTCGTTTTAAAAAAGACACGCTTTTGAGTTACTTGCTGTACACGAAGATATTATTCTGAGGAGCTGCTGAACATAAATCAATGATATCTCTACTGCAAACTTTTCATTGCAATCTTGTAACAATATCACAAGTTATTTAATCATTTCATTTTCTCAAATTGTCCGCAGATCTCAAATGCTTGGCAACGGTCGTTTCATATAAATTACTTGTGAAATTAGCTAAACTAATGAGAAAGAGCGATTTCACGAATTGCTGTGATGGTTATCAGATTAGAACTCAATTTTTGGAAAATAGGAACGAGTGGCAGCTTTAACAAGCTTATATTTTTCCGACCCGTGCCTCACTTTTCGTGGAATTGCCCTGCTATAGCTTCTGGTCATCAACGTTCAATTTTGTCAAATTTGGTCATGGGAGCATCAAAAATTTGACAATTATTTAAATACACATTTTGAAAATGAGAATTGCTGCCAATTGTCAATGAAGTGATGATTTTCATGCTCATTCATCCACAGATACCTCTATGTGATCATTGCAATATGAATAATTACAACGCTTCACACTTCTCACAATAGAATTGTAAATAATGCTGTCACTTGTGCGCTAGTATTAGTGGATCCCAAATGATGGACATATTTTCATGCCTTGCAATATTTTCTTTTGGCATTTAGCCAAGATAGTTGCAAACAGCTTGTACATATTTTCAAGAATCTCTATATAGACTATCTTAGTTGTATTCAGCGTCGCTTAACTGTTCCAATGCAATTGAACATGCTCCAGATATTGTCTTTTCATGAGTTTCATGAGACAACTGATCAAAACTGACCGCTTGCTACCAGGGGGGGGGTTGAAGCGGAAGCAATGGAAACTATCGTTTTCATTGGAAGCGGAAGCGGATGCCTGATGATCGCTTCCGCTTTCGAAAATATCATGAGACTAATGTCTGACGCGATTCGCGTGTCAGGGCGAGGAGAGACACTTCTAACTTTTGACCTTAAGTCTTGATATGAGTTAAGTAATAGTTGTCATATTTAGTGCGTACTATTACACCTAATTACAAATTGTCACCTGTATTGCTAAATGTAGTTACTTATAATTTTCTCATTATGATGAAAACGAAGGTGTATTATCTCAAAATATTGGCATTCTAAATCAGAAACCTCAGCATCATCTTACACACTCATCATCACACCACTAAAACCCGGCCGGTTCCAACTCTAATAGCTACATCGACAGGAAGAAGAGTTTTGACAGGAGTTTTGAATATTTTGTCGTCAATAATTGCATGCCTGCATTAGTACGTTATTCGTTTAGAGGATTCATTTTTTCATTTCTCTCGCATTGTAGATACGCTGGTTCAACTCCTCAATCACATGTGCTGCCAATTCCCGTGTTCCTGAACAAATTCATCCAGAGTACAGAAATGGACGCAGGAGTATTTTTCCAACGATGGAAACAGCTGCCGTAAGTTGTTACGTAACTCGAGAATGAATGCATGCCGCTGGACTTTTGAGAAGTGTTTTAATAAGTTGTTGGACTTGACGATAAGTTTACTCACTGGAATTTGAAGTTAATTTGGCGAAGATTTCTCTTGAGGTTTCTTTGATATCTATTTATAGATGCTGTAGAACGTTGTCTCACGCGATCGTATTGTAGGCGGTATGCAAATTCTGATTTGACTTTTAAATTGATGATTTATGAACTGATGTTGCACTGAACACTTTCGATCTAGTGAATTTTTCAATCTATCTCGCATCGGCTTGTTCAATATTTTTATCGTATGAGGTCGTGACAGATTGAGGTGAATTCAGCTATCACTCGACAATCACCAAATATCATTGTTTACAGAACCAGGGTTGATTGTACGCAGAATTTGAAAGCTGCCTAATGAAGCCAAGGAAGTAAAAATGGTCGGAGTTTTGACAGACGTGTTTGCTTGAAGTAAATGATCTCAGGAATTCGTCCTTTGTGTTATCAAGTGAGAGAGGATGAAGAAATATCATTTTGCAAATCATTAAACATTTGACAAAATCGCCGATTGGCAGAGAGAGGTGGAATAAAATTGGAAATGTTTCAAATACATTTTTCCAGACATCAAAGATAGTTGTAAATTATGTCATGTATAAGCAAATGAACTTGTATCGCAAATTGATCTTATTATGAAGAAAAACACAATCTCTGGTAATTAATTTCACTGACACCCGACATGCCTCGATCCTTGAGAGACTATACTGTGTCAGATTTCTGCTATATTCAAAAATTAGCAAATTCTTAAAAGATAATTCCTTTTGCAGTAAATGCAGCTCATCTTTCATTATTATTAAGCAGAAATGACAATCGAAAACATACCCTGAAAGTCGGGTGTCAAACTGCCAAACACTATCTATCGGTGATTATGAACGTATGATATGGCAGTGGACGCAAGCGCATGTCTTCAATTTGGTGTTGCGATATTTAGATATGTTTCAAATATGGTTAAAAAAAGATGTTTTTTAAAAAAATGTTTTGTATTCTTTCTCTCCTGCAAAAGACGTCTTTTCTTTTTCGATGCACAATCCGCAATTCTTGAGATGATGTAATCTCTTCTGTGTATTCATATAATTGCGTTTGAATGTCCGTAAATCTTTAGACAGATGCACTTTCGTAATGCTAGTAGAGTGAGTGCAGTTTACCTGATACGCAGTTAGGGGAGAGCAGGCTATTACGGGCCATCTGAGCTAAAGGAGTTATAGAGACCACTGATTCCGCTATAGGAACAAGTAAAGTGAGGGGGGATGCTGCGGACCACCTGATGGGGTGTTATGGACCACCGATTGATATTTGCAAATATGCGACATCAATTTAACTATGTTCCACAACAGTCAAAT
The DNA here is from genome assembly GCA_907163375.1 of Prostheceraeus crozeri. Classification (NCBI taxonomy): domain Eukaryota; kingdom Metazoa; phylum Platyhelminthes; order Polycladida; family Euryleptidae; genus Prostheceraeus; species Prostheceraeus crozeri. Next base: position 146,861 of record CAJQUW010001534.1, on the reverse strand, counting down.
TTAAGATTCTCCTATCACATAGCCCGGTCAACCTAATGTAGTACAGTTGCAGCGATGATCGAATCCACTGTGGCAGAATTTATGTGGAATTTCGGTGCTATTACTGATTATCACCAGCATTACCATGGGAGGGATACTTAACTCGTGAAGGCAGCGTGTATCAGCAGTGAGTAGACTCCAAGAAGATATTTTTGTAAATGATTGCTTCTTATCTAATTCCGGTGATGAAAATGACGTGTGTTTTCAGTGATGTTTAGTGTATTGAGTGAGTGACGTGCGTTGAGTAAATATCTCTAATCATCAAGAACTGTTTTTACTGTAATTTGTATCCATCCAATATGGTTTTTTTAATCAACTTTCGTTTTATTTTGCGACATACCAGCGATATATTTTTCAATTGCCACTTCGTATTTTCTATCAGTATCTCAATAATGCTTTGTTATTTAGTTAGTTTCGCTTTTTAACTTATTTAGATTTATCTGCGTAAATTTATTTACTACTTCAAAGGTGAACCTGTGTATTAAAATGAATTTTAGAAAAGGAGTGATAAGCATATTCCGAAATAAATAGCAATGTGCCACCTTCAGTAATAATCAAAAAATGGCATTTTTTAATTAATTAAATGCTATTATTAAGCATTGCGGCTATACGGTTTCCCAAATTAAATGTTTTTTTTGGCTTAAACACTAGTATTTTATTGTGCTTTCATTTAAATCATCGTCTTATAGGGAACCCGTACAGAAAAAATTGGTATGAATCATACTATGAAACATTCGTATGAAACATAGTATGAAACAGACGTATGTAACATAGTATGAAACATACTATGGACATGTAACGCTCTGTCGGGCCATACCCTGGCATACGTATGATTCATACTATGACTTAACATAGTATGAAACTTAGTATGAAGCATACCCTAAATCATACTGAGCAAAATCATACTATGAAACATACCATGAAAAATCATATACGTATTCATACCAGACACACTGTGAAAACGTAGTATGAATCATAGTATGGAACAGACGTATGAAGCATACTATGAAACATACTATGAACATGTAACGCTCTGTCGGGCCATACCCTAACATATGTACGATTCATACTATGACTTTACATAGTATGAATCATATAATGAAAATAGTATGCATACTCATATGGCACACGCTGTGAAAACATGATGTGAAACATAGTATGGAACAGACATACGAAACATAGTATGAGACGTACTAAGAGCATGTAACGCGTTTGTCGTGCCATACGCATGAATCATACAAAGAAACATACTATGAAAATAGGTACGTATACTCATCCTAGACACACGTGAGTTTTCAGAGTATGTTCCTGACATAAAAATGCAACATATATGCATACAGCAGTATATCGTACGAAGGAATATCATACATAAGCACATACGTTTTGATGTTGTACATTATTCTATAACAGCATGAATTCATTATTATATGCACCACTTATCATATGAATAATAACATGCATTCTGTATTCAATATGTCGTATTTTAATCTGAAAGGGAACAAAGTCAAAAGCACCTTGTCTCTCCGGTAACATGTCAAATGTAGCAAGTCAACTGATTTAGATAGAGAACATATCATGAGGGAGACAGCTATTAGCATCATTTTAAGATCAAAATAATTACAATTTCTCATACGTTAAAATCACATATATGGCATTCATTTGTTATAACACACGAACGACGTACCCATTTGATCAAAGATAAACGTTTTTGTATGATTTTTTAAAATCAAAGTTCGAGTGAAGAGGACGGTACCATAAACTCTTAAGCAGAAGATAAAAAAAAAGAAGTGAAGCAACTCGTTAGTATTCACTAGCATAAACAATCTTAAAAGAATCCGTTACCGTTACCTGTAATGCAAGCAGCTAATAATAATGCTCCCACGTCAAGACAGTGTGAAGTTTATTGTTTTGACGTTCATACAAGTTCATTTATGCTTTCAATGGAAATAAACTAATGCTTATTATTAGAGAAGTGAAAGGAACCAGGGGCCTTCTGAGTTAGACTGGACAACCCTGATGGGCATGATGGAAAACTTCCTGAAGATACAATGACACACTAATGAAAGAATTGTTCACGTTTATGATAAGGTGGCAATTTCTCAAGCAATAATAGGAAAGATAAATAATCAAAATAAATATCAACACTATTTTTCGAAACTAATTGAATTAGCTTTTATTACTTTCATGAATCATGTTTGATAGAATTTATTATCTTAAATGTGTTGATGTTCAAAATAGCGCTTAATCAATGGCAACTCAAGTAAATTATATTAGTAACACTTTCATATTTAACTTTTAGATTACTCAAAAATGGACTTTCAAATTTTTACTGACATTGTAGAGATCCACAATACACATGAGACTTTTCAAAAGTAAACTCGTTGAATAACTAATTCTTTGAGCAAAAGAAAGCTACAAGACACGTTATTATTTCGTTTAAACAAGAATAATACCTGCTCTTATATGCATGGAAATCGTCAATCAAATTCTTACGATATCATCATGTTATGTAAAAAAATGCATGTAGGTTATGCAATTATGAGATGAGAAGGATCCAACTCGATGAATTCTTGGTTAGACTAAATATACATAAATGAATCATTTATGCATTAAAAATAAAACAAAATCGATGTGTTGGGCATCATCAGTAGGTTTTCACTATCATTTTCAAAACACGTTGAAATATTGTGGAGATACTGTGGAAGCTCCATAAATATCAATATTGCATTAATAATCATAGGAAAACAAAGAGTAATATTTCAGAATTTTATGCATTAAGTACCATACGTGTTTGATAAAATCGTCTCATCTGAAATTTTCAGCTTGTAGCAAAGACGTTTTGTATAAAGTATCTGAAAAGCATGAACAATATATACATATGTATGAAAGAATTTCATTATCACAAGAATCAGAACTATTGACGAATTCGTTATCTGCAAATAATGTCATTATATGATAGCAAAATAGTTATTTAATACTAGACAAAGATAATGAAATGAAAGATAATTATTTCCAATGACCTGAGATAAAAATTGGTACGTCATTCATCAGAAAGTTGAACAGCAACATTATGAACATTATGAAACATATTCAACGAAAGTTATATTTGATATCACTCACTAATTCTGTATAGATGACTGATAATCACCAGCATCATTCAGTATGGGTACAAAATTCGGGTTGCGCATCAAACATCATAGTAGAAAAAATTGTCGCTACCCAACATAGATTACTCCTGCACAATAACATGTAGTATGTGTGTATACGGTATGAATTTAAATAATCAATTATGACTATGTTTCACAGTATCTTAATACATACGTATGCGAAATTCATACTTATGCATACTATGTTTCATACTATGATAATGCATACATATGCGCAATACATTTTTATTCATAGTATGTTTTATAGAATGTCAAGACATACGCATGCGCTATTCATATTTATGCATACTATGTTTCATAGTATGTTAATACATACGTATGCGCTATTCATATTTATGCATACTATGTTTCATAGTATGTTAATACATATGTATGCGCTATTCATATTTATGCATACTATGTTTCATAGTATGTTTATACACACGTATGCATTATTCACACTTGTACATACTATGTTTCATAGTATGTTATTACATACGTATGCGTTGTCATACTATTTTTCATGCCTTTTCATACTATGATTCATACGGACTTATTTCTGTACGGGAAGATATTTATGTAATTCAACTTTAGTGCTACCGCAATTGTCGTCAGATATATAGAAACAAAAAACACAAATAAAGTATTTAAAATATGATGGATAAAAATCTTTTTTTGCAACCCTATTTCGATAAGAAGTAAATCCTCAAGCAAAATTCTCTTCTGAAAACTTTATTCCACTCATGTTCATGTCAAGTTAAAAATCAGAGTATTAATCGTTGATTATTCATTTCGGGAAGAATAAAATGTGGCAGAAGTGTGCTCTGCATACCTGCTAAGGATTTGTAAGCTGGTCCTGCTGATACATCATCCTTCATTGAAACAAGTGTCTTGTCTTGATACATACATACCAGGGATTGCACCGGGTCAAGATCCCGGATCCAGCGAAGAGCGTTTATGATGAGATGTTGATGGTCATTATTGCAGTGGAAAATCCTATTCAACGATGTTATAAAATTTATAGAACCTAAAGCTTGTTTTTCTCGTTACTCACTTAAGAGTTGGGAGTGGCAGCCAAGAATGCAAATATAAATCTTAATAGAAATGTTAATAGAATATCTGTCGCTCGGTATTGAATGACCATCTATTAATGTGCAAAAAAGATGAAGTAATTTTTCATGCGTTGGTCATTCTAATTGTCATGTTACCGTTGTAGGCATGTGACCACTGCACCCGCTTTACTAATCCACACCGAGGAATGAATGGAGATCCATGACTTTCAAAGATAACATAAAAAAGATCCACTACACTTCTCCAAACATATGATATTGATCCGACTGCCCTATACGTACAACGAACGATAGCAGTAATTATTAATAAGTCTATAATAGTTGGATATGTGCATATCAGTTAAATAAACACAAATAAAAACAAGTTTGCTGTCTTTCCTTTCTTTAAATTAGATACACTTGTTTATCGTTGTTGAAATTGTTTTTTTGATTGACAATCATGGCAAATATGAACTTAATTAATTCAGAAATTCAGTTACAGTTATCATTTCTTAAGAAAGAGTACAAATTTCTCTATGGTCAGTCTCAGATTGTATTGCCGATATTTTAGATGCTTGCAATCATCCATTGATATTTAGTAATGATATTTTGTAAAAAAGGTAATAACAACTGAGAACCAGAGTGACAGCTGCAATTGGCGATGGCAAAATCCTAAAATTTCAGTATCACTTCATTAGTATGTTTTATGTATTATGAAACGCATAATTTAGACTTAATCTCAGGAACCAGACTATTCAATGTTTCATGATAATGAAAGCGAATTACATGCAGTTTCATCACTTTTGATCATAGGATCCGGAACCGGGATCCGGGTATTTGCAATCCCTGATACATACATCTTGTGTGAAGAAGTTCAAATTAGCATTGATCATTCGCAGTTTACAAATTCTGAAAAGAATATCTATCAAGGATGTGTAACTCCTGTCGCAAAATTAGCCAGTGAATCAACAGCAAGACTAAATAGAAGAATAATGAATGAACTGCGCAAATGTCACAAAATGGCTGTGATATTTGTTTTGCTTGGATTATTCAAGTATCGGAGCGCACATCAGCAAATGGATTTGTCGTCATCAGACTGCATCTTGTATTTGATGTTAGAAGTGAATGAGAAAAGAAGTCGACTGTTGTTTTTCACCATTAAATGCGAATAACTGATCTACAAGAAATCTGATTCCTGTGTCATCGCAGGTCGATGACTTGTTGTTCGAATGTAAAAAGGCAATATACTTGTATTATCCGTCCGCTCTGGCTTTCAGAGTGATTTGCAGAGACTTCTAGCAGATTTTCAAAATATTATCGTATTTATTTTCAAATGGGATAACTGGGAAGTTGTTTTCGACTACTTATTGAAATTCTATCGTAATCGCTTTTACATCATATGGCATAGACGTTCCAGGGTCTTCAGAATTGCAAGCATCCTTCATAAAATGTATGCATGAGTGGGTTTCCTGGATGCTTGTTTTCTTTCTTAATGAGTTTGAGTATGATAAATTAGCAAGCAAATTATTTATTGCTGAGTAGGGTTGCACCGGATATCCGGTACCGGATAGTGCATCTATGAAAACCTTGCATTTTCATTGCCTAACCTTTATGTAGCCATATCTTAAGATAATATTAATATCAATAAATACATTATTAGATTCATAATGCCCTACTATATGCATAAGTAGTGAGCCTCTCATACGCAATTAACATGTTTCTTAATTTCGCTCAAACAAACTTAGACAATATCAGAATTTATTGTTACATCAAATTTTTATTATATTGAACACTTTTAAAATTCAAAACTGATTCAGTCATAATTTTCCCTCTGATCAACAGTTCAAGTTTGTTCAACAGTTCATTAGTTTGAAGACAACCACTTTAAATTGTGATGCAAAAAGAATAATTTCTCGGCATTCCTTGAAAATAAACGCTTTCTATGTCAATAAATGAGGGAAGCCTCTGCTTGAAATAATGTTTATTCAATTTCTCTCTTTTTCAAATAATGTGAGTAGAGTGACCGAATCACATAAGAAAAACTTGTTACTACCCATGTTTAGGAAGAACTTTTTGATCCTACCCTGCAGGGCCTCCGTGTTCATACACTAAATGAAAATTCCAACCATTTCTGGGCGTTGGTGTGATGAAAATTGAATTAAGAGAATCATTTTTTCAGGATATTTACGATAAAAACGATCAACATGCGTGTAAATGTACAGTATACAATGTCTCTGCGTAATAGTTGGTTAACATATGAACTATCCGGCTACCGGATAACAAAGCAACTATCCGGTGCAACCCTATTGCTGAGGGTGCTGCAAGAAATTAGTGACAAAATAGTGAATCGTGGTGTAGGCAATTCTATAAGTCTCTATTCACTACAGAACGAATATTTCAATCCCATGCACGTACTCTAGAATGGAAGTTTTATGTCTTGTTTACATACACCGATGACACAAGGAAACCAAGGAGATCTAGATATCTAGTATTCTAATAATGATATTAAGAATAATAGACATCTAAATCTCATTGGTCAAGCTATTTGTCAAGCTTCATGTAGTTGTGAAAGTTGCTGACAGCGAATTGCAGGTCATTCTTGAAGAGAATTTTTAATGAGTTTGTTTCATATGAAATAGCCCACTGTTTCATGGGTTAACATACTGTGTCTATGTGTAGAAGTCATTAGTTAGTTAGTGATCCAGTTTTAATCCGGTGATTTCCCCGTGTCCGAGGGTGGCCGGATGTACCTTATGCCGCAATCGTCTTCACACCTCGTCTCTACTTCCCTCTGTCCAATGCGTCCTTTTTCGTCAGGCCTATACTGCGACATTCCTCCTCCACTTGCGTCTTCCACATTTTCTTGGGTCGTCCTCGGTTTCTTTTACCCTCAACTTCAAAATTCAGCGCTCTCCTCAAAGCACTATCTTCATCCCTCCTCAAAACATGGCCATACCATCTCACTCCATTTGCCCTTACTAAACTATCAACACCTTCATTCGATCCAAGCAAGCGCATCAGCTCTTCAGTGTTCCTCTTATCCATAATCTTGACACCACACATGGTCCTCACCATCGCCCTCTCCGTTCGTCTCAGAATAGCCAGCTCAGTTTCTCTCAAAGTCCATGTTTCGCTTCCATACATCATGCAAGGTCTTACACAGCTGCTATAGATTTTGCCATCATCTTCAACGTGAATTTTCTTCCTGTCAACAGCTCTCCGTACTCTCTAAATTTCAACCACCCAAGTCTTGTTCGGTATGTTACTGCAGCTTCACATCCACCAGAAGCATTAATGCGGTCACCCAGGTAACTGAACGCATTCACCATTTCCACTTGATCATTTAATGTCTCAATCATCACTTCTTTTGCATTTCTCGCATTCAAAACCTTCCGCCAGCCCCCCTCGTCACCCTCTTCAATGACTTAGTCATTGACAACTAATATCCAGTTTTTTAATATTGTAATACGAATTAATGATTAATTCACACAGTCATTGAAAGTGGTCAGTATACTGGTTGTGAGAATATCTCAAGAATTCACATAAAAATTCTATTGGATATGTTCTCATTCAAAGGGTAAAGAAAGCGAGCGCTTTTCTGGAATATTCACGTTGATAGTTTTTACCTACAGTCATCACCTCAGATAAATATAATGTCGCTGGAACTTTTCGAAATTCGAAAAGATTGTTAATTTCTATGCATGAACTCCTGCCTTCGAGTATTGTTTCTGGATATCCATGGGTTTAGAATCCGTAGATTCATCATTTTGACAGTTGTTCCATGGTTAAAGAACGTGTCAATGTTCATTTATTTTTTTTCAAGCGCAAATTACAAAAGTATTGATTTTTTTAACCAGTGTCTCTCCCATTCAATATGACTGCTGTTAATTTATATGCCGTTTGATGTTCATCCATGATCAGCAGATGCTGTCAAAAGTACTAATAAGATTGGATGTTGCCTACTAATTATGTACCTTTTGATTTTAATTTGAGTTTCTGAATGTTTCGTGCGTTGCAAAAACCATGTATTTAAATTGTTCGTTCTTTTGAAATGAAATACGAGGGGCGTATCAAAAGTTCGTGACGCTTGTCTCTCCTATCTATAGACGTCCATTTTGGCGCAAGTGCATATCTAAATATTATTTCTTATAGCATTGATGATTGCTTTTCACAAGAAAAGCATTTAACTTCCGTTTGTGCAAATATTTATTGACAGAATCAAAGGCATATAAAAACTACTATTTCGATCTGGTCACCTTAAATTTCAATACACTTTTCCCGTCTCCTCTTAAGTTTCCTTATTCCTCCTTTAAGCCAATCCTTCGGAAATTTGCCGAATGAAGCTTTCGGTGCTCTCTTTTTCTCTTTCACCATTGAATCGAATATCCCGATTGTCTACTTCATCGGACCGAAGAGATGAAAGTCACCAGAGGTCAAGTCAGAGGAATACAGTGGGAGAGGAAGCAGCTGCCACTTCAGCTGCTTGATTGTGTTCATCGCTTTCGTTTCGCTCCTTGGTCCCCTGCGTTATGCTGCAGACATGAAGGACGTCGCGAAATCTTTTCCTGTCTTTTTTACGGCAAAACCTTGCGCACGATCTGTGAGGGGCTGCTGTAGTATTCGGGGTTGATTGTGTGATCAGGAGGGCAGTAGTCAACAGGAATCACACCTTCGCAATCCCAATAGACTGTCACCTGGAACTTGCCTGTAGAAGATGCTGTATCGGCGTGATCTGGCGGCTGCTTACCTCGCATTATCAATTGCATTTATTTTTTTTCGTCTCTATTACGGCATGCAGTTTGGCAGCGGAGTTCCATTAACCGTGATGATCTCCTCCAAAACCCTTCGTCATAATCTTCCAGAAGACCAAGAACAACAGAGGAGTTGGTGACCCGAGGCGCCTTTCTGTTCTGCAGTCAGCAGCCGTGGCACCCAACGAGTCGAAACCTTGGACAACTCAATGCGGTCATGGAAGATGCGCTCAAGAGTCTCACGCGACAGGAGGCCAGACTTTTACTCCAGTTCATCAAATGTTAGGCGTCTGTCAGACTGAATCAGCTGCCAAGCCAAATCTTCATTTTCTTCGCTGGCTTGACTGGATGGATGACCACAGTGCTCACCGTCTTCCAATGACTTCGGTCCTTCTGGGAACATTTGTTTGATGGTCGCTCTTGCAGGAGTATTGTCTCGAAGATTGTTTTTAGACGCTCACACGATCGGGTTGGTGTTTCCCGTTCCTTGGACAGAAAGAGCAGACAAGATCTCCAGTTACGATTTGTGAAGTCCGTCATGCTGACAAAAGTAAAATTGCTTCACTAGTTACCGGCTTCAGTTAGTATCTCTATAGGTAACCGATCAGCTGATAATACCTCACAGGCAATGCATGTGACAATACGACATGACAACGATCAATGATCAAAGAAAAGGGTCGAATTAAAACCACAGTAATCAAACGTCACGAACTTTTTGGTACGCCCCTCGTAAATCGGAAACTTCAGGTGATGAAGGAAGTTGGTAATAACTGGGAACTCGTGATCAAGTATCAAAAGTATTCTTAGTTGCTTTTGCCAGTAGCAGTTCAAATTTCAAAATCGCTCGTACGTTTTGGCAGTGCACGAAAGATATGTGTTGCTGTTTTGCAGGTTCGTTCAATTTTTTGATTTGTGGAATATTAACTGGAAGATTGTCTTTTCCCAATTTGTCACAAATCATCCGAAATTTCCCGTTCACATTTTATTGTCTACCACTTTCGCAGCCAGTATTATTCAATAATGTAATGGTATCACGCAAATTGTACAATCAAAAATGTTTTCTTTCAGACAAGACCAAGAATGTCAGCGTGTGTTCAGGGCGAAGAGTGGAATTGATGCCAATGTTGTCAAAACTAAAGTAAGAAGAGAAGCTTCAATTTTCTTCAAATTTAAATGCCTCATGTCTAACCTTTTCCGCTTAATAGTCAGACTTTCAAAACTATGCATTGCATGCTCACATAGACATTGCACACGTATTCTATAAGAGCGTGATATCTAACTTAAAATTGTTCATTGGTCTAGGACAATGCATGCGAAAGTACTAGGACAATAAATCAAAATACTAAGCCCAGGGGTGTGGAAGCGATCGTTTTCATTGGAAGCGAATGCCCGACGATTGCTTCTGATTCTGAAAGTATCATGATGCTAATAACTGATGCAATTCGCGTGTCAGGGCGAGGCGAGGCACTTCTGACTTTTGACCTTAAGTCGTTATATGCGTGAAGCAATAGCTGTCATATTTAGTGCCTATCCTATTGCGCCTAATTACAAATCGGCACATGTATTACTAAATGTAGCTACTTCTAATTTTCTCATTATGATGAAAGCGAAGGTTTATTATCTCAGAATACTGGAATTCGACATCAGAAAACCTCAGTATCATCTTATTAATGACAACTTCACACAATGTGGATTGGTGTGTCTTGAGGCAATGTCATTGTAGCATTCTCAAACACTCTTGGTAGTTTAATATTTTTTTTACTAAACACGTGTTGGGAAAATATGACGTTTTTATATCACAGTTTTCCAAAGGTCAAATTTTCAGTAAATTTGAAAAATATTTGACTTTTAACTCATACAAGTCAAGTAGGGTTTGCGACAGAAATTTGGAGACTGCGAAGTGTTAACATCAGAACCTATAACTCTTAGAAAAGTGTAAAATGAAGAAAAGCGGGCTCGAAATACGGAGGTGTGTAGCTGATGTCCGGTCTCCAATAATTGGAAGCGGTAGAGGAAGCGGAAGCGAATAAAAAATATATCGCTTCCGCAACCCTGAGTAAGCCAATATATCATTCATGCACATGCTACATTTAAATTATGATATCACTGATATTTGGCTTTACACAAAGAAAGTCCTTGTCCACAGATTTAATGTACCTCTCTTCTTCGGAGACTTGTACATTAGATAGCTTTCTTATCGTGTAAAGTCTGATATCAGTGATGTATCATGAACTTATTTATCTTCCTTAATTTTACCTGATTCATGAATAAATGCAAGACAGACAACAATTCACCATAATGACGGTACACAACATTTCAGTATAATGACGTTGGCAATTCATTTCTTCCTTTAGAAAGTTCAGCTCGTTAATTTTGAATAATTTCTCAAATATGGTAAAAAATGTCTCCAAAATATTTGAGTCGAATTCATTCAAGTCGTCTTTATGATGTATTCAATCGACGAGGATTTCCTAAGATAGTTCATCAACTCTTTCGACAGGTTAGCGGAAAGCATGTGACAAACAGACCGAGGTTGAAGACTTCTCAATTCAAGCAGTTCATTTAAAAAACGCGCATGTAAAGCATGTTTGCTGCAAAGCTTTTCCGCCAGGCACTATCTCTATTGCAATCAGCAAGAATAAATGCAAATCAACATTTTAATTGACATTTCAGTAATATTGCGGATTATCTGGAATCTTTATTGTATTTCTTCTTTCAGTTTATCGGCTTCGGCTTCAGCTTGTTAGATGGCGTCGATCCGAATCCTGCTAATTTGGTTGGTGCTGGTGTTGTTCACACGAAAACGACGCAAGTTGGTGCGCTAGCTCGATTAGAGCTGAATATGCAAGCACAGGTATGCATGGAGCGATGACATTTGTAATTGTAATGAAGTGGGATGCTGATGAGACCTTCTTTTTCTTTTTTGCGAAGAACGGTTCAAAATTGGCATCAAATTTGTAATTGCACGACGTTTCGGAAGTCTTGGTCACGTACAAACGAACCAAATTAAGCTTTACAAACATCAAAGAGTATAATCTATAAAATCTAGATGTAAATAAATATTGTAAAACTTACAATTATCTATCACTACAATACCTAAAGAATCAAGAAATCTTATTTAACCTAGCATCTAAAATCACATTAGGAAAGTGAATTGCGACATGACAGTGTAAAAGTCAATGTACCAGGGAAAAGGAATTGAAGATAACGTCTCAAGCACCACATCGTATGGAGGATAGAAATAATTTCTTCGTAGACTAAAAAGAGCACAGAATTATGATAAGATTGGATAGAATACCCCTCCCTTACTACCCATTCATTGAATTGTCTTCCGTCTTTATGAAAATGGACTCGGCAGCCACTCGTGCGCAATTATTTTCAACTTTCCTTGATATTTTCCACTTAAAATCTACCAATCCAGGGCGAGTCTGTTTATGTTGGAACACAGCTGATGCCTATTTTGAGGCGTTTTTTTTAAAAAAGGAAAACAATAGAATAAAAGGTAATCAAGTATCTAACAGATGCTGGAGATTATACAAATTTTGTGATTGGACAGAATGAGTTGTATTGTATGTTCTCTTTAATGATCAGAAAAAACAGCTGGTTTTATCTAAGGAGGACATGAGATAACTATGATGGTACTCTTCTGCACACTGTCAGACTGGTTTACTGTCGGAAAAATGGTATATATGAGGGTCCGACTTTTTCCGGTTTGGGATCCGAAATTAATTCATTTCGTGTAGACTTTTCAAATGCCGTAGGAATTTCTTTTTCATGCAATTTTCTAACTATTAGTCGACTGTATTTTGAGATAACCGGAAGCAGTCAATGACCACTAATTTTTGCTGGTATTAAAATAGTATTAGCTTGATTCTATTGTTGCATACTTAGGCTTGTAGATAAACCTGTTAAGAAAATGGTAAATATTTGTTTATAGTCATTCGACACTCTATGGTCTGCAATAAGCTTACGGAGGACAGCATTATGACCACAGAATTGTATTCATCTGTGCGCACTTCGTTTTTCTAGAATGGAAGGATTGCATCTGACCTAAATATCGAAATGGCACATCACAGAATTAGACAACTTGCTCCATCTCGAATGGAAAATTCGTGTATCGCTTGCTATTGGAAATGGCAAACAATAAGCTGTCAGCAAAGGACACTAGAGCCAGTGAGAGAAGCGTAGGTGCTGTGATATCACTTCGCACACACCAAAACGCACATCGGTGTCTGGCTAACATTCGATTCAGTGTATGCACTATACAGTGACGAATACTGAGAAGAGGATGGTTCACACTTCTAGTAAACTGAAGCAGGTAAACAAAACATTGAATTCTGTGATTATGACGGTCTTACCCCGATATGCATTTTTATTTCCCATGATAGTGATAATGCAAAATCGTACTACTTACGAATTTAATTGAGTATGTTCACATTTTATGCCGTCAGTCGCTATGTTCACGTCATGCCGTCAGTGTGGATAGGAATGGATGCGTTCAAAAATGTGCGTGACCCTAACAAGCTAGATTGACTTTGTGCCTTGGTTAGGTTAGGGATGAATAAAAATATATGACCTCTGTTCCTCGGTATCTCGGTTACTGACTCCAATCGCCTTGAAATATTCGAAAAGCGCTTCCATCGTGTTCTATGTGGCAAAAACTGCATGAATCATTGTCTTCCATCACTCCAAGAAAGACGTGAATTGCTGTCCATCCGCATGTTAAAGAAAATAATGTTGCCGTCCCATATACTGCATAAACTTTTACCAACCGTCTCTGCTTCAGGAAGATTTATTCTTCCAATTCATCGAACTGAACGTCTTGCACGATCGTTCCTTTACCGTGTCTGTGTGCTGTTCAATTCAGTGGAGCCTAAATAATGGGCTACGTGCTGACTGTTACCTTGAATGTTATTCTGACTATTAGTTAGGTGTTCTTACTTGCAGAACTGTTAGCTTATGTTAAATCTGTATTTCTTTGGTAATTTGTCGATTTCCATTACAACAAATATACTTTTATTATTATTACAAGCAACAGTGTCTGGAGAGTATCTGCATGAACCATCCATTCCCGAGATTCACTCTTTGAAGTCGCGAACAGTTGGCTAATCTCTTGTCGATTTCATTGCAGGCTTATCGGCTGACTATTCGAAGTACACGGGAGTCTGTTTCCAGGATTTTGACAGAACTACTGGAGGCGCAACTTTAAACGACGTTCCAATCCTCCATTCCACAAAACGAATGCATAAATACAAATTGCGTGCGAGTGATGGAAGCCGGCAGAAATTGAGGACAAACCGTCACTGTGCGACTGATGCTGAATCCTTAGGAGCTAGCCAGATGATAGTTTCTATATTTCAATGTTCACATACTCAGACTGATTGTTATTCGAATCTTGTGAACCGATAACGTAGACTCGCGATGACTTCTAGAGACTATTTCCTGACATGGGTTAACCCAAAGTTGTTTGTTTTCGTGTGGGAAGCTATCATGGTTCCCTTAGTTAAATGATTTTCTTCACAATTCATGCCGATTTTGTTTGCCTACGACGTTCTTTATTCAACGACGAGGCGTGAATATTACTTCCTTTGTATAGGTCCATGTTTCGAGTTGTTGATGCATGTTCCCCATTCTCCTGCATGCTTGCACGATGAAATCGACTGTGTAGTGACCTCTCTCAGTGTCCATGTGATGGGTACTTCACAATCCCCCGCTTCGATCGACCCGTAATAATCTCCCCACATATCCTTCCCTCACTCGATGATTGTACATTTTGTTGTGTCATTGTTGCATTACGTCGTCTTCATAGACCGCTGTCGTGTACGTATCAGAGATTGCACGTTCCAATCGTCATCATCATCAGTATAGAAATAAATTACCACAAATGTAGCATGTGACTTTTCAATGAGAAGGGAGATATTGAGGATGTAGGGCCTCGAGATACATGTATGTGTCACGCATGCATGTATATGCAGTTGTATTGGTTGTAATAAGCATGAATTTCATGCGGAGCTTGGTAGGTAGCTAATTCTTCCCAAACTGCTGATGATAGAATTCTTAATTCTAACATGGGAAAGACAGTGAAGCCTTTGATATAATGCCTTAATACCAAAAGCTAGTGCGGCTTCCCATTTTCAAGCATAGTTGAAAATTAGCGCTAAAAACAAACCAGCATTAATAATGAATATATGATATACCTAAATGCTCGGGTTGTCCCCATTTCATGTGTTTTTCCGCGGGGGCTCCTAGTCAACTGTCGAGTGAATCAAGAAGGGGATTTCATCTTCGATGATTTTCAACCTCTACGGCAGACCCTAAGTGTGAAATAATTCTGAAATATGTTAAAAAAAAGATTAAAGTACGTTCAGAATATATTGCGAAAATATTCAACTTGAAAGGCAAATTCTGCAACTACGGCTGGCAGCAGAGAAAAAGGTTGATGAACAAGGCATCTTAGTGAAATTTCGACGGGTAGAGGGAAGCGGGACTAATATGGGCACCCTAAGGGGTTTTCAGACTTATTTTTTACAAAAGCACAGCCAATAGCGACCGTCGCGCTTGAACGACTGGTCTAGGAACTGAACGATTAAATAGGAAATCCCATATATTGAAGCCTCGATATAACGACCTCTCGACATAGCGACCGTCGTGCTTTACGACCGGTTTTTAAGTGGCCATTTTCTCCGTGCGACCACAACGCGACATTCCAGAATATTAAAAAATTGTCAAAAGATTTCCAAATTCTGTTTATTTAATGATAATATTTTGATAGGGATGAATTGACCGTAAAAATGTTGTAACGCTGATGCTATCATCCTCTGGATGGAATTTAATCACTAACTCGGATTCCCAGTCAGAGAATTTAATCCTTAAATTGTTGACAATTGGAGTGTAAAGCAATATTTCTTATAACTTCATTGACAGTTTAAGTCGTCATCAATTATGTGGAAAAGAAACTCAATCACTTGGCCGCAACACCTGTCCCGCTTTGATACTTGATTCAATGTTAAGAGGCTATTCATTAAAGGTACAATCTTGACCACTTCACCGTCGTTGATGTCAAGATTCCATTCGAAAGTTTTGTTTATTCTAATTGTTATGACACGGTGTCCGTGAGGAGATTCATTTGTCCATTCGCAAGTTGCTGCTAACCAGATGTAAAATCTCATCAATGAAAGTTTCCTGCCATTGTCTGCAATCTTCCAGAGTCCTCAGAGATCCAGACTTATGCTGCATTCGTTTGTGACTTTCTTCTGTATTGCTATTTCAAGGCGCTTAACAAATTATTATTTTTATTTTGGAGTTCCTAAAATCCGCAGCTGCGTCGTCTTTAACCATTGACCATGTCTTCAGCAAAGATAAGTGAATCTATGAATGACTGAAGCGGTGCTTGAAGTAAGTGGTCAAATGTCCTTAAGTACACTTTACAGGCATACTTTCGGGAAATTAATAAAATATTGCAGATAAAGATGGAAACTTTTCACTAAAGAATTTAATGCATTATGAAACAACCCAAAACTACTTATTTAATTTTCATGCTACTCATCAAATAGCAAATGATAATCTCTTGATAGCGACCGTCGGGCTAATGCGACAGTTTCTAGCGAAATCGAGCGCGGTCGCTATATCGAGGTTTGACTGTAATTCTTATCGTCCTAGAACAACTCACCAAAGTATCAGCCAACTTTCCAAATAATATGGAGGTTCCAGGATCCATTAGAAAAAATTTTATAATCGATTTTTAGAATGTGTCGAAATAGCCATTAGCCCCATTCCACGGGGTAATATGAGCACTGACTTGGGGATATATGGTTTTTGTATATTTTGACTTATTAAATGATGTTTATCAATGGTTTTGTCGTCTCCTATGGATGATTGACTCATCAAGATAAGAAATTAAAATGAACCATGATCGTATCGGTTGCGCATTGACAGATTAATAGATAGAAGAATAGATTGATAGATTAAACAATGTTTCTTTTATATAACCTGAGAATTGTAAATCATCAATTTATTCGATTTTGGCCTCATCACAAAATAACAAATGTTGCATGAAGCGCCTTTTCATTCATGTCACATCAGTCATGTGCTCAATTCGTATACGGCATTTGGTGTAAACGTCAACCATCGTGATTTATTGTCAATCGCCATTCATGTACAAGATTGCAAGCGGCACATGACACTCTTTCTTGAAGCTGAATAATAATCAACTGCTAGCAGATAGGAAGCGATACAATTAATAGCCAACTGACTTGTCTCGAACGTTGTAAGGGCAATCTAAACTGATGCCAATCTCAGAAGTAAGTTAGGAGTTCATGATGAGAACTTAACAAGAAGAATTTATGTCATTTAGTTTGAAATCTCACTTTCTAAAGTAAACTTGATAACAATAGGCCTGTTTCTTTCCGACAAGTTTCATGCTTTGGCACTTTGTTTGAATCTTCCATCAAATTCTTAAAAACTTTTGCATTGATTCATAGTTCCATTTAGGTCATTCTATAAATCTCTCATAGATTCTGGCTATATTTGTTTGGAAAACAAGCATGCCAGAAATAATAATAGAGATGATAAAAATGCACTGCCCATTTTACCCCAATTATATTTTAGTCGAGCTGTGCCTATATGGGACCTTTACTGAGATTCATATTTTACGGAAACTATCAATCGTAGGCCTAAGGAAGTTAGATTGTTAATCTGCATGTAATTGCGATAACGGGACAGTTTTCGTTTGCCTCAAACAATCACTCTACACAGAATGAGAGGCTTGACCAAACGTCTGATATCATTGTCGTTACTTCAGCGATCAAATTTATGCATTTTTCCGTTATCCTCTAAGTGCTTGCGCACGTGTGAGCGTGTGTTTTCCTCAAATGAGCTGCGCTGCCAAATGCGTATAAGCGATAATCATGACTAGTTCTCTGTCGCATTTGAAGTTCATGCAAACAATGGGTCGTGAGCTAAAGGCCGAAGAACTCAAATTATCCACATTAGTCCCGCCTCCTTATTCAACTATATTCATATTAGTTATCCCTTTAGAAACATTACTGACAAGTCGCCTAAGTGCGCCTGTAATGATACTTTCTGCAAGCACAATCTAATGAATAAATTAAATATTGAGCTGTATCCTCAGTGGAAAAGTGGGAGCAGGCATAGTTCACATATCCAATTTTTTATCGAAAAGGATATGTTTCAAGTTGATTGACGAATACCAATTTGTAGGACGATATAACCACCTCACATTCATATATTTGTTAGTTTCACGTATTTTGTTGTATGATGCCTAGATAATCGGTTTCGCACTGAGTTTTTCACACCGAGTTTACAGACCGCCATTTGACCATCGACCATTAAGAAGGCGTTGGACGCCGAAGGCCCGTCACGCTGTGCGACGTGTAAATTTATAACCTTTTACTTTCGACCAATAAATTATATCGAGTCAGAAACTCTCTTTACTTGTCTGTGAAATGCATCGCCTGACTCGCAAACTGGTCAACTATATCGGGTAAAATCTAATTTTGCAATTGGCAAGTCAAAGCAGTGAAATTTCGACGGGTAGGCATATTTATTTCATAAATTATCATTTTAAACTTTCTAGTTGCTAATTTTAAAGAATCACTGACTTGGCAGAATTTACAGATCTCGAATTATCCTGGGTATGCCCGCGACGGAGTAGCGACAAAAGCCCCCATCCTCCCCGACAAATTGATGTATAATGTACTGTATGTCAATCTGTCTCCATATGGAATACATGCTTCTTTTACATGCTAACACTTTCATTTTGATATGAATCAGTTACTTCTACTTAAACGTAAGACTTGGTCAAAACTTGCTTGATAACCGTAGATTGATAACATCTGGATGATTCTATAGATTTGCACACATGGCTTTATTCTGGGCAATCTGCTCACCTTCTGCATACCGGTCTGTGTCAGATCGGATTACGATTACGTGAACCAACATGTCAAGTGCTTAGGATTTGACAGCTCAAAATGAATCGCAAATCAAATTTTGATGTCAATCCTCCAACAAAGGAAGTGAAAAAAAAATCAACATCTGACCTTCAACGACGACTTAGAAATCTGTGCGAGCAACATGAAAACGGTTCATAAAACATTCCTGAATTTTTAACAGCAATCGGCAATTGCATTCGCCTGTATATGTGAGTTATATAATATACATCGGTCACTGCAGTAAACCGATGAGTTCTTTTTTACCATATATGTTCAACATGCGGCATATATTGTAGTACACTTACATGTGTGTTCTTCTATGTACAGGACGTACTTATACAATCTACTTGTATGCAGTACATATGCGGGTTGGTATCACATTACATATGATCATACAGAAGGATTTTGTTAGAGTGGTTTTTGTCTGGGGGCTTTTGTCGTACATCCGCCTGCGACTTTATAGCTAGGCCCAGGGATGTTGAGATGAACTAGACCTGATGATGATTCCTGACATTGGGGGAAATGGCAACTATTTAGGTCTGTTCCAATTTTCAACTTGGGACGTGCAGCTCAACATCATCTCTTTCGATCAAGAAGCATTTTTGCTAATATGGCCTGCTCATTTCTAAGACAGGCACATTTCGTTTTGAAAAATATTCTTAACCATTTCATGCATGCTGTGCTCTCTTGAGGACATTTGGACCCGCATCCCAGAGCGGCAAAAAATCGTAATCAAAAGAAAGATAAGAATGCGCTTCTAATGTCACCTCTCCCGAGTTCGTGCGATCCCTAGAACGCTCGCAAATTGCAACTTGAATTTTGAAAGTCATTTGAGCATGAAAGGTTAATAGGTATCGACTGAGCTTATAGTTCTCCAAATTTCTCAAAATCCATCATACACTAGGTGACATGCTACGTGTGATTCACGCGGCCCCAAAGATCCGTGGTTAAAGACGTTCTATTCCACTACGCGCATACATACGCGCTGCACTAAGAGTCAGAAATCACTTGATCTGATGCTGTCAAAACATGGGGAATGTTTATGAATACGCGCGGGCGAGCGCTTATAGTTTGCGCGTCGTCTACGGTTGTCTGCGCTGCCGCTTGATCCACGGATGAACCGCTAACCATGTTTTGTCTTCCCTGAGCATGAAATTGAGGTCTTATTACATTGTTTAGCCTCTAATGCATGCAGATACATGAGAACCAAATTCTATGTAACAGGACTGCCGATAGATGTTGCAGCAATGTCACGCATAGCCACGGATGTTTAGGGTCATGTGTAATTACGCGTAGTTTACGCGTGAATTACATGTAATTGAGTGTGACATGTCACCTAGTGTATTTAAGTTTTGATGTTGGGAAGATGTATGGCGTTTTTTGTCGCTTAATCACTTTCGTTTTGAAATCCCAAAAACAGTCGAGAAGCATTATTAGAAAATGATCCATAAAACGAGCATGCAATGATAAAAACAAATAGGCCTATACGGTTGCCTATTTCTTATATGCTATAACACCCTTGCATCGAAGATCTTAATATTTCAATGTAGTTTTCCATTAATTACTTCATCATCATAAATGATTCAAACCTAACTATAACTTCGATCTTACAAAACATTAATTCCGAAATTATTCGGCGCATTCGACTGATACAGCAGAAAGCGATAAAGCTTCATTAAGAAAAGGATCGAATATTTATTAAAGTGATGATATCAAATGTATTTACCATCACTGGCAACCACATGGAAGCACGATCTAATTAAAATACTGTAAGATAAGATGTCTACGTTCGATGATGCAACATGCAGCCAGTGTAGAGGTGCGGAATTGCATCATGCGAATATAATTAACAATGAATATTATTGGTAATGCAAATTTCTCACGCATACCCTAATATTTCCATTATTTCCCATTTTCCCGGTTTTTGCCATTTCATCCGGTAGGCCTATTTGCCAGTTTTTCCCATCTGACCTGGTGAAAAACAGTTTTCCCATAAAATTGCCCACCTTGTCTATAGTGATTATTTGAGTGAATCCATCCCTCCGATTCTCCTCCACATTAACACTGAAATGGAGGAAATCCTCAGAGTCTTAGTCGGTGCATGATAGAATTTGTTACTTGCAATTTCATCCGATTATCATTCTTTAATTATATATCTTCAACTTTTGGAACGATAAGCAATAATATTTTACGCTAGGCAGGGCCTACGCCCCGTTGAAAGTGAAGTTCACGTGCTTGTATGCAATTAACTGAATTTTGAAACGATGCAAGAACTTGTTTAGACAGCTTTAAAAAACGATGGAATTGCCTCTCCTCGAAATGAGTATTTTGAACATGTGGGCTATATTCTGCAATGCTTTATTGCAGTATTTGACTTTCAAGTTGAATATTTTCACAATTTTATTTGAATACATCACAATTTTGATAATGGGATTGCATAAATGTTGGTAATTCTTTTGTTAAATAACATGTGCTCCCTTGAGCTAATTGTTTATCTAGCCTAGAATCCCAACACTCGACCAGACTGCTTTTGTTAGAACGAAGTCTTGCCTCTTATCCTGCAAGTCCTTGGTATACCTAGCGACGTTCACATCTGTCCAACAGCTGCTGTCACCAGTGCACTGAAAAATTTAAAATTCTAGCCTGAAGCACCTATTAATGAAACTAGTCGAAAACAATTTGCTTCGCGTGTGATAGTTAAATAAGACGTCAAAATCCTGAAGCTAAGGTCTCTATATTTTAAGTACATGTAAATGCTCATATTATTTTCTAGAATTCAATTCAAATTCTGTAAGGCACTAGGAAGTGCTAAAGTATTTGAATTTCATTTTGCCCACTCTTGAAAGTCAAACAGGGGAAAGAAGGTCATGTAGTATGTGGTCCTCACAGAACATGTTGTTCAAAACTTTAAGAGCCTGATCGTGTCTTCGGTCGGACAATGAGGGTAGGGACCTGCAATTACACTCTGAGCCGCAGAGAAGTCGATGAAATCGCCTCTGTAGTTGGTCCAGCTTGAATTGATCGGTGGCTGATAACCCGATAAAAACCGGACAGCAGTATTCCATCAAGGATCTGACTTGCGCAAAACAAACTTCTTTCAAAAATTCATTGGACACGAGAGGCCTTAAAGTCCGCAAAATGAAAAATCGACGTGAAGCACTGCGAATTACGTAGTCGATATGAGTAGACCAATTGCACTTCTCATTTAGATAGACTCCCAGAATACACATGTTTCGAACTTCTTTAACATCTGGCAGATGAACATACAATGCATCATGATTCTTCGAGATTGTCATGGACTTGCATTTCGTTGAATTGATCCTAAGATTCATCGCATTGCTCCAACCAAGAACAAACTCATAAAATTGAGTGACGTGGGAGGTGTTGGAGTTTTTAAATAGAGGAAAACATATGGTAGAATCATCAGCATACTTGACCAGATGGCAATTAGGGTCGGAGATCTTCAAAGAACTTGTTGTTACACAATATAAGAAAGGGCATAAGATGGAGCCTTGCGCCACACCAGACCTAGTGATGCAAATGGAAAATTTTCCAGAAAAAGAAAATTTTCCGGAAAATTTTCCATTTTTTCAAAATTTTCCGGAAAATTTTCCACTGGAAAATTTTGAAATTTATTTTTCGGTGATTGACGTTTTTTCCTTTGTTTTGGAGACTTATTTTAGTCGTTTGAAAAGACTATGTAATATTCAAAGACCGAAAACTTCTCTATCATCCTGTATGTCAACTTTTGTAACCAACTGCACCTTTTCCATGTCTATATTTCAGATCTTTCCAAATGAACTTCAGACATTAGATGGATTTCAGATTTCTCTAGCTGAATCTGTTAGAATATCTGTTAGAAGCACAGATGAAAAGATCTTAAATTCAATTGGAGATTCATCTGGCTTATATCTGAAATTCATTTGGGCAGATCTGAAATCGAATTTGAACTATCTGAACCATCTGAACTAGAAATGGAAGATGTGTATCCTCAGCAAAGATGTCGGACAATAGGCCAGAAAATAAAAAGGCTATCATAGATATTCTTTTACTCATGACAGTTAGTTACCAAATATCTAACGAGTTTACAGTCTTCCTGTCTTCCAAAATGGTCGCTCATGAATGCTGCGTGGACTTGCTTATACTTCACTTGTTCATCAACACATGAAGAATTTCTTTCACTGATCCACGCTGCATAATAAAGCTTAACTTTCAAGCTAATAAGGAAACTCCAAAATGAAGTACATTATTTTTGCTCCAGATCTTTCACACTGCATGAAATTGTACCCTTATTGTAAAGCAAGATTCACGTTATCCAAAACGGTGTCTGTGTGATAATTAAAAATGCTAACAAAATGGCACAAATAGCCACTGTGGCAAAGGAATGTTCAAAAATCCGCGGACGGAACTCGCATTGTTTCGATCGCTTTAATCGAAATAATGATGAAATTAAGAGTTTTAGACCCAATTTATTGGTACTAGCTAGTGATGAAAATTTTCCGGAAAATTTTGAATCAAAATTTTCCATGGAAAATTATGGAAAAAATTGGAAAATTTTGAAAGTTTTGATTTTTGTGATGCGCCCTATAATTGGGGCGCTTCCGCAGCCGAGGCAGGTACATACCAATAGAATGGGTCTAAAACTCTTGATTTCATCATTATTTCGATTAAAGCGATCGTAGCACTGCGAGTTCCGTCCGCGGATTTTTGAACATTCCTTTGCCATCAGTGGCTTGTGCTAATTTGCTAGCATTTTTGATTATCACACAGACACCGTTTGGGATAACGTGAATCTTGCTTTAGAATAGAGGTATAATTTCATGCAATGTGAAAGATCTGAAGCAAAAATAATTTTGGAGTTTGCTTGTTAGCTTGAAAGTTAAGCTTTATTGTGCAGCCTTGATCATAGTGATACAAATTCTCCATATGTTGATGAACATGTGAAGAATAAGCACACAGTCCACGCAGCATTATACATGAGCGACCATATTGGAAGACTGCAAACTCGTGAGATATATGGAAACTAAAGATATCTGTGATGAGTAGAAGAATATCTATGACAGTTTCTAAGTTCTGGCATATTGTCCGATCTTCGTTGAGGACAAACTGCATGCACATCTTCCATTTCTAGCTCAGATGGTTCAGATAGTTCCAAATCGATTTCATCCGAGATCTACCCAAATGAATTTCAGACATTTCCAGATGAATTGGAGATTCTCCAGTTGAATTTAAGATCCCTTCAAAGTTGGGTTTCTGATAGATATCTGAAATTCAATTAGAGAAATCTGAAATCCATCTAATATCTGAAATTCATTTGGGATGATCTGAAATAGACATGGAAAGGGTGCATGGTTCCAAAAGGTAACATGCAGGAATGATAGAGAAGTTTTCGGTCTTTGCATATTGCATAGTCTTTTCAAACGACTATAACAGGTGTCCAAAACAAAGGAAAAAATGTCAATCACCAAAAGAAAAATTTCAAAATTTTCCACTGGAAAATTTTCCGGAAAATTTTCCATTTCCATCACTAGTACTAGCTGCCTCGGCAGTCAGTGGAAGCGCTCAAATTATAAGGCAGCTATCAAAAAAATCAAAACTTTCAAAATTTTCCAAAATTTTCCATAATTTTCCAGTTTTTTCCAAAATTTTCCAATTTTTTCCATAATTTTCCACGGAAAATTTTGATTCAAAATTTTCCGGAAAATTTTCATCACTAACCAGACCTAACTTCGACGAGACCACTGCAAGTAGTACCAACCACTACAGATTGCATACGATCAGTGAATTAGTTCATTGCCCAAAGAATAAAGCCAGTTGGAAATTGTAACTCGATAAGTTTCTAGACAATGTGATCAAAATTCAGTGTGTCAAAAGCCTTTGAGTAGTCGTATGTTACAATTGAAACACCAGTAGTATTTGGATCATCTAAACTTTTTGTGATATAATCAAGAAGCGATACCAAAGCACATGTTGTCGACGATTGAATCCGGAAGCCAAACTGACTCCTTCCGTAGTTGTCCAGCATATGCTTTTTCATAGATCTAACAACAGTCGCTTCTAGCAACTTCCCGGGGATACTTATCATGGAGAAATGTCACTCAAATCGGGATTAGCTACTTTCGGAACAGGATAAACCGCTGAGATTTTCCACCATTGAGGAACTTTACGAGTCGCAATAGACTCCTGATAAGTTTCATGATCGGCACAGAGAGAAATTGGCTGGCATTCTTGTATAGCAAGGATGGGATATCAGGGGACGATTTCTTCATGGATAGCTTTTGTAACAATTCAAACACATCACGAGACGAAATGGGAACACACCAATCATCCATGTCATCCATTCGAATATCATCCATCTCAGATTCTTGAAAAACAGTTGATAGGTATTTATTGATCGCATCCGCTCCATTTTGAATGGACGAGAATTGGTTTTTACAAAGGATTTAGCGACCATTTATTCCCACGCAAATTGTTTACAACTTTCCAAAGATCCTTAGCCTGGTTTTTCTTGAACCATATATTTTTCGCCTTGTCTATCTCATCTCTCACTTTCAACTTAAGATGATTATAAAGAGGAAAGTTGCCTGTTCTGTATGCTTGCCACCTTTGATTAATCAAACTTTTGACGAGCGGAGTGATCCACTGCTTGTCCTTAGAAGTATACTGAACAAAAGACACTGGGATACATAAGTTCGCAATATAGTTCAAATATAAGTGAAATATGTCACACTTTACATCAATAGTGATAGCAGAGTCCAGAAATGACCAGTCAGTTTGAGCTATAACCGAAACAAAAGACTCTACATTGGATGAGCGCAAGTCATAAACGTTTTTACAAAATACATTCAGGGGCTTTAAGCGTAGATTCTGGGATAGCAAGCAGAGATACGTGAGAAGATTTTGATCTGTCAAATGGAGCACATTTTTCAATGCGATATGATTGAGCAAGGGAGTCTGTAATCAAGATGCAATCTAACTCTGAATTGCCAAATGTGTTGGAAGCATTCAAATTCACTAAATCAAAATTTTGACAGAGGTCATCAATCTTAAAACGATTCAAGTCGCCGCCAATCACCAACTGAAAATCTGGAAACGTGCGAAAAGCCTCATCCAAATGGGTAGTCACAAAATCATTCACCAGTTGATGTTTAATGTTATGTTAAACTTAATCATATTGACTGCGATATTTTATTTAACAATTCCTGCTTGCCTATATAAATCTGGAGAATATGCCATTATCAAGAGTTAACTGAATTCATTCATAATCATTGCGTGCATTGCATGTGAACGATGTTCATACGGCACTGCTTGATGGAGACAAAGAGAATTCGCTTTTCTGTCCTCTCCTGAAATCTGTGTTGGTCAGGCCAAAATGAGTGCATGACTTTGTTCAAGGGAAATGAGGACATATTCTTCGCTTGTATACATGAAGTTTCGCCGCTAATTGCAAATGTTTAGCCAGTTCATAGGCTTCCTGATTTGGTATAGGCTACCTGAATTCTTTGAGAAAGGAGTAATGTCATTCATGTATAACTGCACTGCGAGCAACACTCACATATCAAAATACTTCAAGGGAGCGCGGATTGTAGAGAGAAGTTGACGGATTCCGTAACAGGGTCCAGAGACCCTGCTTGGCAGGTGAAGCACTTTTTCGTTGTAGCATTAAAACAGATGATAACTGACGGTCCAAACTTTACATATGATTTCAGTATGTCAATTCATGAAAAGTCACGGAAGGGCTTTCGAATACATTCGTTATTTGCTACAGCGGATTGAATTTTGAAAAATCCTGAAAGACCCTGCAAAGCAGGACAACCGAATCTTTTATAATCCCTTGTTTTCTGCTGTTTGACTTGCAGTATAGCAAGCATCTTTGATGCATTTAGAAACATGTGCTAGAGAACTGCTGCTCTGTTGCGAATAAAATTGTGCGGGATAGACAAATAGTGAATATAATGAAATCAAATGTACAGAAACCATGGAATAAAGTTGATAGATCTGTATAAAAAATGTTCATCTTCAGCAAAATTAATCTAGCAAAATAATTTGATAAATTTACTTTTCCCAGGATGCAGTAAAGAATAACCACAAAATAACTCTAAAAAAGCATCCCAATGTGCCTGTTTGTTGCCTGGAGTGATTAAAGACTATACCGGAAAAATCGAGAATGACTTAAAAGCAATATATTGAGCAAGCAGTCCAATATCTATGTTTTTCCAACTTAATTTGAAAATCGCAAGCGCGACCACCGGTGCTGATCTGTACAATGAACCATAATCAATTTAGTAAGTGAAATTGATTAGTTAAGTGACGTAAATTGCACAATTACCAGTAAATAATCATATGATTATTCAAAATTTTATGATTGATATACAATCAATAAAATGATATAAAGCATCTTATGATATCAATTAAATCACTGAACTCAAAGCTGCAGTCTTGAAATAGTTTGACATATTTTTGCTTTCGTAAGATTTCATTTGCCGGACAGGCAGCACAATTCTGTGCTTCTTAAAAAGAACGTTCAATAACATGCAATGTCATTAACACACTCTTTCGGGTGACAGTTTACTAAGACATTTTCAGCACAGGTGTTTACTCGCATTGAAATGTTTTGCTCTGCGTCCTTCAAAAATGCCTTAATGACCGACCATTTGAAAAAAGGATCGTAGAATCTAGATTGAATTCTACTTAGATATTCATGGTATCATTGCCATAATGCTACATGTGTGCTGCACATCAGACATCAGGGTTGGAGCCGGCCGGGCAGGTCGGAGGCCGACAGCTATATGTAAAGTCGACGTCATAGAGTAGGTATATTAGGTAGAGTGGTAGCTCCGCATTTATTAAATCCCCATTGGGTATACACTTTCGATTTTATTAAATGAACTCAAGGGAGATACAGGTGAAATTGTTACCATATGTGAGATATGCAAATTTTTGCAGTTTTGAAGAAATTGCCACGGAATTGAGTGATCATGATAGTAATGCAGAAGGAATGATGGTATCTTACAGATTCTCAGTGTCATGACAGCCTTGGAGATTTAATGTTTGTTAAATTAGCAATTCGATGGGTTAATATTACTTTCAAGCATGCACATTCATCGAGCAAAAACAGTCGTGAATTCAGAAATGACTAGACTTATTATCGAAGCTCATTATTGCACTTCAATTATTCCCTACGAAGCGGAAAAACATTAAAAATTGATAAATTTTCCTCATGCGTTAATTGTAACGGTTATTCGAAGTACATAAACTTTTCCATCATCGTCAACTTTCAGTAATATTGTACGGTTTTGTCAGCCGGCTTGAATAACCAATTGAAGAATAACTAAATGAAAATCATCATTTCATGAATCATGGAATGGTTCGCAATGTCTGTGTCATAAAAATCATGCTATCATACTCCAACAATGTGGGAATTTTTGCTTTAAATGACTAGACAATTGATTCTAGAATATATGTCGTCACTCGTCGATATACTTGTAAGCCTAATTAGAATAACTGGACGGACAGGGCAATGAGTGGCCGGCGGCCGGTTCCAACCCTGTTGCACATCATCAAAATCGCAAGACGGGAAAGAGTGCATTCATAAAGCTATTCTGAAGTAAATTATATTGGTGACGCACATCCGGACAGAATGAGGTTCGTGTTTTACAGTTGTGAAAAAAGATAAATTAAGTCTCGGGACGGCTAAAAACCAAGAAACAGAAGAAACCGAAATATGATCGCTATGCACGCAGTCATCAGGGAGGAACCATGTGGCTGCATAAAGCAAGGTTTCGTCCCCCAATCTCCAACCTGCACCACATCGCGGGGCCAGGCCAACTATATCGAATGAACGATAAAGAAAGTCTCTCCAAACCTGAGGAAACACAGCTAAAATTTAATTTCAAATAAATTTGAATAAGCTTACATGAGAGCGCAAGCATTCCTATGATGAAAGGTAATAAGCACATTTGAATAGACCTACCACGAATATATTACACCGCATAGAACACTTGAAAGCAGTGATAGGCCCTACAATTTTTGATAGTAGAAACTGACTTTAGAAGCATTCAAGGGCAAAAAGCGGCTCCCTCCATATAGTAAGTAGGCTACATTTAGGTAGAGTAGCAACTCTGTTTTAATCAAATCCCCCATGTGCATGAAGCTTCGATTTTATTAAATCAACTCGAGTTGAGACCACGTACCACATGTGAAATGTGCAAAATTTTTCAGTTTTGGGAATATTAACAAGGAATTGGCTGATCATGATAGCGATACAGAAGGAAAAGTAGTATTTTACAAATCCTTCGTGTCATGACGGCCTTGCAGCGATAATGTTTGTTAGATTGGCAATTCGATGTGTCACTTAAATGCTCAGCCTTTTAATAAGAGTATTTTCTTAAGCGTGATTATATCACAAACTACTCGGAGCTGAGAGCAAAATATTGCAATCAAAGACAATAATCACAATTAACTTTAAAAGATGCAAATAGGTCCACAGTACTACTCAGATTCAAGAAATGAAGCATGAATTTAGTGAATCACAAAATCATGCCGATGAAAATTGAATTAAAATCTTCAAATTTCGGTCAAGAAATGCATGAACTTTCATCATTTTTTCTCAACTTTTTTTGAAATTTCTTTGATTCCTTTATAATCAGCTCAATTTCTGTTTAATTGAGATAGCTGTTCATTGAGATAGTACATGTTCATTCTTTATGATATCTTACAAGTGTCATACAACTTATAGAGTGGGTCCACGTCGCTAAAAAACATGAATAATTTTGCAAAACTAAAGCTTCTTAAAAAGTTATCAAATATCTTTTTAGACCGCAGGAACGTTATCTCCGCAAAAACCTGAATCTTTTGGCTCCTTCCTCTATGGCTCCTTCCTTTGGAGGATGAAACAAAAACTTCGCTTGTAGATTGATATTAATGTAAACCGACTTCTGTCGAGACGGGAAGTGTCAATGAACAGAAAACTTAGACATCAATCAGAAATTAACCATGTCACAACTTCTAAAGTGATGGAAGAAGTTATTTTTACATCTCAGGTCTGTTAATGGATGTCTAATGGCACTCCGTGCATTTCACTAACGACGATCGACATTCTCATGTGCAGTGAACGAAGTTGTAACCACCATTGAAACATGTTTTCAGGTAATAGACTGGTGTTTAGCATTTTTTGACGGAGAACATGATGTCTGTCTGTGACGTGGTTTCTGCCCTCTGTAATCCGCAGGATAGAAGACGTTCCGAGTGGAATGCAACTGTCGACCACGACCTCAACTTCAATATAAATGAGGAGAATATCATGAAATCATGAAAATGAAGGTCTACATGGACATTCCACGCAAGCCATTAGCGATTAGAGAATGATGAATTTCATCAATTACATCTGTCTAGAAAGTGCTTTGAAGGATATTCAAACACGTGTCGTTTTTATGTCGGTTAGTTACCGGTGACGCTTTTTAGCCGGTATAGTGCGTCCGACGTCCACCGGCAATACCGGCAAGGAATCGACAGCCGGACCGGTACCACCCATTTATTAGGGGAAGGACTACACGGGCATTCCACGTTAGCGAGTCACTTTAGGAAAAGTTTCAAATTCATTCATATTAAATGAAACTCATCACCCACAAGCACAATACCCTAAATCGCTTGAAGCAAACGTCAATAGGTTAGTGGGTCCACTAATTTTTATTCATGAGCACTGCTACTATTTTCCCCATTTTCCTTGCTATGATGTTTACATACTCGTTGAAATCCGATATTTAGTGATTTCCTCTTCTTTGTCCAATGTTTGGGCAGTTGCTAGGTAGAAAGATTAACGCAAAGTAGTCATTTTTGTAAGTTGATGAAGAAATAACTTTGCTAGTAAAGATAATTTCTATGTTGCGGTCGTGGTGTAAAGACATCTGTTTTTTTTTTAATTCTTAAGTCATCTATAGGCAAGCATTTTCCATAATGGCAAACTTGATCAACCTAACATGCATCGTGATCGTCTTCAAAGTGTGCGCAATATATAAGGACAATCAATTGTTGAAATCCTGTTGCGTGTAATTGATATTTATTGTATTAACATGTATTTATTGTATTTGTATTAACATATTTCAAAATAAGCACCGTGGGATTATGCACACAGGTTTCATGCGTTCGAACATTACGTCGAAGCATCTGAAAAAAGAAGTTGATATTAGCAATGTGATAAGTATCTTCGACTGTCACAATAAGCACTTTCTACGCAGTAGATGTTTGTCTCAAGGAGAAGCTATGTCAAATACAGCATGAGGCCCTTCTGAATTTGTAAAGCATTGCCGGTCTTCCATACCAATCAGCCGGACTTTCTTCTTATCTTTGTTGATTTCAAGTGGAGGCATAATGTGCAGGTGCATGTCCCCAAAAATTGTCTTCTGACCGATACACATTTCTCAACTTAGAAATGATGTTTTTATTTCCTCTATACAACGAAGCACATAATTTGTGAGTCTAGTTCATAGAGTACGTATATTAGGTAGAGTGGTAACTCCGCATTCATTACATCCCCAATGTGTATACACTTTCGATTTTATTAAATGAACTCATGGGAGATACAGGTGGTCTTGTCACCAAATGTGAGATATGCAAATTTTTGCAGTTTTGCAGAAATTACATCGGAATTGACTGATCATGACAGCAATGCAGAAGGAAATGATATTATTTTACAGATCGTTCGTGTCATGACAGCCTTGGAGAGGCAATATTTTTTAAATTAGCAACTCGATGACCTGCTATTGCTTTCATACCTCAAGAGAATTCTTAAGCGAGATCATATCACAGGCAACTTACCACTGGTGGAGCAAAATAACAGAGTCAAAGACAATGATTTCAATTAACTTTGAATGATGTAATAAATTGGACCACATCACTATTCAGATTCAAGAAGTGAAGCATTAATATAGTGAATCATAAAATTATGTCAGTGAAAATTGAATTAAAAACTTGAAATATCAGCCAAGAAGGCACGAATAATGTCGCGACTTTTTCTTAAAGACTTTCATTATAACACAATTCATGAAATTGCTTTGATAATCAGATTGATTTCAGCTTTGTTAGGATGCTTATTAGCAAATATTCATTCCTATTAATATACAACTTGTTTCATACTGCTTATTTGAGAAGAGTCATCTCGGTAGTATATAAGTTGGAAAGTTTTGACTTTTTTCAAGTGTTCAAATAATTTTTTGGACCACACGGGAACGTGATCTCCGCAAAAAACTGAATCTTTTCATATAAAAATCTTCACTGTATACAGATACTTTTTTGAGTCGACACTCTACCTATACATCCCTACTCTATGGTCTAGTTATTGCACCAAAAGGAAAAAATCAACCATGGATCATCACAATTGAGCAATTGTGAATTTTTAAAAAATGTCCTGTGTTCTTTCGACAAGACATCTAAATTTTTCTCAAAATTTCTATTTACCACTTCCTTGGTCCGAAATTAATGGAAACTCACGAAATTATGAAGAGCCATAATATGCATGCGAAATTTTTTTTGACAAGACAATAATTATCATTTTCAAAATCTCGGAAAACGGCCAAAATGTCCATCAGACCCAGACCACAAAATGATCGGTCAGAAGACACCTGGCAAGATTGATATATAGTGCAAATACAAAACTTGTAAAAATGATCATTTAATGTGGTCGCCATCATGATTTTCGAATTCAGCGTTACAAATTGATCATATACGCAAATTTTCAAGGAAAACGAAGTTGCAAAGTTGAAAAGACAAAAATTACCCAAAATGTTGTTATATAAAATGGATTTACCCGCATGCTGATTATCAAGTCTGCTGGGAATAATAGATAATGTGTTCCTCTTTCTCTTCCATAGCTGCTTTTCGTAGACATCTGAAGGTAGCCATGAGACAACGTGATAATGAAAACAGTAAGACAGCAAAGGCGCTGTTTGAATAAAGGTGGAACATGAGACACCCCGCAAGCATTCTAATATGATGGATTTCGTCTGACGCATGCGGCCACAACTAGAAACCTTCAGAGTGTCCCTCGTATAAAAACGTTCCATAATTGTATACAGAAATCAATGTGAATGAAATTTCCTGAAACAGACTGATGCGAACACTTTCGAAATCTGAATTTCAAGATATATGATTAATTTCACTATACGTTCTCTTACAATCTGTTACAGACGAATAATGCGTGATTATTGATGATGCTAAGCCATCAACAATAGAATGAAATGAAATAAACGACAGGTAAAGTTCCCATACAAAAGATGTGCGGCTGACAGGATTCGAACTTGCGACCCAGGTTACCTAGACCTCTACTATGTCAATTGAGCCGCAACTTTCACATGCGAATGTGTCAATTGGCAGGACCAAACCCACACCCTCACCTCAGAGCCTTTAGCCTTCACTCAGGTCAACAAACTGAAGATTCTGGAGATACACCTAAATGAAAAAATGAATTTCAGTGACCACATCAGCACTTTGAGAGTCAAAGGAGGTCAAAGAATGCATATATTGAGCCTAGTAACTTTTAATAATGAAAGCAACACAGTTGACTTCATGTGTTTAATACCCGAGCGCTTTCGTGGCCTCTTGTCAAGGGTGGACGGCCAAGTGTGAACATGTACAGAGATGGCTGAGAAACATTCAATGATAACCGCCGCCAGTGACACCAACCAATCAGTGCCAAGGTAAAGACAATGAATAAAGGAACTCTTTATGTACACATAAAACAGGTCGCCTCGCAGCTATGTACAGTGCTTCCAATACAGGCAAAGAAAAACGATATTTACAAGATGATAAAATAGAAAAATATGTACAAAGTGGTCGGTACTGAAAAAATTCACATTCAAGTATGTGTCGAGCGATAGAACTTTGAGGTGCTGTTCTAGATCGCGGTCTTGTCTTTCTATCCTCAAGCCACCTAGGAACATGTTCTCTCATTCGGACCCGCAAAGTCCTCTCGGTACGTCCGATGTAACTGTGTCCACAGTCACATTGAAAATTATAGACAAGACATGAACGACCTTGAGGACTAAGTGGATCCTTGAGAGAACGAACAGGAAGAGGCTTTGTGGAGCCTAGTAACAACAGCTGAACTGCATGAACTTTACACCACGCTGATTCGTTCATTGTTTGAATACGCTTCACCAGTTTTTATCGGTCTAAGCAAAGATGAGAAGCACATTTTACAAAGAATTGAAAATCGAGCACACAGAATAATTTACAATATCGAGCATAGCTGTGATCGACGGTGTAGCTGCGCAGATGAATCGCTAGATCAAAGAAGAGAGTATGCTTCAGTGAAACTTTTTAGACAGATTGAAAGTGACTCGTACCATCTATTGCATAACTTAATTCCAGAAAGGCTGTGCTTTACTAATAAGCTTTGGGTGCCATTCTCAAGAACTTTAATTCGTTCCCGCTCCTTCGTTCCATGTGCTACAAAAATTATGAATGGATAAATGCTTTGTGATTTCTTTTATTAATGTCTTAGAGATTGTACCTATTTAATGTAAAATGTCGATTCCCATTGATTGAAAATACACACTTTCTTTCTTTCTTTATCACACATCAGTTGTCATGGAAATTATGATCAATGAATAGATATCTCGTCACAACTGTGACCGCCGACATTAAGGCAAGTCACAGAATTAGACAGGTTGTCTCTTCTTCTGTTTGACTAGAAAGGAAACATTGGAACATGTAACGTTAATGAAATGGCACAATCTCCTGACTAAATACCATAGCAATCGAACAATGAGCAGCCAGTTCAACATTAAACACGCCAAATTGTGCGAAGTGTCAGTGACTGTTATCAACCGGATCACACAGCAAGGAGGCACAGTCGATGTCAAGTTCTACAGAGAAGTTTGTGAACGTTTTTTCGTCCGCCTGCTAACTTTTTCAATAATGATCGGAAGGGCCAACATGATAGAGAGGACTTTTGCGCAATGATCTGAATTCTTCGAATCTGAAGGAATCGCCGCGATCGGAGCATTTTGAAGGAATTCACAGCAATCCGCAAGCGACGCACGACTATTTTCCCTATCTCTGCAAGGTATTAAAATATTCTTTTTGCCCACATAATAAGTTCCTGCATATGCCATTATTTTGATTCAGTTTGCACTTCTAGCAAAGTGATAAGCTTAAACAATCTAATTCTGTGAGGCAAGTAGTTGGGATCGATTGTCCATCAAAGCATGTGAAACCATAGGGCTGTTCATTAACTAAAATTCTACCGGCATAATTTTCAGTCGATTTCGGTATTATGCTGTCGTTTCAAAAACTTTTTACCGGCAGAAAATTAAATCGGTTTAATATTCAGCCGGCAGAATTTTAGTTAATGAACAGCCCCCATGTCGTAAATGCAATTAACAATATAATGAGATGAACTAAACGATACAACAAATTGGCATGCAAAAGATGTGATATTGGCCATCAAATATCACAAATATAGTTTCTGATGCGCATTCTTCTATCACATAGTCAGCGTTTATCGGCTCATAGATGCAGGCCAGGCCTGGTATGAAATCATGTTCGAGATACAGACATGTTCTACAATAATAAGACCCTTGTTCACGTTTGTTGGAATTCATAACAAAGACTCTTGAAACCTGCAACATTTCCGCAGCAGACCTTGCAAGAAAAGATAAAGACGACAGCTGAGAAGTAGAGTGCAAGAAAAATTCTGAACAATACATTTACAATGCAATTTCACCTTTTTCTGTTTCTTCCCCTCTAACTTCTTTTGGTTCCTTCTAGATTCCTGCGACGAAACGTCCGAAATGTACATATACCTTGAACAATTCGTCACCTTTAGTAATGAAGGGACTTTTTGAAAACATTGTCTTAGTGGATGCGTAAATTGTTGCAATTTGTCAATCTCTCATAGCCACGCCGGCAGAGGGAAAAGAATCCTCAATGTCAACAGGTCACATTAATTTTATTAATTTCAGAATATTGATATCAATAACAATCGTTAATCATGCACATTTGCTTCAAATTGCAGATCAACATGAATATGCCTTTGTTAATTATGCTGTGAAAGGAGTCCCAGAATAGCAAGATTGACGAATTCCTTTAACTTTGATATGTGCCTTAAACCTCTCTAAACTCAAACTCTGCTCTCTTTTTGTGACTTTTAGCTTCTTCTTCTTCTTCAAAAAATGGGCAGATTGTCATGCCTCACAATATATTTGGCACGGCATTCCTGCACGAGTAGCAGACTATGTATACTTTTTCATGCATTTTCAAAATGCGCTATTTGAGCTCTGTTCAACGCTGCTCATTCTATCCTATGCAATCAAACATGTTCCAATATTGTCGCAAGACGCGTTCATTTCATAACTGATTAAAACAGATCGTTGATCAAAGTCATCTACCTCTAATTTTGATATGAAACACAAAAAATTAAAACATCAAAAAGCAAGAAGGATGGAACCTGGTCCGGGTTCACAGGTAGTACGGCACAGGCAGGGTTAATCTCCTCGCCAGTGCGACGATGCACCAGTACCTGGTCATCAACATACCGGAGAATCTTCGACGTGTTGTCGGGCCGACGTCAAGTGACTACTGAGGTCGGCAAAAGGTTAGCTTAGCGTCATCCAATCATTTTCTCGTCATCATCGAAAAGTAGTCGCGCAATTCCACCCATCTGCAATGAAAATGACAGTATGATTTTTGACACCCTCGATAAAGCAAACTTGTTAAATGCTTACTTTGCATCCGTTTTCACATCAGACGATGGTGCCTTGCCTCCTTTCCCTAAACGAGTGAATCCTGGAATATCTCTGGATTTCATTCATTTTAATCCGGAAATTGTTGAAAGAGCTCTAGAACGGTTGCCGCCTAAATTATCACAAACTCCTGATGATATCCCTCTACTTTTACTCTTCGACGTCTTGCTAGTACTCTCGCATTCCCATTAAGTTGCATTTTTGATCTATCCATGTCAACCGGCAAATTACCATCTACTTGGAAAAAAGCTCTAGTCTGTCTAGTCTTTAAGAACAAAGGATCCTCCTCTTCCCCGAATAGCTATCGCCCGATCTCACTTACCTCTGGCTGTTGTAAGGTCATGGAAAGGGTAATTTCTGATGAAATATATTTCTATACAATGAGCCATAAGCTTTTATCCATGGAACAGCACGGCTTCCTTCCCCGACGTTCAACAGTTACACACATGCTCAGTTCGATATTCGAAATGTGTTCTGCATTAAGTCTCCATAATCGCTTCGATTGCGTGTACATTGATTTCTCTAAGGGCTTCGACACAGTATCAATACCTAAGCTTCTCCATAAACTCTCAAGCTGTGGTTTCAATGACCAATTGCTCCGATGGATTAATAATTATCTATGTAATCGAACTCAGAAAGTCATAATCAACACCATCACTTCGGACGCGGTAGCTGTTACAAGTGGCGGCAGGGCCCCAAGGCTCTGTTCTTGGACCTGCATTGTTCCTTCTTTATGTCAATGACGTGTTTGACTGCCTTGTTGGATCGACTTCAGCCCGCCTTTATGCTGATGACTTGAAATTTATGTCAACCAGAAGTTATAACTCCTCTTCACAAGTATCTTCAGACCTAAAACATACTCTTCTCAAATTTGATAATTGGTGTAAAACGTGGCAACTGAAGATTTCTATGCAAAAAAGCTTGCTGTTTACTGCGGGAGATCGATATGCTCCTTCCGTCAACTATCATCTCGACAGCGTATCCCTGAAAAATTCAGTCACTGTGAAAGACGTGGGCTTTTTGATCTCATCAGATCTCAGATTTAGTGATCACTGTGCGCGCATCAGCTCAACCGCATATGCCAGAGCATACTGTATCTTAAAATCTTTCGTTTGCCACAACTCTCGTATCTTAATGAAAGCCTTTGTTGTCTTTGTTCGCCCTCTCTTGGAATATGGAAGTGTAATCTTTTCACCGTACCTCAAATGCGACATTTTTCGTATTGAGCGTGTTCAGAGATTCTTCAACCGCATCGTCTGTAAACGCTCTGGTATCAAGTATGACAGCTACTCTCACAGATTACAATTGTTAAAATTAAAATCTCTAGAATATAGGAGCATTTTGTTGGATTTTTACTTCTTGTATAAACTGTACTACAATCAGAAATATTGCCCGTATTGATTGAAAAGAAAAACAAATAGTTCTTCTAGACACGACATGCTTCAGCAACGTTGTACAGATGCCATCATCAGGTGAACAAAAGACAATCATAGAGATCAGCATTTAAATAAACAATTTAAAACACAAGTCATCTTAAAACAGTTCATGTAGGCACCGTCGCAATAATTCTGTCCACTTTGTGATCAATAGAAAAACACTTCATGAATAAAAGATGAAAACAATAAAAGATATCTACAAATCCAGTCGCAGGTTAATTGAGCTTCCTCTGTCATTGATTAAATCATTCACTTTATGCTTTTTTAATAAAATCGATTCAAGAATTCTGGGATAGTACGTATTAGCAAAAATTTTAAAATTCTTTTTGTCAGGAGGATGAATATATATTTACAAATTTTCAGAGTCATCATGATATACATCATATACCATTTACAAAATACGTGAGATCTATAGGGCCTATATTTACAAATTTGAAGAGTGATGATCGCGACATAATAAGAGTTCATTGGATGGGAGTCCTCACAATGGAGAAAAAGAACGTAAATGCTTAACATCTAATACAAGAATGAATGCAACAAAATCATCTATACAAAATTTACACTTTAATGATCATGGTCACAATATATACAAATTCACTCGGATCAATGAGATTGAGACTCTTCTTGATCTTCATTATGATGAGAATCATCTTCAATATGGAATGTAGGAATGTATCTAAATAAAATTTACCATCAGGTATAAAAAGCACTTGTCAAATAATTTTATACGAAATCACATATTAGCAGTCACAGTATGAGCAAAATTCACTTAGATCAATTGATTTGAGTCTGTTCTTGAACATCATGAAGGTTGGAGCTTTCACTATTGAATCGTTTAATGAATTCCATATTTTGATGACCCGAAAGAAAAACAATCCACTGATATAGTTCGAATTAACTTTAAAGACTGGCACAATCTGACAGCTGTTACGTGATTGACCTCGAGTAATTTGAGATGAAAGGTAGGTGGTAAAGAAAGAGTTGAGCGACAAGTCGAAATGATTGTAGTATCTCAAGGGATACCCAACTCCCACTGAGATTAGTCTTAATTTAGTCATAATTTGTTTATGATGTGTATGTACATCATGATCACTTGGTGTATTTGTAAATAGATATCTCATGTATTTTTCATTGATGCTATACTTTGCGTATGCATATGTAACACGTTATCAACGCTTGCTTGTAAGTGCCCTTGCGGCCATCGCTTTGCGTTTTCTGTATATTTCAGAATAAACATTTATGACTTATGACTTATGACTTATCATAATCGGCATGAGGTCGGTTAGCCAGCCAGTTTTTCTCACGTCGGTAATAGTCGGCATGAGGTCGGTAAAATACATTTGCTGAGTTTATAAGCAAGAGGACATTTAGTTTTGACAAATCAAAAGTTGATTTAATGAAACCCATTGAATCAAATTCAAATCAATTTTTTTAAATTTAAGAAATGACACGAAACATAACAATACTATTAAGAAATTTGAAGTTGACTAATAATGATGCTAGTCATAATAAGGCAGAAAAAATAGACTTTCAATTCTAATTTCATGGTGCAATTTTAAATTGAAGGATTTATACAAGCAGGCTAACAATTTTCAATGCGTCGCTAGCATATATGAGCGAGATCAACTATGAAACTAGCAAGGAAGGAAGCGAATTGTAGGAGCACCTATGAGTAAATTTTCTTAGATTATTCAATCATCCCTCATCCAAGGCACTAAGACAGACTATCAACTAAATGAAGGGTCTAAATTCACACTCTCAGCTCTCAACAGTTTAGTATACTCGTAAGTTATAGTACCCCAAGGCCGGGCATCCTCCAACTCTGAACCTTCTGCATTTCCTCATTGAAGCGGTCCCTTAACCAATTGAGCTATCCTACCAACTCAGGTCGGCAAGACGATTGAAGTAGTTGGATTGTTCCGACGTGAAGTCCATTCACATTTAGACGTAGTAGTAGTAGTATATGTTTATTATCAAAATGAAAATCACAAATTTCAAACACAAATGAAGTAAAAAGTACAAAAGCAAATTCTTGAAGACAATATACAGCAAATGAAATCACAAAGTGCATGTACTCGCATTACTCAAACTAGCAATGTACGGAAGGAACGAAGAGTGTCTCCGTTGAGTGCGTATTAACGGTAATTCCAGCTGCCCAGAGCGGCTATAGCGTTTAGGAAAAAGATGATGCAGTATGTTACTGGGATTCTCCATCTGAAGTAGCAGTCTAAACCCTCTATCATGGCGTCGTGACTTCAGTGACACAAAGTTTCCGCAACGACAGTCAGGACCACAGATAATCCGGTGGCAACGGCGCTGTACCTTATCCAATTTCTCAGCATCAATTGCATGCATACCTATGAAGACCGGTGAGCAGTACTCCAGACAATTCCGAATGAGACCGTTAAAGAGCAGTATCAAACAGCGTTGTGATAATATGTTCCGGAGCATTTTCAGCAAATAAACTCTTCTGCTTGCATTCCGAACAATCATGTTGATGTGAAGGCTCCATCTTAGGTCGCTGCTGTAGTAAACACCCAGAATTTTCAGATTGTTGACTACCGTATATACTCGCATATAAGCCGAGTTTAGAAGTATAAAATACAATGCTGAAATCAGGGGGTCGGCTTATATGCGTATAAAACAAAATGAACACAAGGACAGATACTAATGCCAATTTTCCAGCTACACGTTTTCATCGCTATCTGCCTTTTTATTTGGTTGTGTGTCACCAGTGGCGAGCCGTAACCAAGCTAGAGGTAATGATGAAGCCGACGTCATTGGTACACGGTTTGGTTTCTTAGAAATAAAAAAATTTCTTCTATTTCTTTTAGTATGTAACATAAAAGTAAGCATTTATCATCTTTACAGTAACAAATTTCTATGAACCAAAAATATAGTGTAAAATTAGATAAGTTGAGTACCGGCTTATATGCGGGTTTTTGCAAAAACTGGTAATTCTAAAGCAATTTTAGATGGTCGGCTTATATGCGAGATCGGCTTATATGCGAGTATATACGGTAACTCTATGTCGCATGGGAAGTTGATCGTTGCATTGGGCGTACTGGCAATCATGATTTTTGTTTTTCTTTTATTCAGCTTGAGGCCATGCAATGTACTCCATAATGTCTATAAAAAACGAAATATCAGTTTTTCTCTTTTATTCAGAGTATCCATTACGATACAAATTCATGTGAGGAGCATCAATACAGGATGTGATGGAACATTGTAACGAAACTCATATTTTTCCAATGGTGATATCGATCTCCTCAAATTGTACTTCAACAACGTTGAGTAGCGATAGGTTATTCGATACTTTCAAAGTTTTGATCTTCAGATTATATTATTTGTTTGTTAATTTCATTTTCTTTGATGCTATTATTTAAGAAATTTATTATTTATTGTGTCTTTATTTGAACTCATTCGACTAAACATTCCATGTTTGACTAAGCATTATAGTACATTTCGAGCGGAGATTCGGGAAATGAAAGAAGCTCGCGATGACTAATAGCTAAATATACAATTAAAATGCACTTCATTGTTCAAGTATTAATTATCTTTTATGTGCTTTGTCGTGCTTTAATATCACACAATTTGACGAGTTCCTGGGAAAAGATCGGGTTATGAACTAAAGATGAGCGATCCTACCCGAACCCGAACCTGACTCGACCCGACCCGAAACACGAACCCGAATGCTCGGGTTCGGTTCGGGTTCGGGTATAGCAATTAAGAAGTTGGGTCGGGTAGGATTATCTGTTATCTAAAACCCGAAATAGCCCGAATTCGGGTTTTTTCGGGTTGGAGCAATTTGGAAAATGTTTAGAACTTTAAAAAATATTTTCTGTGAAGTTAGTAGCTACTGTTTCATGTGTACCTGTAGTTTAATGAAGTTTTTCAAGAAATTTTGGCTTATCACATTATTCTCATTTTGAATTATTGATCTAATAAAATACTTCGCGTTACATATTTTGCTTCTAAAACAACGAAAGATCATTATCAAATTAATTGAATCTGTTCTTGTGGTCTCTAAAGGCCTTATTCTCATAATGACATGTAGATCGTGGCTCACAGGATGGACGGAATGAAATGAAATTTAATGTGAGATAAGCTTTACATAGGAACGGAAGCTTTACTATAAATCAAATATTATATGATTGAAATTTTAGCTTCTATCTGCAGAATTATCTGGTTACATGTAGTGAGGCAGCTCAGCTGTTCGGACCTTGACATCTTCATTAACAGTGAGAGTCAAAGTATCTCAATTAGAGTTTTGAAGGAGTATGCTGCACCACCTACAATATATCGCGAAGCAGTCGATTTTTTTTGTAAAGATTCCGAAGTTTGTCATGTATTGTAGGTTTTATTAATTTCGTGGGCAATTATGCTACTTATTTAGTATTTGTTTGAATACTGTATTAGCCTAGAGAAAATAATATACTAACTACTGCGCATTTTAATAAAATACTAAAATAATACTACTAAGAAGTTATACCACCGCCCGGTGTCACACTAGGATCAAGCATTAGCTTTATATATAGAAATGTTTATGATTTTCGAATATAATCGGGTCGGGTTCGGGTCAGACATTTGTACCGTACCCGACATTGGGTTCGGGTCAGACATTTGCACCGTACCCAACCTCGGGTTCGTGTCAGACATTGGTACCGTACCCGACATTGGGTTCGGGTCAGACATTTGTACCGTACCCGACATGGGGTTCGGGTGAGACATTTGTACCGTACCCGACATGGGGTTCGGGTCAGACATTTGTACCGTACCCGACATGGGGTTCGGGTCAGACATTTGTGCCGCACCCGACATGGGGTTCGGGTCAGACATTTGTACCGTACCCGACATGGGGTTCGGGTCAGACATTTGTGCCGCACCCGACATGGTGTTCGGGTCAGACATTTGTACCGTACCCGACATGGGGTTCGGGTCAGACATTTGTACCGTACCCGACATGGGGTTCGGGTCAGACATTTGTGCCGCACCCGACATGGGGTTCGGGTCAGACATTTGTACCGTACCCGACATGGGGTTCGGGTCAGACATTTGTGCCGCACCCGACATGGGGTTCGGGTCAGACATTTGTACCGTACCCGACATGGGGTTCGGGTCAGACATTTGTACCGTAACCGACATGGGGTTCGGGTCAGACATTTGTACCGTACCCGACATGGGGTTCGGGTGAGACATTTGTACCGTACCCGACATGGGGTTCGGGTCAGACATTTGTACCGTAACCGACATGGGGTTCGGGTCAGACATTTGTACCGTACCCGACATGGTGTTCGGGTCAGACATTTGTACCGTACCCGATATGGGGTTCGGGTCAGACATTTGTACCGTACCCGACATGGGGTTCGGGTCAGACATTTGTACCGTACCCAACATGGGGTTCGGGTCGGGTTCGGGTTGAAATTTTGTTCGACTCGGCTATCCGAATTTTTGAACCGAACCCGACGCTCATCTTTATTAAGAACTTGATTAACCGAGCTTTATACAAGACGGATTTTCTAGTTACCAAATCAGGCATGAATTGGGATCGATTAATCCATAGAATAGGCATATTAGGTAGAGTCGCAACTCAGCATTTATTAAATCCCCAATGTGTATACAGTTTCGATTTTATTAAATGAACATGAGACGAGACCAGGCATCAACTGTGAGGTCTCCACTTTGGTAGAAATGCACACGAATTTGACTGATATGACAGCAATGCAGAATAAGGAATAGTTTGCCACAAATCCCCCGTGTCATGACCACTGGGAGAGGTAATATACGTAGTTTGTTAATTAGCAATTCAATTCAATGGGCTACCATTACTAAAACTTCAGCTTTATTATAACAAAATGATATTCTTCTGCGTGATCACATCACAAACTACTTGCCAATGAAAAAAACTGATCATTGTTGACTTTAAAAGATGTAAACGGGTTCACATTACTATTGTCATACTCAGATTCAAGAAATAGCGCTAATTGTGAATCATAAAATCATGCCGATGAAAATTGACTTAAAACATGACATCTCAGCCAAGAAGTTCTCAACTTTTCCTTGAAGACCTGCAGGGACTTGCAATCAATTAATTAATTAAGATGATTGTTAGCTAATATTCATTTCTTTTGATATCCAACTTGTTTCATACTACTTATTAAAGGGCGTCATGTCGGTAATATATAAATTTGTAAAATATTAGCTTTTTAAAAACTGCTCAAATAATTTTTGGACCACAGGAACGCAATCTCCGTAAAGAACTAAACCTTTTCATGTAAAAAGTCTCACTGTATACAGACACT
The DNA here is from genome assembly GCA_907163375.1 of Prostheceraeus crozeri. Classification (NCBI taxonomy): domain Eukaryota; kingdom Metazoa; phylum Platyhelminthes; order Polycladida; family Euryleptidae; genus Prostheceraeus; species Prostheceraeus crozeri. The sequence continues at coordinate 102,447 of CAJQUW010001534.1, read as the reverse complement.
TTTTTTTGAGTCGACACTCTACCTATATAACTTACTTTATGGATTAATCAAAAGCCAGCAAGCTGATCAAGAAGCTATTGCTAAAATATGAATACAATTTCACAATTCTAAAGACATTTAGAAGTGAATAATTCACTGGATACACCCGATTCACCACCAGACCTTGTTAAGTATGTGATGACTTTTATGTGGAGAGAGCATAGCATTTCTTGACCAACAAAAAATACGAAAGAGAACTCTTTTATACCCGAGGAATCCTTGAACAATTATGGGCTTAAGCCACAGTCTTCCGCCCTCAACAAGATTAAAAGAAATTAACCGCTTCCATCCAAGGGTGATTTGTTCTCGCACACTACTCTCTAACACAGCAGGGTGCTCCAAATGGATTACAACTTCTTCGTGAATAGTTTTGTACAGGAAGCACGCATTTCCACCACACTTTAAAACAACGTAAAAATATTAAAAGTCTTTGACACTAGAACTTTGTGTATTCCTCAACCTATCAATTGTAAAACTATTCCAGATATTGAGTAATTTCACTACATGGGATAGTTTATATGACACATGGAACTTAGAGATACAATGAATAATGGATTTCAATGCTGCAACTAGAGGGCATACTAAACGAACATTTGACATTGGATTGTGGATATTTGTTTGATGAGTTAATCGCGCGCGATAAATTTTGATTGACATTGAACAGGGAAACTCCCTGAAATGAAAAATTGATGACAAGTTTGGCGAGCTCATTGTTCCAGATTCCTGTATGCCAGTTCACGGTCAGCAATAAAAACTCAAAAGATTTGAATTTAAACTGTAATGGAGAGAGTTCACAATTGAAGTTGCAAATCACTGGCATTGAAATCACTGGCACAAGTGAAGAAGTAAATCTCACTTCAGTGAATCACTATTACTCAAGTTTGCACGTCGCAGACAAAACATTTCCCAACATCAGCACTCAGTCAGTCATCAAATTGTTCATCTCAGAGCTTTTGTCGGTAGAAAAACTTTGATTATATTGGAACATGGAATTGTTGACCGCTCAAAACTTTCTTGTGGAGGTGGGATACAGATATAAGCATATATTATTTTTGTATCAATTTTATTTTATATCAATGCTCGTTTGGGTCATTATTTTGATTATTTGTTTTCAATTTACTTGATTGAGTTATTAAATGTCGTTAACATTATTATAGGTCTTAAAGAAGACCTACAACTCATTAGATTAGTAAGTGAGTCATTACGCGTATTGCTGCTCATCGCACAAAAAACCAAGTTGGAATAATTGCATCGTATGATATCGTATTGTAATGGGTAACTCTCGCTTATCCGGAGTACCGGTGAGCCTACCATTCATGCATTTCATGCATGCTATGCGTATGGAAATTGAATAATGTCTAATGGCATAATTTGACCAAATAATGTCTGACGATCAAAACCTTAACCAACCGGTACAGAGGCGCCAGCCACAGTTTTATCCCCGACCGGGATTCTGTGTAGCTGACAGATTGAAGGATGGCATCACAGTGCCAATGTTTCCGTTTAAAGGTAAACCAACACCGCACTGGTGGCCCTCTGGCGAATTTTTTGAATATCTTTTAAACCAAGCAAGCTGTTATAGAAAACCAGTTTGCATTCCGAGATGAGTGAGTGTGTTGTATTAAGGTAAAGACAATGTTTATATACAAATCAGAGACAATCAATTATTCATTTGAACATAGGTCATCAATCAGCGACTTGCTGCAACATTTAATAACGCGGTCATCAATGAAACTAAAAGATGACGAAATATTCGATGACGTCATACAATGACAACGTCCGAGAAAGTTTCACCGAGGACAATAACGTCCGATATCATTGTCAGTTTGACGACACAATGCACCATCCACGACATGACGATTGCTGTCGCAGAGTTCTCCCTTCATAAAATGAGACGCGTTAGACGTCTACGAAGGCGATGGCTCCGTCGAGGAGCAGGAGTTGTCGGAGAAGCAGCATCTTGAGACGAACTCGCAGAAATCTGAGGAATACTCGAAGAGTCAGCTGGTTGAGCCACACTCGGAGAAACTGGAGACACACTCTGAGACACTGGAGACACACTCTGAGAAACAGTAGCCGGAGCCGTGTTCTGTGTAGTGTCCGTGTTCTGCGTGTGGTCGAGTGCTATGTGTGGATGAAGTAATCTATTTCTTGTATAAAAGTCAATAGAGGATATAATGTGTAACTGATCTACATGCCTTCTATGTACCGTACCATCAGATTTGTCCAACACATAATAAATTCGTTCACCTATCTGCTTAAGTAGTAAACCTTCACTAGGTCTGTTATCGTTACCACGAAAAAATATAACTTCAGTAATGTCCAGATTAACAGATGTTCGTAAGGCTCTACCTTTAAATAACATAGCAGGACTCTTTCCTGTAGTTGCGTGTCTAGCGTTTCTGTATTGTATTAGAAAAGCGTCTATGCAAGATAATAAGTCGGGGTAAGTGGCAGGTTCGGCGACTCGGATTGCCGTTTTCAATCTGCGAACAAAATTTTCGGCGAGGCCGTTGCTTTGGGGGTGTCTTGGAGCCGTAAAAATAGGTTGGCAGCCAACTGACTTCAGCCAAGTCTGTAATTCTGTAGCGGCGAAAGGAGTACCGTTATCGGTGACTAAGACTTGCGGGACACTCTCTACTGAAACTTCGCTGGAGTGCTTCCTTAGTGAAAGCAGCCGTTGCGTGTGATGTTAAGTAAACTTCTGGGAACTTAGAGTAGGCGTCTTCAAGTATTAGTGCGTAGTAACGACCGAGGAATGGACCGCAATAGTCTGCATGAACCCTCTGCATCGGCGAAAAAGGAACGGGCCATGGTTTCCACTGAGGATGTGTCTTCGGTTTGGTTCTACACTTGTTATATGCCACAAGGTAAGTCGCAATGTCGTTGTTGATGGTAGGCCAATAGCATAAAAGGCGAGCTAAAGATTTCATCTAATCCCTCCCTAAGTGTCCTGTGTGCAGATGTTCAAGCATAACTTGGCGACAAGTTGGAGGAATAAGAATGAGCTCTTTGTAAAGAATGACGCCGTCAGCTTGTAGAGTTAGACTCTCGATTAGCGTAGAGCCGTGGGAATCTCCGTTTAGCGGACGTGGAGAAACCTCGGCGTATACCAGCAATGACCGGTCCGTAAAACGACTTAGTTTCTTGAATTAACTGATTACGGCTAATTGGAATTGGATTTGTGACGTAAACGTTGGCTGTGTCAGTAGGTGGAGGCTCATGATGCGCGTGTCTTGATAAATAGTCAGCCTGCGGAGTTCTGGTACCTGGTCGATACTCAACGTCGTAGTCATACGATGTCAACTCGATGCCCCACCTCTGAACCATTGACGAGTTTGTTTTACCCACTGAAGCGTCGGGCTTAAAAATATGCTGAAGTGCCTTGTGGTCGGTTATAATCTTGAACTTTAAAACCGATGAGATACTTGTGTAAACGTCGAATCGCCCAGATTATTGCAAGCGCTTCTCTCTGGGTTTGCGCGTAGTTTTGTTCTGATCGACTAAGTCGACGAGAGATGTAAATAATAGGGAAACCGTCTTGTTCCAGAACTGCGCCTAGAGCGTATTCGGATGCGTCTACGATGAGTTCAGAGTATTTACCAACTTCGAAACTCTTCAGTGCATTGGCTTGCAGTATGGCATCAATCAAACGGAAGTATGCCGTGTTTACTTCTGGGGACCAAACAAAGTCTTCTAAGGCGACCAAGTCAAAAAGAGGTCGAGCTAGTTCGGCAAATAGAGGCACAAACTTGCTGTAATACTGTGCGAACCCGAGAAAACTTTGAAGTTGTTTGGTAGATGTTGGAACTTCGGCCTTTCGTACTGCTTCGATGCGTTGTAAATCTGGTAGAATACCCGACTGACCAATGAGATACCCGAGGTATTTCAGTTGTGTAACACCAAAGATGGACTTGGATGCATTTATCTTGACGTTAGCAGCTATAAGTGCGTCTAGGAGCTTCAGTAAACGGTCGTTGTGTTGTTGTTCGTTATCGGCGTGAACGATGATGTCATCCTGGTAACATTTAACGCCTTGCAAACCTCTCGTGATGTCATCAATGACCGATTGAAAGATGCCTGGAGAGACTGATAGACCAAAGGGTAGATAGTTATACCCCAGATCGTATGTATTGTCGTCAACTCTTTTGATCGTTCGGACAATGGAATTTGCAAAAAGGCGTTCTTCAAGTCAATTTTGGAGAAGAACTTACTGGCCTGGATGCCGGACATCATGTCTTCAACATCTAACGTCGTAGTTGCCATCTGCTGAATGTGTGGGTTAACGGTGACGCGGTAGTCGCCGCAAATACGTGGGGTACCGTTGCTCTTTAGTGGCGTGACAATTGGCGTAGCCCAAGTACTGCTTTTGACAGGTGACAAAATTCCCTCGGACACCAAATCTTTTAGACCTTGCTCGACTGCGGGTCGTAAACCAAAAGGCATAGGCCTGGCTTTGAAAAACTTTGGTGTTGACGATGCCTCAATGTCTACCGGAGGAATTTTCATTCCACCTTCGTTCAGACTGCAGCGATGAATACGCAAAGCTAGTAACGGTGACATAGTAATCGATGCGGTGGTCGATGTTGTAACTGGTGCTACGTCGATCGTAGTTGTCGTATTGTACACATTGATTGGTACCTTCAAAGCTCTTAATGCGTCAAGACCCAAAATCGATGAACCGTAGGAAGTCACGATGAGAGTTACTGGAATCGGTTGACTATTGTTAGCGTCGGTAACTTGCGCGTGCACCTCTCCACATACTGCTAAGTCATGTCCAGAGACACCTCGTATGTTAGCAGTGGAATGTCTGATCTGGTCGCTTAGGCGAAGCCGTTGTACCGCAGAGCTCGGCAAAAAACAGGACTGACTGTGTCGACGATAAACTTATGCGTTCTGCCTGGAGTCAACTGGATGTTGTGATACAGATGCTCGCCGTCGATGGTCAGAGCCAAGAAGTGTTTACGATAATCCCACTCGTAAGTCGACCCAGTCTCAGGTTGTACAGTAACTGTGTTAGCTTGACGCGTACGCTGTTGTATAGGTTGGCTACGGCAAACTTTGGCAATGTGGCCTGTGCGTTGGCATTTGTAGCACTTAGCTGACCTGAACTTGCACGTTTTTCTCTCATGCTGCCCTCCACAGGAGTTGCATGCACCAGTCGACTGTTGCTGACGTATAGCTACTGGTTTCGACTGCGGCTTAGGTTGAAAAGTGTTAGCCGGAAGTGGCTTCTTTGTAAACACTGTAGACTTGGGTGCAGAGTAAAGTCGTTTGTGCGTTCCTGTTGTACAGCACCTCATGCCTTACTGCCTTGTTTACATTGTCCCACGTCTCTATCATCTGCCTGGCAACATCGAATGTCAGCTTACCGTGGGCTAGTAGCTTCTCTTGCAAGTCGTTATCGTTTATGCCTGCAACGATACGATCCCTTATTTGTGTATTCAGCTCGGCGCCGACGTTGCATCTAGCAGCTTGCTTCTGTAGTCGTAGCAAAAAGTTGCGACACGACTCCTCTGGACGACGCATCAGGTTGTGGAACTGTGCGCGTTCGGTTGCCTCGAAGTGCGTTGGGCAAATGTGGCTCTCAAGTATTGCTTGTAGTTCTTTAACCGTCTTGGTATCAGGCTTAGCGGGAACGGTAAAGCCTTTTAGTAGACTGTAAGCGCGTCTGCCGATAAGGATCAGATACTAGTCAACGTCGTTGGCCGTTGTAATCTTAGAGTTTATCTTGCAGTAGTGACTAAAACGTTCGTGCCATTCGACTACTTGTACAGGGTCGTCTATGTCCAGTTCTTCTAAGCGGCCCTCCATTAGTAAGGATTACGCGAACAAGGTACGTAATCGGTCCTATTAACGTTAATTAAACGTTGTGTAACCGTCCTTATCGTCACGTACAGTAGGCCGATAATTTACGTAAACAGTACGTAATCTGCAACAAGTTCTATGACGTCCCAACTTAACCTTAACGTCTTTAGCCTTAACGTAGCTTTAGTAAGCCCTCACGTGTAATGATTGTGATGTTAATAATACGTGTTTTACTTACGGTGATAGGAGTGTGTAAGTGTGTAATAGTGAACTGCCGACCAAGAAAGACCTGCAGTGAATCTTCACGATGGTACCAGGTAAGGTAACCAATCGCCGTATGTATAAGCTTTAGTTTGGGCTCGAAGAGGCACTTTTCAGGGCCAGCAGGAACAGCAGATCGGCCAGTAGATGCAGCAGTGCTTCTCGGGGCCAGTAGAATGCCTTGTAGATGCAGCAGTGCTTCTCGGGGCCAATAGAATGCCTTGTTGATGCAGCAGTGCTTCTCGGTGCCAATAGAATGGTTTGTAGATGCAGCAGTGCTTCTCGGGGCCAATAGAATGGCTTGTAGATGCAGCAGTGCTTCTCGGGGCCAATAGAATGGCTTGTAGATGCAGCAGTGCTTCTCGGGGCCAATAGAATGGCTTGTTGATGCAGCAGTGCTTCTCGGGGCCAATAGAATGCCTTGTAGATGCAGTAGCGCTTCTCGAGGCCAATAGAATGGCTTGTAGATGCAGCAGTGCTTCTCGGGGCCAGTAGAATGGCTTGTTGATGCAGCAGCACTTCTCGGGGACAATAGAATGGCTTGTTGATGCAGCAGTGCTTCTCGGGGCCAATAGAAATAGAATGGTTTGTAGATGCAGTAGCGCTTCTCGAGGCCAATAGAATGGCTTGTAGATGCAGCAGTGCTTCTCGGGGCCAGTAGAATGGCTTGTTGATGCAGCAGTGCTTCTCGGGGCCAATAGAATGGCTTGTTGATGCAGCAGCGCTTCTCGGGGCCAATAGAATGGCTTGTTGATGCAGCAGTGCTTCTCGGTGCCAATAGAATGGTTTGTAGATGCAGCAGTGCTTCTCGGGGCCAGTAGAATGGCTTGTTGATGCAGCAGTGCCTCTCGGGGCCAATAGAATGGTTTGTAGATGCAGCAGTGCTTCTCGGGGCCAATAGAATGGCTTGTTGATGCAGCAGTGCTTCTCGGGGCCAATAGAATGGTTTGTAGATGCAGCAGCGCTTCTCGGGGCCAAAAGAATGGCTTGTAGATGCAGCAGCGCTTCTCGAGGCCAGTAGAATGGCTTGTAGATGCAGCAGTGCTTCTCGGGGCCAATAGAATGGGTTTGTAGATGCAGCAGTGCTTCTCGGGGCCAATAGAATGGCTTGTTGATGCAGCAGTGCTTCTCGGGGCCAGTAGAATGGTTTGTTGATGCAGCAGCGCTTCTCGGGGTCAGTAGAATGGCTTGTTGATGCAGCAGTGCTTCTCGGGGCCAATAGAATGGTTTGTAGATGCAGCAGTGCTTCTCGGGGCCAATAGAATGGTTTGTAGATGCAGCAGTGCTTCTCGGGGCCAATAGTATGCCTTGTAGATGCAGCAGTGCTTCTCGAGGCCAGTAGAATGGCTTGTTGATGCAGCAGTGCTTCTCGGGGCCAATAGAATGGCTTGTTGATGCAGCAGTGCTTCTCGGGGCCAATAGAATGCCTTGTTGATGCAGCAGTGCTTCTCTGGGCCAATAGAAATAGAATGCCTTGTAGATGCAGCAGTGCTTCTCGAGGCCAGTAGAATGGCTTGTTGATGCAGCAGTACTTCTCGGTGCCAAAAGAATGGCTTGTTGATGCAGCAGTGCTTCTCGGGGCCAATAGAATGCCTTGTTGATGCAGCAGTGCTTCTCGGTGCCAATAGAATGGTTTGTAGATGCAGCTGTGTTTCTCGGGCCAATAGAATGACTTGTAGATGCAGCAGTGCTTCTCGGGCCAATAAAATGGCTTGTAGATGCAGCAGTGCTTCTCGGGTGCCAATAGAATGGCTTGTTGATGCAGCAGTGCTTCTCGGGGCCAATAGAATGCCTTGTAGATGCAGTAGCGCTTCTCGAGGCAAATAGAATGGCTTGTAGATGCAGCAGTGCTTCTCGGGGCCAGTAGAATGGCTTGTAGATGCAGCAGCACTTCTCGGGGCCAATAGAATGGCTTGTTGATGCAGCAGGGCTTCTCGGGGCCAATAGAATGGTTTGTAGATGCAGCAGTGCTTCTCGGGGCCAATAGAATGGCTTGTTGATGCAGCAGTGCTTCTCGGGGCCAATAGAATGGCTTGTAGATGCAGTAGCGCTTCTCGAGGCCAATAGAATGGCTTGTAGAAGCAGCAGTGCTTCTCGGGGCCAATAGAATGGCTTGTTGATGCAGCAGTGCTTCTCGGGGCCAGTAGAATGGTTTGTTGATGCAGCAGTGCTTCTCGGGGTCAGTAGAATGGCTTGTTGATGCAGCAGTGCTTCTCGGGGCCAATAGAATGGTTTGTAGATGCAGCAGTGCTTCTCGGGGCCAATAGAATGCCTTGTAGATGCAGTAGCGCTTCTCGAGGCCAATAGAATGGCTTGTAGATGCAGCAGTGCTTCTCGGGGCCAGTAGAGTGGCTTGTTGATGCAGCAGCACTTCTCGGGGCCAATAGAATGGCTTGTTGATGCAGCAGTGCTTCTCGGGGCCAATAGAATGGCTTGTTGATGCAGCAGTGCTTCTCGGGGCCAATAGAATGGTTTGTAGATGCAGCAGCGCTTCTCGGGGCCAAAAGAATGGCTTGTAGATGCAGCAGCGCTTCTCGAGGCCAGTAGAATGGCTTGTAGATGCAGCAGTGCTTCTCGGGCCAATAGAATGGGTTTGTAGATGCAGCAGTGCTTCTCGGGGCCAATAGAATGGCTTGGTGATGCAGCAGTGCTTCTCGGGGCCAAAAGAATGGCTTGTAGATGCGGCAGCGCTTCTCGGGGTCAGTAGAATGGCTTGTTGATGCAGCAGTGCTTCTCGGGGCCAATAGAATGGTTTGTAGATGCAGCAGTGCTTCTCGGGGCCAATAGAATGGTTTGTAGATGCAGCAGTGCTTCTCGGGGCCAATAGTATGCCTTGTAGATGCAGCAGTGCTTCTCGAGGCCAATAGAATGGCTTGTTGATGCAGCAGTGCTTCTCGGGGCCAATAGAATGGCTTGTTGATGCAGCAGTGCTTCTCGGGGCCAATAGAATGCCTTGTTGATGGAGCAGTGCTTCTCGGGGCCAATAGAAATAGAATGCCTTGTAGATGCAGCAGTGCTTCTCGAGGCCAGTAGAATGGCTTGTTGATGCAGCAGTACTTCTCGGTGCCAAAAGAATGGCTTGTTGATGCAGCAGTGCTTCTCGGGGCCAATAGAATGCCTTGTTGATGCAGCAGTGCTTCTCGGTGCCAATAGAATGGTTTGTAGATGCAGCAGTGTTTCTCGGGGCCAATAGAATGACTTGTAGATGCAGCAGTGCTTCTCGGGGCCAATAAAATGGCTTGTAGATGCAGCAGTGCTTCTCGGGGCCAATAGAATGGCTTGTTGATGCAGCAGTGCTTCTCGGGGCCAATAGAATGCCTTGTAGATGCAGTAGCGCTTCTCGAGGCAAATAGAATGGCTTGTAGATGCAGCAGTGCTTCTCGGGGCCAGTAGAATGGCTTGTTGATGCAGCAGCACTTCTCGGGGCCAATAGAATGGCTTGTTGATGCAGCAGGGCTTCTCGGGGCCAATAGAAATAGAATGGCTTGTAGATGCAGTAGCGCTTCTCGAGGCCAATAGAATGGCTTGTAGAAGCAGCAGTGCTTCTCGGGGCCAATAGAATGGCTTGTAGATGCAGCAGTGCTTCTCGGGGCCAATAGAATGGCTTGTTGATGCAGCAGCACTTCTCGGGGCCAATAGAATGGCTTGTAGATGCAGCAATGCTTCTCGAGGCCAATAGAATGGCTTGTAGATGCAGCAGTGCTTCTCGGGGCCAATAGAAATAGAATTACTTGTTGATGCAGCAGTGCTTCTCGGGGCCAATAGAATGGCTTGTTGATGCAGCAGTGCTTCTCGGGGCCAATAGAATGGCTTGTAGATGCAGTAGCGCTTCTCGAGGCCAATAGAATGGCTTGTAGATGCAGCAGTGCTTCTCGGGGCCAGTAGAATGGCTTGTTGATGCAGCAGCACTTCTCGGGGCCAATAGAATGGCTTGTTGATGCAGCAGTGCTTCTCGGGGCCAATAGAATGCCTTGTAGATGCAGCAGTGCTTCTCGGGGCCAATAGAAATAGAATGCCTTGTAGATGCAGCAGTGCTTCTCGAGGCCCATAGAATGGCTTGTAGATGCAGCAGTGCTTCTCGGGGCCAATAGAATGGCTTGTTGATGCAGCAGTGCTTCTCGGGGCCAATAGAATGGCTTGTAGATGCAGCAGTGTTTCTCGGTGCCAATAGAATGACTTGTAGATGCAGCAGTGCTTCTCGGGGCCAATAAAATGGCTTGTAGATGCAGCAGTGCTTCTCGGGGCCAATAGAATGGCTTGTTGATGCAGCAGTGCTTCTCGGGGCCAATAGAATGCCTTGTAGATGCAGTAGCGCTTCTCGAGGCAAATAGAATGGCTTGTAGATGCAGCAGTGCTTCTCGGGGCCAGTAGAATGGCTTGTTGATGCAGCAGCACTTCTCGGGGCCAATAGAATGGCTTGTTGATGCAGCAGGGTGTCTTCTCGGGGCCAATAGAATGGTTTGTTGATGCAGCAGTGCTTCTCGGGGCCAATAGAATGGCTTGTTGATGCATCAGAGCTACTCGGTGCCAAAAGAATGCCTTGTAGATCCAGTAGCGCATCTCGAGGCAAATAGAATGGCTTGTAGAAGCAGCAGTGCTTCTCGGGGCCAATAGAATGGCTTGTAGATGCAGCAGTGCTTCTCGGGGCCAATAGAATGGCTTGTTGATGCAGCAGCACTTCTCGGGGCCAATAGAATGGCTTGTAGATGCAGCAATGCTTCTCGAGGCCAATAGAATGGCTTGTAGATGCAGCAGTGCTTCTCGGGGCCAATAGAAATAGAATTACTTGTTGATGCAGCAGTGCTTCTCGGGCCAATAGAATGGCTTGTAGATGCAGCAGTGCTTCTCGGGGCCAATAGAATGGCTTGTTGATGCAGCAGTGCTTCTCGGGGCCCATAGAATGGCTTGTAGATGCAGCAGTGCTTCTCGGGGCCAATAGAATGGCTTGTTGATGCAGCAGTGCTTCTCGGGGCCAATAGAATGGCTTGTAGATGCAGTAGCGCTTCTCGAGGCCAATAGAATGGCTTGTAGATGCAGCAGTGCTTCTCGGGGCCAGTAGACTGGCTTGTTGATGCAGCAGCGCTTCTCGGGGCCAATAAAATGGCTTGTAGATGCAGCAGCGCTTCTCGGGGCCAATAGAATGGCTTGTTGATGCAGCAGTGCTTCTCGGGGCCAATAGAATGGTTTGTTGATGCAGCAGTGCTTCTCGGTGCCAATAGAATGGCTTGTTGATGCAGCAGTGCTTCTCGGTGCCAATAGAATGGCTTGTAGATGCAGCAGTGCTTCTCGAGGCCAGTAGAATGGCTTGTTGATGCAGCAGTGCTTCTCGGGGCCAATAGAATGGCTTGTTGATGCAGCAGTGCTTCTCGGGGCCAATAGAATGCCTTGTAGATGCAGCAGTGCTTCTCGGGTCCAATAGAAATAGAATGCCTTGTAGATGCAGCAGTGCTTCTCGAGGCCAATAGAATGGCTTGTAGATGCAGCAGCGCTTCTCGGGGCCAATAGAAATAGAATGCCTTGTAGATGCAGCAGCGCTTCTAGGGGCCAATAGAATGCCTTGTTGATGCAGCAGTGCTTCTCGGGGCCAATAGAATGGCTTGTTGATGCAGCAGTGCTTCTCGGGGCCAATAGAATGGCTTGTAGATGCAGCAGTGCTTCCCGGGGCCAATAGAATGGCTTGTTGATGCAGCAGTGCTTCTCGGGGCCAATAGAATGGTTTGTAGATGCAGCAGTGCTTCTCGGGGTCAGTAGAATGGCTTGTTGATGCAGCAGTGCTTCTCGGGGCCAATAGAATGGTTTGTAGATGCAGCAGCGCTTCTCGGGGCCAATAGAATGGTTTGTAGATGCAGCAGTGCTTCTCGGGGCCAATAGAATGGTTTGTAGATGCAGCAGTGCTTCTCGAGGCCAGTAGAATGGCTTGTTGATGCAGCAGTGCTTCTCGGGGCCAATAGAATGCCTTGTAGATGCAGCAGTGCTTCTCGGGGCCAATAGAATGGTTTGTAGATGCAGCAGTGCTTCTCGAGGCCAGTAGAATGGCTTGTTGATGCAGCAGTACTTCTCGTGCCAAAAGAATGGCTTGTAGATGCAGCAGCACTTCTCGGTGCCAATAGAATGGTTTGTAGATGCAGCAGTGCTTCTCGGTGCCAATAGAATGGCTTGTAGATGCAGCAGTGCTTCTCGGGGCCAATAAAATGGCTTGTAGATGCAGCAGTGCTTCTCGGGGCCAATAGAATGGCTTGTTGATGCAGGAGTGCTTCTCGGGGCCAATAGAATGCCTTGTAGATGAAGTAGCGCTTCTCGAGGCAAATAGAATGGCTTGTAATGCAGCAGTGCTTCTCGGGGCCAATAGAATGCCTTGTAGATGCAGCAGTGCTTTTCGGGGCCAATAGAATGGTTTGTAGATGCAGCAGTGCTTCTCGAGGCCAGTAGAATGGCTTGTTGATGCAGCAGTACTTCTCGGTGCCAAAAGAATGGCTTGTAGATGCAGCAGCACTTCTCGGTGCCAATAGAATGGTTTGTAGATGCAGCAGTGCTTCTCGGTGCCAATAGAATGGCTTGTAGATGCAGCAGTGCTTCTCGGGGCCAATAAAATGGCTTGTAGATGCAGCAGTGCTTCTCGGGGCCAATATAATGGCTTGTTGATGCAGGAGTGCTTCTCGGGGCCAATAGAATGCCTTGTAGATGAAGTAGCGCTTCTCGAGGCAAATAGAATGCCTTGTAGATGCAGCAGCGCTTCTCGGGGCCAATAGAATGGTTTGTAGATGCAGCAGTGCTTCTCGGGGCCAATAGAATGGCTTGTAGATGCAGCAGCGCTTCTCGGGCCAATAGAATGGTTTGTAGATGCAGCAGTCTTCTCGGGGCCAATAGAATGGCTTGTAGATGCAGCAGCGCTTCTCGGGGCCAATAGAATGGCTTGTAGATGCAGCAGCGCTTCTCGGGGCCAATAGAATGGCTTGTTGATGCAGCAGCGCTTCTCGGGGCCAATAGAATGCCTTGTAGATGCCAGCAGTGCTTCTCGGGGCCAATCGAAATAGAATGCCTTGTTGATGCAGCAGTGCTTCTCGGGGCCAATAGAATGGTTTGTAGATGCAGCAGTGCTTCTCGAGGCCAGTAGAATGGCTTGTTGATGCAGCAGTACTTCTCGGTGCCAAAAGAATGGCTTGTTGATGCAGCAGTGCTTCTCGGGGCCAATAGAATGCCTTGTTGATGCAGCAGTGCTTCTCGGGGCCAATAGAATGGCTTGTTGATGCAGCAGTGCTTCTCGGGGCCAATAGAATGCCTTGTAGATGCAGTAGCGCTTCTCGAGGCAAATAGAATGGCTTGTAGATGCAGCAGTGCTTCTCGGGGCCAGTAGAATGGCTTGTTGATGCAGCAGCACTTCTCGGGGCCAATAGAATGGCTTGTTGATGCAGCAGTGCTTCTCGGGGCCAATAGAATGGTTTGTAGATGCAGCAGTGCTTCTCGGGGCCAATAGAATGGCTTGTTGATGCAGCAGTGCTTCTCGGGGCCAATAGAATGGCTTGTAGATGCAGTAGCGCTTCTCGAGGCCAATAGAATGGCTTGCAGATGCAGCAGTGCTTCTCGAGGCCAATAGAATGCCTTGTAGATGCAGCAGTGCTTCTCGGGGCCAATAGAAATAGAATTACTTGTTGATGCAGCAGTGCTTCTCGGGGCCAATAGAATGGCTTGTAGATGCAGCAGTGCTTCTCGGGGCCAATAGAATGGCTTGTTGATGCAGCAGTGCTTCTCGGGGCCCATAGAATGGCTTGTAGATGCAGCAGTGCTTCTCGGGGCCAATAGAATGGCTTGTTGATGCAGCAGTGCTTCTCGGGGCCAATAGAATGGCTTGTAGATGCAGTAGCGCTTCTCGAAGCCAATAGAATGGCTTGTAGATGCAGCAGTGCTTCTCGGGGCCAGTAGAATGGCTTGTTGATGCAGCAGCGCTTCTCGGGGCCAATAGAATGCCTTGTTGATGCAGCAGTGCTTCTCGGGGCCAATAGAATGGCTTGTTGATGCAGCAGTGCTTCTCGGGGCCAATAGAAATAGAATGCCTTGTAGATGCAGTAGCGCTTCTCGAGGCCAATACAATGGCTTGTAGATGCAGCAGTGCTTCTCGGGGCCAGTAGAATGGCTTGTTGATGCAGCAGTGCTTCTCGAGGCCAGTAGAATGACTTGTAGATGCAGCAGTTCTTCTCGGGGCCAATAGAATGGCTTGTAGATGCAGCAGCGCTTCTCGGGCCAATAGAATGGTTTGTAGATGCAGCAGTGCTTCTCGGGGCCAATAGAATGCTTGTAGATGCAGCAGAGCTTCTCGGGGCCAATATAATGGCTTGTAGATGCAGCAGTTCTTCTCGGGGCCAATAGAATGGCTTGTAATGCAGCAGCGCTTCTGGGGCCAATAGAATGGTTTGTAGATGCAGCAGTGCTTCTCGAGGCCAGTAGAATGACTTGTAGATGCAGCAGTTCTTCTCGGGGCCAATAGAATGCTTGTAGATGCAGCAGCGCTTCTCGGGGCCAATAGAATGGCTTGTTGATGCAGCAGTGCTTCTCGGGGCCAGTAGAATGGCTTGTTGATGCAGCAGTGCTTCTCGGGGCCAGTAGAATGGCTTGTAGATGCAGCAGTGCTTCTCGGAGCCAATAGAATGGCTTGTAGATGCAGCAGCGCTTCTAGGGGCCAATAAAAATGGCTTGTAGATGCAGCAGTCCTTCTCGGGGCCAATAGAATGGCTTGTTGATGCAGCAGTGCTTCTCGGGGCCAATAGAATGGTTTGTTGATGCAGCAGTGCTTCTCGGTGCCAATAGAATGGCTTGTTGATGCAGCAGTGCTTCTCGGGGCCAATAGAATGGCTTGTTGATGCAGCAGTGCTTCTCGGGGCCAATAGAATGGCTTGTTGATGCAGCAGTGCTTCTCGGAGCCAATAGAATGGCTTGTAGATGCAGCAGCGCTTCTCGGGGCCAATAGAATGGCTTGTTGATGCAGCAGTGCTTCTCGGAGCCAATAGAATGGCTTGTAGATGCAGCAGCGCTTCTCGGGGCCAATAAAATGGCTTGTAGATGCAGCAGCGCTTCTCGGGGCCAATAGAATGGCTTGTTGATGCAGCAGTGCTTCTCGGGGCCAATAGAATGGTTTGTTGATGCAGCAGTGCTTCTCGGTGCCAATAGAATGGCTTGTTGATGCAGCAGTGCTTCTCGGTGCCAATAGAATGGCTTGTTGATGCAGCAGCGCTTCTCGAGGGAAATAGAATGCCTTGTAGATGCAGCAGTGCTTCTCGAGGCCAATAGAATGGCTTGTAGATGCAGCAGCGCTTCTCGGGGCCAATAGAAATAGAATGCCTTGTAGATGCAGCAGCGCTTCTAGGGGCCAATAGAATGCCTTGTTGATGCAGCAGTGCTTCTCGGGCCAATAGAATGGCTTGTTGATGCAGCAGTGCTTCTCGGGGCCAATAGAATGGCTTGTAGATGCAGCAGTGCTTCCCGGGGCCAATAGAATGGCTTGTTGATGCAGCAGTGCTTCTCGGGGCCAATAGAATGGTTTGTAGATGCAGCAGTGCTTCTCGGGGTCAGTAGAATGGCTTGTTGATGCAGCAGTGCTTCTCGGGGCCAATAGAATGGTTTGTAGATGCAGCAGCGCTTCTCGGGGCCAATAGAATGGTTTGTAGATGCAGCAGTGCTTCTCGGGGCCAATAGAATGGTTTGTAGATGCAGCAGTGCTTCTCGAGGCCAGTAGAATGGCTTGTTGATGCAGCAGTGCTTCTCGGGGCCAATAGAATGCCTTGTAGATGCAGCAGTGCTTCTCGGGGCCAATAGAATGGTTTGTAGATGCAGCAGTGCTTCTCGAGGCCAGTAGAATGGCTTGTTGATGCAGCAGTACTTCTCGGTGCCAAAAGAATGGCTTGTAGATGCAGCAGCACTTCTCGGTGCCAATAGAATGGTTTTGTAGATGCAGCAGTGCTTCTCGGTGCCAATAGAATGGCTTGTAGATGCAGCAGTGCTTCTCGGGGCCAATAAAATGGCTTGTAGATGCAGCAGTGCTTCTCGGGGCCAATAGAATGGCTTGTTGATGCAGGAGTGCTTCTCGGGGCCAATAGAATGCCTTGTAGATGAAGTAGCGCTTCTCGAGGCAAATAGAATGGCTTGTAGATGCAGCAGTGCTTCTCGGGGCCAATAGAATGCCTTGTAGATGCAGCAGTGCTTTTCGGGGCCAATAGAATGGTTTGTAGATGCAGCAGTGCTTCTCGAGGCCAGTAGAATGGCTTGTTGATGCAGCAGTACTTCTCGGTGCCAAAAGAATGGCTTGTAGATGCAGCAGCACTTCTCGGTGCCAATAGAATGGTTTGTAGATGCAGCAGTGCTTCTCGGTGCCAATAGAATGGCTTGTAGATGCAGCAGTGCTTCTCGGGGCCAATAAAATGGCTTGTAGATGCAGCAGTGCTTCTCGGGGCCAATATAATGGCTTGTTGATGCAGGAGTGCTTCTCGGGGCCAATAGAATGCCTTGTAGATGAAGTAGCGCTTCTCGAGGCAAATAGAATGCCTTGTAGATGCAGCAGCGCTTCTCGGGGCCAATAGAATGGTTTGTAGATGCAGCAGTGCTTCTCGGGGCCAATAGAATGGCTTGTAGATGCAGCAGCGCTTCTCGGGGCCAATAGAATGGTTTGTAGATGCAGCAGTCTTCTCGGGGCCAATAGAATGGCTTGTAGATGCAGCAGCGCTTCTCGGGGCCAATAGAATGGCTTGTAGATGCAGCAGCGCTTCTCGGGGCCAATAGAATGGCTTGTTGATGCAGCAGCGCTTCTCGGGGCCAATAGAATGCCTTGTAGATGCAGCAGTGCTTCTCGGGGCCAATCGAAATAGAATGCCTTGTTGATGCAGCAGTGCTTCTCGGGGCCAATAGAATGGTTTGTAGATGCATCAGTGCTTCTCGAGGCCAGTAGAATGGCTTGTTGATGCAGCAGTACTTCTCGGTGCCAAAAGAATGGCTTGTTGATGCAGCAGTGCTTCTCGGGGCCAATAGAATGCCTTGTTGATGCAGCAGTGCTTCTCGGTGCCAATAGAATGGTGGTTTGTAGATGCAGCAGTGCTTCTCGGGGCCAATAGAATGACTTGTAGATGCAGCAGTGCTTCTCGGGGCCAATAAAATGGCTTGTAGATGCAGCAGTGCTTCTCGGGGCCAATAGAATGGCTTGTTGATGCAGCAGTGCTTCTCGGGGCCAATAGAATGCCTTGTTGATGCATAGCGCTTCTCGAGGCAAATAGAATGGCTTGTAGATGCAGCAGTGCTTCTCGGGGCCAGTAGAATGGCTTGTTGATGCAGCAGCACTTCTCGGGGCCAATAGAATGGCTTGTTGATGCAGCAGTGCTTCTCGGGGCCAATAGAATGGTTTGTAGATGCAGCAGTGCTTCTCGGGGCCAATAGAATGGCTTGTTGATGCAGCAGTGCTTCTCGGGGCCAATAGAATGGCTTGTAGATGCAGTAGCGCTTCTCGAGGCCAATAGAATGGCTTGCAGATGCAGCAGTGCTTCTCGAGGCCAATAGAATGCCTTGTAGATGCAGCAGTGCTTCTCGGGCCAATAGAAATAGAATTACTTGTTGATGCAGCAGTGCTTCTCGGGGCCAATAGAATGGCTTGTAGATGCAGCAGTGCTTCTCGGGGCCAATAGAATGGCTTGTTGATGCAGCAGTGCTTCTCGGGGCCCATAGAATGGCTTGTAGATGCAGCAGTGCTTCTCGGGGCCAATAGAATGGCTTGTTGATGCAGCAGTGCTTCTCGGGGCCAATAGAATGGCTTGTAGATGCAGTAGCGCTTCTCGAAGCCAATAGAATGGCTTGTAGATGCAGCAGTGCTTCTCGGGGCCAGTAGAATGGCTTGTTGATGCAGCAGCGCTTCTCGGGGCCAATAGAATGCCTTGTTGATGCAGCAGTGCTTCTCGGGGCCAATAGAATGGCTTGTTGATGCAGCAGTGCTTCTCGGGGCCAATAGAAATAGAATGCCTTGTAGATGCAGTAGCGCTTCTCGAGGCCAATAGAATGGCTTGTAGATGCAGCAGTGCTTCTCGGGGCCAGTAGAATGGCTTGTTGATGCAGCAGTGCTTCTCGAGGCCAGTAGAATGACTTGTAGATGCAGCAGTTCTTCTCGGGGCCAATAGAATGGCTTGTAGATGCAGCAGCGCTTCTCGGGGCCAATAGAATGGTTTGTAGATGCAGCAGTGCTTCTCGGGGCCAATAGAATGGCTTGTAGATGCAGCAGCGCTTCTCGGGGCCAATAAAATGGCTTGTAGATGCAGCAGTTCTTCTCGGGGCCAATAGAATGGCTTGTAGATGCAGCAGCGCTTCTGGGGGCCAATAGAATGGTTTGTAGATGCAGCAGTGCTTCTCGAGGCCAGTAGAATGACTTGTAGATGCAGCAGTTCTTCTCGGGGCCAATAGAATGGCTTGTAGATGCAGCAGCGCTTCTCGGGGCCAATAGAATGGCTTGTTGATGCAGCAGTGCTTCTCGGGGCCAGTAGAATGGCTTGTTGATGCAGCAGTGCTTCTCGGAGCCAATAGAATGGCTTGTAGATGCAGCAGCGCTTCTCGGGGCCAATAAAATGGCTTGTAGATGCAGCAGCGCTTCTCGGGGCCAATAGAATGGCTTGTTGATGCAGCAGTGCTTCTCGGGGCCAATAGAATGGTTTGTTGATGCAGCAGTGCTTCTCGGTGCCAATAGAATGGCTTGTTGATGCAGCAGTGCTTCTCGGTGCCAATAGAATGGCTTGTTGATGCAGCAGCGCTTCTCGAGGGAAATAGAATGCCTTGTAGATGCAGCAGTGCTTCTCGGGGCCAGTAGAATGGCTTGTAGATGCAGCAGCGCTTCTCGAGGCCAGGAGAATGGCTTGTTGATGCAGCAGTGCTTCTCGGGGCCAATAGAATGGCTTGTTGATGCAGCAGTGCTTCTCGGTGCCAATAGAATGGCTTGTTGATGCAGCAGCGCTTCTCGGGGCCAGTAGAATGGCTTGTAGATGCAGCAGCGCTTCTCGGGGCCAATAAAATGGCTTGTAGATGCAGCAGCGCTTCTCGGGGCCAATAAAATGGCTTGTAGATGCAGCAGTGCTTCTCGGGGCCAATAGAATGGCTTGTAGATGCAGCAGTGCTTCTCGAGGCCAATAGAATGGTTTGTTGATGCAGCAGTGCTTCTCGAGGCCAGTAGAATGGCTTGTTGATGCAGCAGCACCTTTCGGGGACAGTAGAATGCCTTGTAGATGCATCAGTGCTTCTCGGGGCCAATAGAATGGCTTGTTGATGCAGCAGTGCTTCTCGGGGCCAGTAGAATGCCTTGTAGATGCAGCAGTGCTTCTTGGGGCCAATAGAATGGTTTGTAGATGCAGCAGCACTTCTCGGGGCCAGTAGAATGCCTTGTAGATGCAGCAGTGCTTCTTGGGGCCAATAGAATGGCTTGTTGATGCAGCAGCGCTTCTGGGGGCCAATAGAATGCCTTGTAGATGCAGCAGTGCTTCTCGGGGCCAATAGAATGGCTTGTTGATGCAGCAGCGCTTCTGGGGGCCAATAGAATGCCTTGTAGATGCAGCAGTGCTTCTCGGGGCCAATAGAAATAGAATGGCTTGTTGATGCAGCAGTGCTTCTCGGGGCCAGTAGAATGGCTTGTTGATGCAGCAGTGCTTCTCGGGGCCAGTAGAATGGCTTGTAGATGCAGCAGTGCTTCTCGGGGCCAATAGAATGGTTTGCAGATTCAGCAGCACTTCTCGAGGCCAGTAGAATGGCTTGTAGATGCAGCAGTGCTTCTCGAGGCCAATAGAATGGTTTGTAGATGCAGCAGTGCTTCTCGAGGCCAGTAGAATGGCTTGTAGATGCAGCAGTGCTTCTCGAGGCCAATAGAATGGCTTGTTGATGCAGCAGCACTTCTCGGGGACAGTAGAATGCCTTGTAGATGCATCAGTGCTTCTCGGGGCCAATAGAATGGCTTGTTGATGCAGCAGTGCTTCTCGGGGCCAGTAGAATGGCTTGTAGATGCAGCAGTGCTTCTCGGGGCCAATAGAATGGTTTGTTGATGCAGCAGTGCTTCTCGGGGCCAGTAGAATGCCTTGTAGATGCAGTAGCGCTTCTCGGGGCCAGTAAAATGCCTTGTTGATGCAGTAGCGCTTCTCGATGCCAATAGAATGGCTTGTTGATGCAGCAGCACTTCTCGGGGCCAATAGAATGGTTTGTTGATGCAGCAGTGCTTCTCGGGGCCAGTAGAATGGCTTGTTGATGCAGTAGCGCTTCTGGGGGCCAATAGAATGGTTTGTTGATGCAGCAGTGCTTCTCGGGGCCAATAGAATGGCTTGTAGATGCAGCAGTGCTTCTCGGGGCCAGTAGAATGCCTTGTAGATGCAGTAGCGCTTCTCGGGGCCAATAGAATGGTTTGTTGATGCAGCAGTGCTTCTCGGGGCCAATAGAATGGCTTGTAGATGCGGCAGTGCTTCTCGGGGCCAGTAGAATGGCTTGTTGATGCAGTAGCGCTTCTCGAGGCCAATAGAATGGCTTGTTGATGCAGCAGTGCTTCTCGGGGCCAATAGAATGGTTTGTTGATGCAGCAGTGCTTCTCGGGGCCAGTAGAATGCCTTGTAGATGCAGTAGCGCTTCTCGGGGCCAGTAGAATGCCTTGTAGATGCAGTAGCGCTTCTCGAGGCCAATAGAATGGCTTGTTGTTGCAGCAGTGCTTCTCGGGGCCAATAGAATGGTTTGTAGATGCAGCAGTGCTTCTCGGGGCCAATAGAATGGTTTGTAGATGCAGCAGTGCTTCTCGGGGCCAATAGAATGGTTTGTAGATGCAGCAGTGCTTCTCGGGGCCAATAGAATGGCTTGTTGATGCAGCAGTGCTTCTCGGGGCCAATAGAATGGCTTGTTGATGCAGCAGTGCTTCTCGGGGCCAATAGAATGGCTTGTTGATGCAGCAGTGCTTCTCGGGGCCAATAGAATGGCTTGTTGATGCAGCAGTGCTTTTCGGGACCAATAGAATGCCTTGTAGATGCAGCAGTGGACACGAAGAAGTCCTTTAAAGCAATCGGAGAAGCCTTGTAGATCGCGACGCCAAATTGTTATAGAAAACCAGTTTGCATTCCGAGATGAGTGAGTGTGTTGTATTAAGGTAAAGACAATGTTTATATACAAATCAGAGACAATCAATTATTCATTTGAACATAGGTCATCAATCAGCGACTTGCTGCAACATTTAATAACGCGGTCATCAATGAAACTAAAAGATGACGAAATATTCGATGACGTCATACAATGACAACGTCTGAGAAAGTTTCACCAAGGACAATAACGTCCGATATCATTGTCAGTTTGAGGACACAATGCACCATCCACGACATGACGATTGCTGTCGCACAAGCTATCGTCACCAGATTTCTAATAGCTTACTTTCTACGTATTATGCAACTTTCGACTGAAGGAATATAAATTTTGGCACTGTAACTTTGGAATGAGTACTATTTTAAAATTTGAATGTTTGGAATATTTTGGCTGATTTTGACATATTCACTTCTAATGTGTAGTATCTAATGTGTGGCATCAATTTTTGATGAAATAAGTTGAGATTACTTAAAGGATTCTTCCTATCAAAAGAAAGATATTCCCAAAATGCAAAATCTTTGAATTTCAAATTATCTGCTTATTATGTATGGATGTTTGAAACTTGAAATTCAAATTTAAAATGTGATTTATTATTATCTTTGTGCTTTTCAGTTCTGTATCTAATCATTAATTATCGAAAATTTTCAGAATTATGCGCTTTTAGCAGATGAAATATGGGAAAACGATTATTTACAATTGTATGAGACAACTAAGCGTATTTCAGAAAGTGAATTTTAGTTGGATTATAGTTGCACTAAAAGTTTGAATTATTTGACCTTTGACCTTATCTAATGACAGTGATGTAGTCTCATAACGATAATCATCATTTTACTAACCACCTTGACCAGCTCTTTCGATTAGTGCATGGTTTATCAGTTTTTGTTGTCATTTTCCATTTCAAATAGTGATCTAATAGAAAATTGTTCAAAATTGGCGTTTATTTACCTTTGACTTTTACCTCAGCCCAGGAATGACCTTAAAGATAATGCTGTTTTTCCGCATCCCCATTCGATTGATGTGTGGTTTGGAGAAATTGGTGTAATAGTATGCAAGATCAGCAGGGGGTGAAATTCGTTCGGGAAAATACCCCACAGTTAACAGTGGAGTTGTCCTGTTTTGTCCACTTCGAGCTGCTTGCTCGGAATGCTTTTGACATAGTAAAAGGTTTAGACAAGTAACCTTTTAATTTCACGCTCTCAACAGATGGTCCGGTGGCCTTGTGGTTAGAGGGTATGCTTGCACGTCCTCTAGCTCCAACGTCGCTGGTTCAAACCTACCCACGACTGATGAAGCCGAACAGGCCGAGGCATGTCTCGTGGTGGTTACATCTGTTGAGATTTGATAAATAGTAAAAGGTTGTGATAGTCGGTCTAAAATCACGATTTTTACCATGTATTTGGTCCATCGATAGTTCATAATCTTTAATCAGACGATCTGTTTCATGGGGGGGGGAGGGGAGGGTATTTGTTTACACTCAGAGGCAAACTACTGGACCAATATGCTTCAATTAGATACAAATATTTATCCTCCTTGAAATCTTTTGGTTCGATGCTTAAGGCGTAAATGTGACGTTGTTATGAAATACGTTTTATATAATGCAGCTGTTACTGAGATCTAGCAACTTCCGGGTAAAAGAAATACTATTCAGGAGAATCAAATATCCGTGAAGGATGAGTTGTTGACTCATGACGATGATGCTTCGTTTTGCATGATTGTGCCTGTTGAATAATGTCAAAATTTCCTGAAGCGGTCGGGTGGTCCATCCTAAAAAGCAAATAGACATTGAAATCATTGTATGAGAAGAGCAACATCGCTGTGCGTGAGCAAATTGTTTCAGCAATGGTTGTTTAACGGCAGAAGATCAAACAGATAAATGAATCTGCTTTTAAGTCCTCTCTCATTACACGAACTGCAATGTATCTGCGTAATACTGCGAGTATTTCTGAGATTGAATTAAGTGAAATTCATTAAGTGGGAGAGAAAACGATAATTCTTTAACTATCTTGCAAATTTATAGATTTAAATGGTGATTTTTTAATGTATTCTAATGAAGGAGGACAATAATAGAATAACTTTATTTCCAAATATGTACAATTTCCTATATACATAGAAATCTAGTGTCTGAGTAGTCTCTTTAAGTCACGGCAAAAAAGAGTAAAAATCATAAAAAGGGAAGTTTTTATCATTGATTTTATCTACTTATTATAGAAAAAAAGAGATATTCAGTAAACATCAGCACGAAAAGCGTTCAGATCGAAATCTCCTGTGCTCCTGTGACAGCATGGACTACTTCTGAAAAGGCACACGTGAACCTCTGATCAGAGTTGGAAGTGGGTCGTGGGTCATGGGTCAATTGGGTCACAAAATCGCGTGGGTCATGTTTTCCGAAAAGTTGGTGTGTCAGGTGGGTCGTGGGTCACATTTAGCGTGGGTCAGGTGGGTCGTGGGTCAGACTTCGTTGACCCACTTCCAACCAATTTGACCCATGATAGATTTGACAATCTCAAATACAGTAAACTTCATCTATTCGCATTCTTATCATTCATGAGAAATTATTGAGTCAGTGTCACTGAAAGGGGTGATGGATGCACACAGTCGAAATATGCAACACTATAGACTTTCACACACCTCATACAGTTTCGAAAGGGGGCGGAATTCACACAAATAAAAGGATCGAAAACAATTGCTGCTGTCTACTGAGAGATGTTGGCTGGTGGAGAGAAGTTGTTTGAGTACTATTGTGTCTGCTCGATTCTCTGTCGCTATGTCTATGACAATACCCAATGATGTGTGACCTTAACTTCAGAGATACAGGTACTGAAGAAGTCAGGTATTCAGAGGTCTTATTCATCTTGAAAATTTTCTTGCAATGCCAACTGACCTTCGTTTTGTTTGTTTCGTTTGATTTTGTTGGTCTTTCGTAGAAAATATTCTGTGGTAGAGATTAGAATGGTAATTCTCTGGTATAGATTGATCAGAGCCTAAATATTTTCGAAGTATGTAATTGATCAAAATATCGTGATAATATGCATGCTTCACATCTAAAGTATTTAGCCGTTCAATCTAATTTCGCATCATGTACATGCTCCATGCATCTCATTGCTCATTCGATACATGATAATCTGTAAAATAATAAATACATGAATAAGTGATTTAGTCTTACTGTAATCTTATTTTTTAACTTCATTTGATTAAGAAATGTAAAATTTGAAATTTAGCCTGTAGGGCCCTCAACTTAATTAATCATCTCTCTGCGAGTTAAATAGGTGGCACTGAAAAGGATAGTCAAGAATTATAACAAGAAACAGAATCGTTTAATTTTTTTAGAACTCTATGCATTTGTGGTACATGAACTTTGATTATAAGATAATTTTGATGAGGTCACACGTCTATTTATCATACGACAAGTGATCTGATACACTTGAATCTTCACAACAAATTTTCACAATAATTTTGATACTACGAGGCCTCTACTTAGATAGACCTAGAATCTTGAATGAAAATGAAACTAAAGATGATGCCAGAAAAGGAAATTGCACTTACATGATTTACCCTTGCACCATGTTTAAGGCATTGATGGCATGGGAGGGCAGACGCATTGCTAATCAGAATAATAGAGTAAAAACGACCAATACTACGCAATACCAATAAATACGCAACATGTGTTGGATTGATAAATTGATCGCTTGATGAAGGAGCAGGTTCCCCGACACATGTTGCGTATAAAGATAATTTCCTTTGGCAGATTGGTCGTTTTACTCTATCATTCACCCTTGCAGCATGTGGGTTAGGTGGGTCAAGTGGGTCAAAGATGTGGTGGGTCAGGGTACCTCGTGGGTCAGGTGGGTCATGGGTCAAGTTTCGTTGACCCACTTCCAACTCTGCCTCTGATGCATAGGTGGTTAGATTTGATAATTTCAAACGACAGCTTTGTTCGGAGCCACGTGATAACACAGGCATATTTCTCTTGATCTCCAGTGTCAAAGGCAAGAGTTTTTAAAATTGTCCGCATTCTTTCCTTTTCCCTCCATTTGCGTCGATCACCAATGGAATGAATGTTCCATGTTCCACATTCAAAATTCTTTGCAAATAATACTTTCTTTTCTTGACATTCTTAAATACAACTTTTACATCCTTTCTTACAATTGACATTTGTAGCACGTACGTCGTAAAAAGAGGTTACACTGCGCGACCCAAATCCACCTGTCTTGATGTCTAGCCTTGCTTCTGAGGCTGTATTGACAAATTTCAATTCAAAGGTCTCATTATGAAGTGCCTGAAGATGGAGTTCTGACTGTGCGTTTTTACACACCTTGGTCAATAAACCGGTCAACAGTATTTAACCTATTAAGTATGTTAATGGTAATAAGCAATATTAAGGTATCGCATCTTATATGGGAACATGCGTGTTCACGGGATCTAAACATCTGTAGGAAAATTTTCTTGTCTTGGACTTCGAAGTCTTAACTTGGAATTAAATTCGCGTTAGATGTCACAATTATGTCATTTATCTAGCCAAATGTCTTTGGCACGAAATCTAATAAGCACCACCCTTATGGATTTCGACAGTTTTGAGCTAAAGGGGTTTAAAGTAAATTTGGTCAAATTATGGCATTTTTTAATTTCAAATTTCAATAATATCTACCATGGCGATCGTCTGGCTGAAATATTAAGGTCATGCGATATCAAAAACGGCACTAGCTCTGCATTTGAAAATGAGTGCTTACATGAACACAAGCAGTCCTTCTTATTATCAAAACGCTCTCTTGAAATAGAAAAATTCTGAGTTTATACTTTTGATTTTCAAACACCTATAACTCCGATTCTAGATCGAATTTTTACAAGCAGTTTTTATAAATGAAAGAGCGACTCATAGACATACAAAATCTACAAAAATCCGAAAATTGAAAAATGACTCATCGGTGGTTTAGATGCAGAGGTAATATGCAGTTTAGCATGCAGAGTCATGACATGCATTTGACAACTTCAACAGTGGATAATATGCAGATGTCAATCGATCGCTGAAGAGCGCCGGGTCGGATGAATTTTGTATCATTGCCCGGGTCGGATGAATTTCATCGCTTTGCGCACTTTACCATCCTCAATGACGATACCAATCATGTTAGTTGAGTGTAATCGCCTGAAGAATCATTCTAAAAATCTAAATATTAATTATATGATTAGGGCCTATGCACCATCTGCAAGTAAATGATAGCTGTTGAGCAGTAAGATCAACTTTCAAACATTTAACACAGAATGAATTTTCATTTGCTGTTTTCCACATGTTGTACATGGATAACGCGTATGTCAATCACAAATAATTTAAATCTTATTTGATGTGCCGATAGCTTTCTAATTTCTGACATAATGAACATCGGCCCGGGTGCTAGATATTTCAGGCCCAGCCCGGCCCGGCTGCTTGCTGATTTTTTCATGTCCGGGCCCAACCTGCTTCCAGTTCTGCATGCGACTTTGTCTCGGACCTACCTATCGCATATGTCAAGGTTGCGCACCCTGCGGCCGTGACAATGAGAAGTAAATGAAAAAGAATATTGTACATGTATATTCCAAATATTTCTGGAGTTCAAGACAATCAAAAAACAATCGTCACTATATAGTGGCATACTACTGTCGAACACCTTTATGCCCATGCTGCTTGGAAAAATGTGCGCCCGCAGCCGCGATGAAGGCATTCAGACAGTTCGATAACTCATGAATAGAATATTTTAGGGAAGTTACATTCATGTGCACTCTTGGCTAGTCATCAGCTAAAAGAAACAAAACGGACAATTGAAGTTTGCTCAAATTGTCTGCGCGTAAGGTTCAAGTGACCTGAAGAAGGATGCAAGCATACTATGTGCAGGTCGGCCTACACTGCAAATCGCTCAATACCAATCACATACGAAGGATGCATACCAAAATATTTTTTGGTATATTGCTGTATATACCTGTATCCTTTTCGTATGTCATTTCAAATGTGGTATGCTTTACATACTAAAGCCGTGCCAGCACAATGTTAAAAGAAAGCATCAATCATGTCTAAAGTATGTTGATTTAAGACCTTTTGTCAATCACTAATGTTGCTACTGTTCTGTAAGTAGTGAGATAATGACATTCAAGAGTCATACTTTCAATACTGAATTCGATTTTAATGCATGTAAGTCTAAGGCATTTCATGAATAATCAATGAGAATTCAACCATCAACAATTATGCATTATGTAATTTTGAAATTAAGCATATTATCAATCCGAAATAAAAACACATTATAATTCATGAACGCAAAAATAGTTATGTTTGAGATATATAAGTCAACATGATAGCACGAAAAACATCGTTTGAATGAATTGATGTTAATCAGCTTGGTTCATAAAGTAGAACTAAATAAACGTACTGTTGATGTTGCTAGACAAGTAGCAACGACGACAACCCGGGACGAGCAAACCGAATAATTTTGTTAGAAACTTGCTAGCTGTTTGCTAATTTTGTGAAAAATAGAAAATTTGATAAATTCCTACTATGTTTGCTAATTTTGTTAGAGGCCTACCAGTTTCTAAGCAAAATAATAAAATTATAAACTACTTTTTAATTTTGTTAAATATTTATGAAATATTAGTCAAATTATCCTAAATATCAGAACAAAACATTAACTAAATACATGTTTTCAGATAAGGTCTGATATGCCATCCAAAACGCAGTGTGTTGTCAGGAGCATTAAACTTTTGATTGACAAGAATCGATGAGAAATTGTCACAAAAGGCATTGATTCACTAATATCTCTCATTGAAGATCTGTGATTCGATGCTTGGTCAAATGAGCTTCAAAAAAAGTTTCAGCACGAATGTAGCAATCAGATCTTGTGTTCGAAATTGTATGTTTTACTTCCATATTGCTTGTATGAATCTTGTGTATTATCTTTGTGAAAACTACTCGATACGTCATGATATGAGCCTTAAATCGAAGAAACAGTTTAAGTCGTGTGAAATTTCACCGACTCTGAGATCCTATCGAACTGTAGTAATCGCTTCGAACTTGCTCTAATCGTTCTCAGGAAACGATAGGAATTCCCGTGACGAGAATCCTATATTGGGTGCTATATTTAGAAGTCTGTATAAGGCGCTCAGAGAGTTGCTATCATTTCCCGATGTTTCACGAGTGTGTCACGAGCATGTTGCACGAGTAATCAGTTTTCATGATTATTTCTAAAGCATTACTTTATTCTAATGCATCCCAACCTCTGCAATTATCTAATTTATATTTCTGACCTATTCTGAGAGGGGATTATCATGTCTTCAAGATGGCGAGCCTCCCGACTTCGAACATTGCAAAGCATTTCTTCGCCGTGCTCTACGTCTATCAGTCAGTTCACGGATTCCTCATGTAGTGTGTGGGTGTGATTCCGCTCGTCGAAGTGAAGACTGATGGCGCTGTTTTCTCTATTCATTGAAGATAATATGCATGTTACCATCCTTTGTTTAAGATCATTAGCGTCGATTGTCCAGATGGAGTGTATATGGTGCGTCACTATTATTCAGACATGTGAGTAGCAAATGTATTTGTAAATCAGGTGTAAAAACAGATGACTTGAAAAAAACATTCTAAGCCAACCATTCAAATTATAATGTCCTTCAATTACCAAATAAAATGTACATTCAGTTAAAGAATTAATCGTGTGATTCATCATGATAGGAGATGGAGACTTCGATCCTTGATGATGAGGCATATTTCCCAAAAATAGTGGTAAATATACATTAATTTCCTCCATAAAAAAATTGCAAGCGTTCTCCGGATTCTCTATTAGAATCCGCAGCTGCGGCTGTCTTTCAGTGGGTGTTTCATTTGGGAGCTGGTCGGTACGATGATGATAGTGTGGTCCCTCATCAAATCGTATCAAATCATAAGAAAGATAACTCTCTGAAATTCATTCTGAATCAGCATCGATTATAGAGAGAGAATCCATATTCTATGGACAATCCTCACCATGACAGCGCGCACCGCTTAGCAATGTGCACAGCAGTCGTCTCATGCGTCATTGAATCTACTGAAAATCTATTCTTGAGAGAGAAAGGGATAACTAAAAAGTAGTCCACCAATGTGGCATTGAAACTGTCTAAGATACATGACTGAAGTGAAGTGGTCTTGCTAAAAATCAGGATCACAGGGCTTCTTTGGGACCACACTATTATCAATGTACCAGCTGGTCGTATGGAAAAAGATTGAATCTTCTTTTAATTCGCTGATTGATACTGTCGATAATGTAGCTTGTGTGCACATCTAAACCGTCGTTTGTCAGGCCTACATGCAAGGTTGGCATATTTTTTTAAATACGAATTTTTGTGGTTTCATAGGTCAAATGCTTCACTGTATAATTTGGATTTGTGCAAGACATTTGAGGGTACGTTATTGTTACTGATTTCAGTTAATGGGGAAATCATTTGACATCAAATATCAAATCGGATTTTCTGCTTAACCGGCATATGTTGTCCACCGTGCGAAAATGTGTTACGGATTAATTCGTGCTGTTGTAAATTATTGGGATGATAAAAGATACTAAGATAGTTAAAAATATCACCTGATTGATTCTTATAATAAAAGCTCAATCAAAACCTGTGTCATCTTACTATTTTTCAATTATGTTATATTCTGTATGCCCTATTCCTTCTCTTATGTGCGTCAAACACATTCAATACTTTTTGCAGCAAAAACTCTATTGTGCATTTCAGACCGCAATATCATTGTCTATCAAAGAGATATCATAAATGGGAACTGATTGAAACTGACCAAACCAGTACAATTGATGGTAGAGGAACAATTACGACAGTTCTGTAGGCTGACATCTGCTGATGAGGCGAGTCTTTAAATTATGTGATTCTTTGCCACTGCCTCCGAATGTTTTGGTTTTAGCAGCAGTGGGTTTTTCTGCTGTTAATCCTTGGAGCATTTCGTAGCAGGATGACTTCGATCAACAGTTATAATGTATAAATATGTAGGGCTATTCTTGTCACTGCCTCCGAATGTTTTGGCTTTAGCAGCATTGAGTTTTTCTGCTGTTAATCCTTGGAGCATTTCGCAGCAGGATGACTTCGATCAACAATATATTCAATTAATATCAACGGTAAATTTCATCAATGTTTGCTACGGCGTAGGTTAACTGTAGTTTTATCAATAGAATGTGAGCGGTCTGCGAACCCACTTTATGCGTCAAGATCAAACCCACAAGTTTTATGATGTGTAAAGTATACATGTTATAATTATAATGCAATATATTTACACATCGTTAGACTTAGTTTCATCTTGACTCATTAAGTGGATTCGCAGGATGCTCACATTTTATTGATAAAACTACAGTTCATCTACGATATATGCTGTGGCAAAATATTGGGGCATATCTAGAAAACATTCTAAAAATGTTTCAAGATAACATTTTCATAATATTCTCATGTATTGTCATTTGAACATATAACATTTTTTGGAATGTTTTTATAGCAAATTCACGACATTTTCTGAACAGTTTTAGAATGTTTTTTGTTGGGAATTCACGTAAGAGTTGTGTAAGATAATATCAGAGAGAAATTTGAGACATTTTATTAGAATTTTACCAAATAATTTGCTATTTGCTAAAAATTGGCAAATCATCAGCTATGTTAGATAAATATTTGATAAAATTTTAGTAGAAGTTTAGTAAAATGTTGTCAAGTATTTGCCAAATATTTAACAAAAGCATCTGGTGTGTTCGTCCCGGGAATCTCGTGGAGCATAAAATTCACAATAAATCTAATCTAGTTAAATATCACTCTATCAAACAAAAAATATTCACGACTGGTATTACGGAAAAAAGTTATTTGACAGTAGTATGTAATACATATATTTTTTGATATATGACTTAAAGCTCTACATACCAGAGGCATGAGAATAAGGATGAATTTGCATCGGGTCTCGTATATAAAACAGACCAACAACTCGTATTTCAGTGTAAAACAGCCAATCACAGATAGAATAGTTCGTATCGCTGCATATAAATCACATACGAAAGTAAGTGAGATGTGGTATGAAAAACATACCAGATCTCTGCATACAAACGATAATCTCGTATCAGATGTTAGTTTCAAATTGTATGCGATTTTGGTATATGTTTGTATGTAATTTTCGTATCCAGCGATTTGCAGTGTAGTTGTTTGCACATATATTAAGTGCGGCCGTGATTCTTTCGGCCTTCGAAATGAAATAGCGGCCGAAAAATGTAAATGGTTGCGCACCCCTGGCTTATGTGATCATATCCTAGTGTAACCTTGATGAACCTTGGAATTCGAAGCAACAGCGACTGTGTTATAGCACAATCAGTCTGCTTTATTCCCATCATTTAAGGTCGGGGATCCATGTCACATTCCTTCACTTAGTCGTGACTGAAATTTCAATAGTCACGGATACATCATGTGAAAATGACAGCTTTGCGTTCGCTGTCTGCTGTCAGAACACGAAAATATGCTAATGACTGAAGCGATAACATATAGGAAACGATTGATCTTATAGCGAAGAATAACTGCGTAATTACTGCGTTTATACATATGAAGTTGCTTCGTTGTTGTTACAGGAAAGTATGATTAATTAAGTAACCAGATCAGATGGTAATTATGACCGATCGATTGCTACAAACAAAGTACTATATATTGTGCTAGTATGAATTTAGTTATTCCTTGTGAATATGAGTTGGTGAGATTTTCTACACTTAGAAAGCCGAAGGCTACAATTATCATGGAACTGCTTATAGGAGACTAGATAAAGACATTATTGTTAGCAATGGATCTCCTAACCTTCGCCCAATACCGAAAATTTTATCTAGCTCCTGAACGAAGGAAGATACGAACTCCAAATTCTGGATAGCTTGTTTTCTTCGTATTCCACAGCTTTCAACTAATTTTGAATAACATCGTCTGCAAACTTTCGGCTTCAAAAAATTGAATGTAGGACTGCTTTGTCGAATTTTGCACTATTTTCACTTTAAATGTTTGTTGGGTGTCCATATATAATATTAAAGCCATTCGAAGGTATAGAAGAAATTCTTCTCGTGTCAATTTGAACAGAAAATAGTAATTTCCTTGTAGATTCTATTTTAACTTCAAGGATTTGAATTCAAATTGAAAATTATGAAATTTTTGTTATTGGACCGGATTACAAAATACAAACTTGCTAATATTTATTGGTATTTCTAATCTCAACCTTTTACTTCCTACATCTTTTTATCATGACATTCTGACTCCTGACGATTGGAGCTTTCATTTGGTGTATTCTGTTTTGACTTTGGTCAAATGGTTTCTTTGATAGGGCAAGAGATAATAACCAATGTAAAAACCGTCTTTTTGACCTTTAACCAACATTTGACCTCCACAACGACCTTGAATATCAAAATAATGATAACATTCTGACTCGTCATGGTGAGAGCTTTCTTTTAGTGTATTTTGTTTTGAATTTGGACCTCTAGTTACAGAAATAAGCAGGGGGTTTGTCAAAAACACCCCTGGGGCGAGAGCTAGCAAATTAAATCTTTCAGAAACAGATTCTGTCGTACTTGTGTGTCGCAATTGACATGGAAGATATTAATAGCTGTATTATTGACATTTCTGTCATACTTTGAGGCTGATGCTTGGATTTCAATTTTCATTTCTCGATTTCGTAATGGCGGTGAAATATTTTGGGGAATCGCGAAGTTGTAAAATTCTGAAAGGGTCGGCCAGAATATTCAAGTCCAGTTACAAGTTTGCTGTACCACTTCCAGTTCTTCTGCCCGAAAAAGCACGAGCGAAAGTGTCACTGTTTTACCCTGTAAGGTTGCTTTGTTCTCATCAACACGTTAAAAGAAAATTCAAATTTCTATTCCGAAGTTTTCAGAACATTTTCTCAAAATCAACTCATTCACTTGCTATGGACATTTGCGTTGTACATAAGAGTTGCATTGATATCGGGATATGAACAGAATGATAATGACTATTCAGGTCTGTTCCTATATTTCAACTGAGGATGCAATTCAACATCTAATAGCTCTGCTTCTGTTGCTGTCCTAATTTTCACCTCAATTTTTGTATCATTCATATCGCAGCATCACGCGCTGCTTGGTACATTGTCTGATCCAAACGTCATTCTATTGATGGATCACAAAAGTTTCTGTGCAAGTTTAAATTTGAAACTTATAGATCCAATTTCGATGCTGCTTTTGTGACTTCTTGTTACCATTCCCAGACAGACGTTTGAGTTCTCCAACAACTCTTCATTGTTTGCGTCCTCAACGAATTGCTACAGTTTCCCTTCAAAAAAATATATCTTCGCAATGGTTTGTTCTTTTCTCATGGTTTGCAGTGCTAGCCATAGAGTAGGGATATACAGGTAGAGTGTCGACTCAATAAAGTATCTGTATACAGGGAAAGTTTTATATCAAAAGATTCAGTTTTTGCGGAGATTACTTTCCTGTGGTCCAAAAAAATATTTGAGCACTTTTGAAAAAAGTCAAAATTTGCCAATTTATATAGGCCTAAAACCGAGATGACTCTCCTATATAAGTAGTATGAAACAAATTGGAGATCAAAAGGAATGAATATTTGCTAATAAGCATTCTAACAAAGCGGAAATCAAGCTGATTATCAAGGGAATTTTGTGAATTGTATTATAATGAAAGTCTTCATGAAAAAATCGTGATATTATTCGTGCTTTCTTCGCTGAAATTTCAAGTTTTTAATTCAATTTTCACCGGAATGATTTTATCACTCGATCACTAAATTCATGCTTCATTTCTGGAATCTGAATAGTGATGTGGAACCATTTACATCTTTCAAAGTTAAATAAAGTCATTGTCTTTGATTATGTGATTTTGATGTACCAGTGACAGGTTGCCTGTGATATGATCACGTACGCTTAAGAAAATACTCTTGAGGTTCAGCATGAAGGTAATAGGAACCCATCGAATTGCTAATTTAACAAACATTAAATCTCCAAGACTGTCATGATAATCTGTGAAATACTATCATTCCTTCTGCATTGCAATTCCGTTATAATTTCTGAAAAACTGCAAAAATATGCATATCACACATTTGGTGACAATATCACATGTATCTCCCTTGAGTTCATTTAATAAAATCGAAAGTGTTTACACATCGGGGATTTAATAAATGCGGAGTTACCACTCTACCCAATATACCTACTCTATGATACTAGCCTTTTAAATTTTCAATATTTGGGGACTAAAAACAGAGGCAATAGTCCTTCTATACATGGAATCATCGATTTGTGTGTGAAATGTAGTGATGAAAATTTTCCGTGGAAAATTATGGAAAAAATTGGAGAATTTGGAAAATATTGGAAAATTTTGAAAGTTTTAATTTTTTTGATAGGCCTTATAATTTGAGCGCTTCCACTGCCGAGGCAGCTGCGTACCAATAGATTGGGTCTAAAACTCTTGATTTCATCATTATTTCGATTAGAGCGATCGTAGCAATACGATATCCGTCCGCGGATTTTTGAACATTCCTTTGCCACCAGTGGCTTATACTAAATTGTTGGCATTCTTAATTATCACACAGACACGGTTTGGGATAACGTGAATCTTGCTTTACAATAGGGGTATAATTTCATACAAAGATCTGGAGCAAAAATAATGCACTTCATTTTGGAGTTTGCAAATTGTTAGCTTGAAAGTTAAGCTTTATTGTGCAGCGTTGATCAGAGTGATGCAATTTCTCCATGTGTTGATGAACATGTGATGAAGTATGAGCACACAGTCCACGCAGCATTCATGAGCGACCACGTTGGAAGATATGAAGACTGTAAACTCGTGAGATATTTGGAAACTAAAGGTATCTGTGATGAGTAAAAGAATATCTATGATATCTTCAAACTTCTGGCGCATTGTCCGATATCTTCGTTGAGGATACACATCCTCCATTTCTAGATCAGATGGTTCAGATAGTTCCAAATCGATTTCAGATCTGCTGAAATGAATTCAAGATATGGTCAAGATGAATTGGAGATCTCCAGTTGAATTAAAGATCTTTTCAAAGTTTAGCTTATGCCAGATATCTGAAATTCAGCTAGCGAAATGTGAAATCCATCTAATGTCGGAAATTCATTTGGAAAAATCTGATATAGACGTGGAAAAAGTGCAGTTTGTACCAAAAGTTAACATACAGTGATGATAGAGAAATTTTCGGACTTTGAATATTACATAGTCTTTTCAAACGACTATATAGTCTCCAAAACAAAGGAAAAAACGTCAATCACCGAAAAATAAATTTCAAAATTTTCCAATAGAAAACTTTCCAGAAAATTTTGAAAAAATTGGAAAATTTTCCACTTGCATCACTAGTGAAATGCAATTTATGAGCTGTAGAAGATTTTCTTTTTGTGTGCTGCATCTGTGAGATGATACATGATGATTCTACAGGCTCAATTGCATTCAAGTGAGATTCTTGAAGATTCTAAAGCCCCGTTCACACGATGACACTATCACCTTTTCCATTCTAATTAAAGTGTTGTTCCGTTCTACTTAAAACCTGTTCCAATCTATTAAAAAATGTTCTATTCAATTTAAAACCTGTTCCATTCAATTTAAAACATTCAGTTAAGAACGAGCTCTATTCTATTACTAGAACAAAATGACATAGAAACAATCAATGATATAATAATATTTCATGATATACTTATGTACAACATGGAATCTAATTAATAAAATAACACGGATACCAGTGGCGTCGTCTCCGTGCCTGTGAGGCCTTCGCTGCATACCCAAAAATAATTATTTGCGTTCATGAAACAAAGGTTCAAAAAGTTTTAATTTTTTGTTTTTGAGAGCATCTTTGCGTTTACAACTTTACATACACTTTACAGTTTCAAGTCACTACTCTTAAATACGTTCCGAGCGCCAGCGCTCAGCTGTTAACTGCAGAGATCTTCAAGCAGTCACACAATGCGCTGGGGATGTGTTCTCAGCAAATCACAGAGATTTGTGTGTTTGTGTGATATGTGGAGTGTGTGCGGTTACCTCGATCGTCTTCTCCCGATAGAAACGAAGAAGCAAATATATTGTAGCAATGCAAGAAAAGATCAATTTATAAATTCTTAGATTCAGATAGAGAGATGCGCAAATTTTCTCTATTCGTGGCTTCGGCAAATTTTGGAGAAGATGATGACGCGTTGAATCGTCGTGTCTGCGTTCACCAATGGCTGAATGTTGGATCGGAAGGTTAGAAGCCGCAGAAAGGAGATAGCGTTGAAGGTTCCATAATTTGATGTGGGATTCAGTCAGAGATAATGATTCAAGGCATATTTCGTCGCTATGTTGACGAAGGGGCGTATGAGCAAAATTTGACTTTTTGAGATAAGAACATATCCGGGGGTTTTCCGTGTCGGTCTTTTCAATGGTGACATTTTCAAGACTCGAATCTGAAGTGTTATATGAGTTTCAGAAACATGTTTAGGGCGTATGATCCCAAACTGTGCGAATTGTAATTTTACGGAGAGGCGTAAAACTCATACGCCTCTTTGTCAGCATAAAAATGAGAACTTTGTAATAATTCTCTATTTTACAACCAGACGTATAACTTATACGCCCATTCGTAGAATAAAATTTTCTTTCCTCAGCAGTACAGCTGGAATTTATTTGGGCGTATCTTTACATCAAAGACAATTTTTTGCTTGTTTAGTACAATTGAAGAAACGCTTAAGCGATTTTAATGGGTTGGTCATTAAGTTATATTTGTAGGAATCTAGCTGCTTCAGCTCAATTTGTGTTTTCCACCCAAGTACTTTCGCGATTCGTCGTATTGTATTTTCTTGGATGTGACATATGCCCCAGCAATGACCAAATTTTATATCGTCCTCGAGTCCCACTCGGTGCGTCAGTATCGGTAGTGTTGTTCATTGCTTCGAAAATAGTCTAGGTGTTAGGATTTCGTAATTCATTGTTGATGGCTGCCTACGTTAATGAAGGTGAGTTTTCTGTAAAGCATTGTCTAGTATTGGCTACGTTTAGGCTCAAAAATTCATGCTGACTTCCAAGCAGATATTAGTTTATATGTATAAGGCGAACTATTTTATAGTCTTTGTTGAATACAAGCCACAAACCTAAGTCAATGCACACTGTGCTTATGTAGCTAATTGGCCTGATGTAGAAACGGTAGAAGTATTTATTTATCGTTCAGTATATTTATAAACTCATCATGATAAGTAGGGAAGTTAGGTAAGACTGACTTATCTTACGATAAGTATATGCATGTAATGATGCACTTAAGTTCGAAAAGTAATTAAAGCGTCCCTGATATGCTTCAATATACAATACCTCCAGCCTTCTTCTCCAGATAAGGTAGAGCCTGATCTTCCAAAATAGTTTAGATATCAAAATATTACTGAAATAGTCCTTTGCCAAACAAACCGTGGCTTTGATTCAAGTTCTTGATGCATCATCTTGAAAAGTTGCTGCTGATAGGCCTACTACACATGCAAGCCGCTCAGCGCTTGTTACCTTTGTTAATTTCAAATTTTCTCTCGTCAGTACCTAGGCCATTTTTTGGCTATTTTTTGGTTGCCAAAAAATAGCACTGAACTACACTTAAATAGGCCTGAATAGGCATTCCTATTTCTCCTTTTATTGAAGTAATTATGACATTAACTGTCATTTCTTCTACCGAATATTACATTCCATATTGACATTTACTATTGTATCGTCACCTAGGCCTACTTATATCGTCATTGTATGCAATACGCTGCACAGCAAAAGACTGAGTGCACATTCAGAAAATTTCATAGAATTGCGGAACCTATTGGATGAGGCAGAATAGTCTAAAATTAGATCTATTTGAAAGCGCGTTGATACTGTGGCCCATGATATATAGGTATTTGCAGTATTGAATCTGTGAAGTTGTTGTGGACTTATATTTTCATATCGTTGCATTTTTTGCATAGTTGCTGCAGGCTTTTCCTCTTTCTGGATTTCGTCCGATGCTACAAATATATTTTCTGGGCCTACTATCATAGTCTAAGTATTCATTTCGACAGCATACGTTTTTAGAGGTGTCTGAAGTTTCTGAAA
Source organism: Prostheceraeus crozeri (assembly GCA_907163375.1). Lineage (NCBI taxonomy): Eukaryota > Metazoa > Platyhelminthes > Polycladida > Euryleptidae > Prostheceraeus > Prostheceraeus crozeri. The sequence goes on along the minus strand of CAJQUW010001534.1, from coordinate 64,156 downwards.
CTGACAAAATAAAATATCTAGCATTTTACATTTTTACGCATAGAATCTATTGTACAAGTATGCACATATGAAGGCATGGGCCTGTAATACTGAAGGGGGATTCTATTCTACAAATAGAGGAAGATAAGAATTTCCTGTTGTCGAGTTCGCCTTTAGATTATGAGAATAACTAGAAGAGTTACAGGACGACTGTTTCTTTCCCCCAACAAGAGGCTAGAAAATGTGATCCCACCAGAAACCAAAAGCGCTTGCGAATCTAGCAGAACTCAGGCGAGTTATTTTTAACTTGAAAACTGTTAAACAAATAGTCTACCGCTTAGTTCGACGATGGAACCTTGTTAAACAAATTACCATTGTTGCTTAATTTATCATTATTTATCTCTGCTTATTATTATCCGCGTTTGTTGTGGTTCGCAGTTTTGGAGTTAGCTCCGATTAACAGCATAAATTTTGCTTTCATGAAAATTGAAAAAACAGTGTGCTTCTGGATTATGTATTCTTGATTTTGGTAAATATCTTGGTGTTGATAACATAAAGTACGTTTTATCAAATTTCTGGTTCGCAGATCTGAGGCTAGATCGGGAAAGATATGGCTGGTTCTGAGTTTTGGCTAAAGTACATATTTTATATTTTAACAATCCCTGACTAATCAGATGTTGTACGTATGGGCATGAACATTCTTATTGAATACAATAGGAGTTTTTAGAAAATGGAAGTAGAGTTTGATGTTTGCGCGAGCCTTACCAAAAGACAAAGGAAGTGATCACAAAATACAGTCATGTTCACATGCCTCCACTCACTGAATCACATTATTGTCGGAAGAAAACGACACGAGAGTACTTTAAATCAAATTCAATAAAAAGACTCCATGTACATAAATGATACCGTAATTTTCCGCAATATTCCTGTACCAGCCATTGCATTTTCACAATTATGATGTCAACAAGCCTTTCTGTCAACAGACAATAGAAAGACTTCTGTGGATTAATGATACTTATCATTGAAGGACAGAAGATTCAAAACTGACAAATTTCTTCAATTGAATCATGATCATGTAGAACAATCAAATTCTAGGTCTAAAAATCGAAAAATACCTCCAATGTATTAATCCTAATCGCCACTTCTGATTTGATGACATGTACATCGGGATGCAGCATGATCCGCTACGATATTTCATTTCGCAAAAATCTCTCGCCTCATGAAAAAATATAAATCGTTATTTTGAGTCTCATCATTTGGCAGAACGTGGGAACTTCATCCAGTGTTGCAAGAGCTCTTACGAGACATATTGAGAGTACCATCTCAGTTGACGGCCATCATCTAAGGCTGTCGAACATCAACAAACATTTCACTAAATAGGGGCAGAGCCAGACATTTCATTTCTCAAACTTGCGGCAAGCCCGAAAACGAGTGGTGTGCGCGATTGCTATTTCATTACCAAGGCCTTTCAGGCAATAGCCTACAGGAGGCTATCTTCAGGCGAAATATCTATCGAGTCTCTCGTTCTCGGACTTTCCTCAAGTTTGATAATCAACAAATATTGCCAATATGTACAGTATGTGCATTGATGGCTTGTAATGGCTTGGTAAATCTCGGTATGTCGAAAATATAATGAGTGATCATGATATGCAAATTATCAATTGGAAAAAGGTGAAAATCCTGGAGTTGGAGTGAAAGAGCTTTTACAGCCAGGTTTCAAAATGTCACGAAGCGATGCAGTGTATTCAGTTCTGCAATTTGCCAATCAAGGTCAAAAATTGACAGTTGTCAAACCTGCTTGTGTTTACCAATCCATACTAAGAACTTCATCATCAAAATATGACGACCGTAAATTTCAGGTTCGGTGCCTGTTAAATAGGAATCAGGATCATAAGAGGTTTATGTAAGTCAATACCACATTACTGACGCAGGATGTTTGGTCCATATTTGACTTGATAGGTGATATCCAACCAATTTTCCAACTTGCATGTACATTTGGTGTTTTGTACACATGTATACGTGACTATCAGTGAAATTTGTAATGGATGTACATGTACACGTATTAACGTCCACAATTATCATCTTTTCACTGATTACCATGTGGTGACTTATTCTGATGCATAAGAATTGTCATGAAAAATTTCGATATATGTCCATAAAAAGCATAAATTCACCAAAAAATATTTTACAAAGAGGCGTATGATGGGCGTATGTGCTATTTCGCTCAAATTCTATGCTTACAAAAGGGTGTATACAATATACTAGTTTTAAAATCGCGATTACGTGTAATTAATGATTTCGTATTCAAAAATAAAGTTGATCAATCGATTTGAAATTCCCGAAATTACTTACATAATAAAAAATCAAGACAAAATGATGAATAATGATTAAGATATTGTACAACGAAATTGCCCAAAACTTTAAAACCGATTATCTCAAAACCATCTTTTTTGTCATACGCCCCTTCGTCAACATAGCGACGATTTGTGATATTATGTTTATGGTGTCGATTTCAACAGTGGTTATTTTCTATACCGGCCAGTCGTCCGAGGGATTATGCAGAAAACTCTAGCCACCGTACACGAAGTTTATGGCATTGAAATAAAAACTAAACCACTCTCAAGGGATAGAATATCAGGAGGAGCACAAAAACATTTTAGCAGCCCTAAATTTGAAACATGCAAGTGATTGACAAGCTATAGTAATCACAACAGAGTAGTCTTGCGTTGGTGAGAGCTTCCTCGAGAGTGAATGTTCTCTATAGTAATCTTACCAAGGTGATCAAGCGTCATGTGAGGAATCAACATCACATTTTCATTGTCATTTGACGTTTAAAATCTTGGGAAGACAAGAGTCGCGTTGACGAACAGTCAGCTTAGGATTGCATGCTTATGAGGCTGTTCAGAAAAAGAGGCAGTCACAGTGAATCACAATTCACATGCAGAATAGTCTACATTGGGTAGTCTATGGACTTCAGTGTACCTTTCATTTAAATATCAGCATCTATTTCTCACATCATTTCATTCTGTAGTCATGGATGCCAGCATGATTTGAAATTAAGTATTTATGAATTAAATTAACAATTATCAATTTATTATTATTATTAAATTAATAAATAAATAAATTATTTTTTACAGTTCATGCTATCTGCTGTAGAAATATGGGAATCCACTTTGGAGCGAAGGCCTATGGTCTCGGAGCACGCGACGCCACTGAATAATACCTCCTAATAAGAGGATCCTAAAAAAACAATAAACAGTGAAACATTTTATTCAGTGTTCATCAATTCACCAATGTATCATCGTGTTGTAAGTCTTGTCGGACCGGAGCGTTGACATCCACATTCGATAACTACATCATCACATTATCGGGTAAAATGAGTCATTCTTAGAAATCGAACAATAGCAAAAGTAAGAACCTTCAGATCGGTTTAGCGCGCCATCATCCCATACATCATACACGCACACACTTTTTAAGTGCGCGATTTACACGATGCTGAGATACCCGCTAGCTCAATTGGTATGAATAGCAGCAGATAATATCAAGTGCTGAGTTAGTTAGTCTATTTCATTTGGTAAAGTTTCTCGAAGTATACGAAGACGAAATCATGACTTCCCATGCTATGTCAACGTCAATAAGCTTCGGTGCATCTAACACAGACACTGGCACGAGTGAAGTGATGGAAAATCGTGGTGTTAAACCAGGTAGTCTAAGAAGCTATAAGAAAACTGATGGCATCGCTAAGCAACGAATACTCGATTAGCAATATGGTATTTAGCTACATTGGGTGACTGTCATATTAGCTTTGTAGTAGAATAGAGCTCGTTCATAACTGAATGTTTTAAATTGAATGGAACAGGTTTTGAATTGAATGGGACAGGTTTTAAACTGAATAGAACATTTTTAAATTGAATGGGACGACAGGCTTTAAACTCAATATAACATCTTCAAATAGAATGGAACAGTCTTTAAACTGAATAGAACAGGTTTTAAATTGAATGGGACAGGCTGTAAACTGAATAGAAAATTTTTAAATTGAATAGGACGACAGGCTTTAAACTCAATATAACATCTTCAAATAGAATGGAACAGTCTTTAAACTGAATAGAACAGGTTTTAAATTGAATGGGACAGGCTGTAAACTGAATAGAACATTTTTAAATTGAATGGGACAGGCTGTAAACTGAATAGAACATTTTTAAATTGAATGGGACAGGCTTTAAACTGAATAGAACATCTTCAAGTAAAATGGAACAGTCTTTAAACTGAATAGAACAGGTTTTAAATTGAATGGAACAGGTTTGAATAGAACGGAACAACTTTTAATTAGAATGGAAAAAGGTGTAGTGTTGTGACATTATAGTGCCGAGGCGCAGGACGAAATCTAGGCTAGATCAAATGTCGTGACACTAACCGTTCAGACCAAAGTGGTTCAGACGCTTAGTGAACAGTGTCGTGACATTGCTGCTAGTATTGCTTCTGTAAACTGAAAGCATCTCGTGAATGGATAGTTGTGCTCTTCACAATGGGATCCGAAACAGATCCAAAGGTAATCATGGTTTGACTATTGATGTCGAAGTGATTGAAAACTATAAACTGATACCTGGCTTGTGGCGTCAAGATGCTCCTCTGTTGGAGTGAGGCGCATTGCTTCGACGTAGATAAGAAATTTTCCGGAAAGTGCTCGTCAAAAGAGAAAGAGTTTAAACAATTACTTTTTGAGTGAAGGACAAGTATCATGGCAATGTCAAATGCTGACCACGGTTGGTTGATGTCGACAACCGACATTGATTACAGTGTTAACATAAAATTTGTTTATGATGAATTTAATAAAGTGCTCACCAAATTTGTTTCAGTTGCAGTGGATTCGAGGTCTTTATGAAGAAAGGTGCGCGCAAACGATAACCATTTATATGTATATATTTCCAATATAAATGATCCACTTGACTTGGATTTATTCACCTTTCGAAGGTATGTAGGTGCTCCGAATTGATCGAATTTTTGCTCGCACCTCTTTTAAGTTGGGAATATAGCAAGTGGTCATCAAAATTGATTCTGCCTCCTCACGCACTAAACAGTTTTTGTAATCTTCCCTAGATTTGTCCCAACGACACGGATGTTGCTCGTAGCACTCCAGAAAGAGCAGAATATCAGTCGACGTCATTTTAATTCGCTTCAGCTTCAAAAAATGATTGTCCTGACAATTTCATATCATTTCTACAGCACGCCTACGTCTTATTCGCGAGTTTTGTCTCTAATGTTATCATGTGAATAGTATCATCCCTCCTACGATCTTGTCGTCAAGCATAATCCGAAGCTATGACCATAGAAATAGTTTGTTTATCTGAAGTTGACTAGAATGAAAATTAACTCAAGGTCGCGGCACTTCCGGGGGAACTACGATGGAGCATGGAGAACCAATGAAGAGTTTAGAATTGGATATGTGACTAATTCTAATCCAATGACGCGGCCGTTGACAGGTGTATCTAACTGAAAATGCGTGAGATTTTTGTGCCGCTATTGTGTATAATATGAAGCTTTGCTTCAATTCTAGAGGTTTTGTTATCAATTTCTATGGCTATGACCGCCTAGGTTAGGTGTCAGGGTACTGATGCCCCATATCAAAAGATTTTGATACCTGGACATCGATGCCACGACACTAAATCTGAACTTCCCCGCGCCCTCACACTACCTCAGAAAATCAACTATCTATGAAAAAATAAATTAGCCAAGTCACATCACTAGTGTCATCGTGTGAAGGGCGCTTAGATTTGTTTGTAATGTGTGAACCAGGGCTGTGGAGCCGATGCGTTATCTCATTATTATATTCAATTTATGTATAACACATTACCACTATTCCTCTGATGATGGTTAGGCTGATGAAACTGAACTCGGAGTATCACACAGTATGTTGCAGGGTGCTATGCATAATAAAAATTTGACTGCGAGCACCGAGCAGAAATCCCATCTACTTTGCTAGCTTTCGAATGCGCGTGCGGTTTAATGTCACAGACAATAGAAAAGGGAGGTCAAAAGGCGCCTTTATTGAGACCGTCTCAGTCCTTTTTTATTGTTTACATATAAATCAGCATGATATCAACATAAAGTGTTGACAGACGGAAAAAATAATAATGAAAATTCTTGAAATCCACAGGTCTATGACATTTGGGGAAATATTATTACACGATACGGCTCTTGTGCAGTCCTCCCCCCCATTTTTTCTCTGGTCAAAAGATGCAGCACCATTGGATGTCCGTTTCAGCATCACCGGTTTGAGTGAAGCGTTCCGTGCTGTTGTAAAAATCTACGTGGGTAATTGCGATGTCATGGTCGCAAACTTCGTCAGCAAGTCAACATTGTAATTTGCCTTCGGGTTTTTCGCATTGAAATATACCCTTTGAATTTTGAAGTCAAAGGAAATTCATTGTGAATGAGATACCTTTAAAATAATAGGGCGCTACTAGAAGTGGCTGGGTCGCTTATTGCTATAGCCATGTGAGGACTTGTAGTCAGGTCATTCGTGTGAGTGTGAAGAGTTATCCCTCCAATCAAAATTGATCAAATTGAATAATCGATTGTTTTGAAAAATGTAGGTGGGGGACTGCACAAGAGCCTACAATACAATCTAAGGAAATTGGCATTGTCACACATGCCAGTAGCTTCTGCCCGTAGCCATACCGATAGATGATAGCCTACATAGTAACCGTATTAGATTTAAGACATTGCGCAAGAAATGTAGCTACATTATCTTTGCTGACTGAACTGGAAATGTGTACATAAATGACTGGCGACTAGTAGTAAGCAAGTGACAAATACTGGATAGCGCAAGATGGCCGCCGTCGTGGCTGCGTCCCCCCCCCCTCTGGCACGGCAGAGTGTCGTGGTCGGCCGCCGTGGTGCTTCGTGTCTGAGTCCCCCCCCCCTCTGGAACGACAGAGGTTGTGGTCTGTCGTGGTGTGCCGGCCGGGTGGGTCCACGTTCACAACATGTTCGCTGACGTCCCCCCCCCCTCTGCAACGACAGAGTGTGAGACTCGGGTGCGTGGGTCCGACCGCCTGGTGGACGTGGGCGACCGTCTAGGTTGACGTGGGCGACCGCCAGGATTAGTCTTGAGGCTATAGTGTGTGATGTTTTTGGTGCAATCTGCTGAATGTTGGGTTGTAAAATGGGTTGTTTCGAGTGGAAGGAGTGGTCGGATGAGAAAACGGAGGTCAGATTCGGATTCAGCGTGAAATTCTGCATCGGTAGGGTGAGTTTCAAGGCAATCGGCGAGAAAAACTGTTTCTTCAAAATTTTGACATAGAATGTGGGACGTTTTGGTGTGTAGCGCCCAAACGAAGCATCGGATGAGAAAACGGAGTCCAGATTCGGAATCTACGTGAAATTTTGGGTTAGGAAGGATGTTTCCAGCGAAATCGGAGAGAAAAAATTTTCGGCTGACGTCCCCCCCCCCCCCCCCTCTGGACAGCTTGCTTCGATTTTGGCTTCTAGTGGACGGATTTTGTCGTGCGATAGCTCGTTTGAAAGCTAAGAGTGAGACAAATTCAGTGAAACAATCGGCTTGTTCCTATCTGTCTTCGTTCAAAAGTTAGAGCGGTTACAAGATTTTAGGTCGGAGCTCGCTTACCTGAAAAAATCCTAAGTGTCAGAGTGACTTTGTATGGGTAAAATTTTGAAAATTTTCCAAAGTGTGGAATTTCGACCTGGGACCGTCACCAAAACATTTTTCATCAAATTTCGCTGACGTCCCCCCCCCCCCTCGTTCGGACAAAATTTCTTGAAACAAACTTTGGTTAAGGTCCCAGGTCAAAATTCGGAAGTTTTAAATTTTTCAAAATTTTCACCACACTGGAGCTCTCACACTTAGGAATTTTTTCACTTGTGGCATGTTACATGGACATGTGCTGGCGGACCAACTTCCCGTGGTCATATGAGAATGGTTCAGGTGTCATATTGTAAAGAATGATGAGACAAATCGTTTGCAACAAACCGGATGTCGCTACGATGAATACTTTCGGAGATAGAGCCATTTTAAGTTTTCTTCCGAGCATATATAAACCCCCGACAACGTAAGTCTGATCACTTCATCGAAAGACGAGGTAAGCGACGGTCGTCGCTCTGAGCTCCCGATATCGGGTGCAAAGGACTCTATCTTTTGAAGTAGGCAAGCTATCTTGCTACTTCAAAGTTTGTATGATAGAGTTTGATAGTGTCTTTACTACTGATAAAATTTTTTAAAAGTAGTATGAGTAGTAAAATGCGGAATTTTTTAAAAATTCTTAATTTTCACTTTTTTCAAAGTTTTAACATATAGACTAAGGTTTTCAAGTATCCTGAGTTCAAATCTGCTATCAGATTTGAAATTTAACTAAGTCTAAGGCAGCTTTGAGGGGTTAGATCCCAGCTACTGATCACTACCTTTGACTCGGCGTTCCTGTTACCACTTCGGGGCAGTGACAATGATGTCTTCAGCTGTAAAGAGCGGGTATCGGGGAAGATCTCTCACTTCCCTAGTGATCGGTACAAGGCCTTCGGGCTGTCGACGGGATCGAGTGCCACTCACTACACTCTTTAGGAATATGACTGTACTACATGATTCCAAACTTATACAAATTTCATTATCTTACAGCTAACGATAAATCAGGCATGGCCAACGACAAAAATCGAAAATTTCACATCAAAATGTGTGTGTGCGGTCGTATAAATCGCAGTGCGGACGCCAAGGCTCACGTCAAGAAGGCGGGCACCGGCCACATGATTGTCTTGAATAGGGTTGCGTGCGTGAAGTGTAGAGTGCTGAAGGGTGGTGAGGATGAGGCGCGTTTCTACAGAGTGCATGGTGAGTGTGTGGTGGTTTAGTGACTGATTTGAGGTTTACGCAGTTGATTGTGGAAGAGAGGGAGCGAATGTTGGCGAATGTTGCGAATGTTGTTGAGAATGTTGTTGAGAATGTTGTTGAGAATGTTGTTGAGAATGATGAGTTGGCGAGAGCGGTTGCGTCGTTGGAGGGTGAGATTGAGCAGCGGAAGAGAGTGCTTGAGAGTGATGATGAGGATGATGTGGATTTAGATAGGGAGCGTGTGAGGAAGCGTGTGAGGAAGTTGAGCTCTTCGTCATCGGAGGTGTCCGACATCGTCATCACCGACCCCCCGAAGAGCTCATCTTCCCCAAAAGTGAAGAGTGGTGGGATTCGTGTGCAGTCGGCGAGGTGGTTGAAGGATGAAGAGAAGAGACATGTTTCGCAGCAGATGGCGCATGAGTTGTTAGTGAATAAGTTTGAGAGTTTGAAGAAAGTGAAGGATGAAGTTGTGAAGGAGTTGGATGAGTTGAAAAAGAAGGATTTGAAGTCGAAGGAGGTGGCGGATGAAAACATTAGAATGAGGCGTTGTGTGACTGATTTGAAGAATAAGACGCGAGAGTTGGAAGAGAAGAATGATGCGTGTGAGAAGAGGGCGAGTGCTGCGGAGAGAAGAATGAGAGATGCAGAGGCGAAGTTTGAGGAGATGATGAAGGAGATGAGTGTGTTGAGAGCGAGGAATGTTGAGTTGGAGAGGACTGTGGCTCGGCGGGGTGATGAGAGGCAGGCGTGTGAGAAGTTGGAGCGCATGAGGGATGAGTGGGAACGTGTGAATGAGGATCGCTTGTTTGAATTCCACATCCCTATTCGGGACAATCATTTGGCCGGCGAAGTATTAGTAAATAAAAGCCTCGACGAGTCCATCCTATGTTACAACGGTCATCCGAGCAAGAAGTGTCTGCATGCCAGCCTGAGAATGCGCGGCCATCTCCATAAATTTTCAATCAGGAAGCCCGCGAGACTGCCTAAGGATGACTAACTTGGTAAGTGAAAAAGTAAATAAGATAGTATATCCTATTCTAACACATATCATTTTCATTGCAGATCTTTGCCCGCCTTCACCACCCCATCAATTTACTCCCGAGAACGAACCATCGGCTCTCTTAAGGGCCACCTAGGGGCAAGACATGATAGAACCTCCACGCGGTTTGCCCTGGGCAGTCTTCGGACTGGCGAATACTATCATTAAGTTGAATCTGCTATCAGTCAACTTGAACATTATGCAGTCGATTGCTATCCCTGAAGCATTCTGATTCGCTGTTGAGCAATTCATTGTTGAAAACCCTATATAAGCCAGAAGATTGTAGCGCTTCTCATTCAATTTGAAGTCACGATGGAAGCGACATCTGCCGACAACATTCCCGTCTTCACCGATGAAGACAACGGCATTCCCAACTTCATCATCCTCGACGAGTGGGATGAAGAGGATGAGAAGAAGGGGAAGATCAAGAAGATCATTTGGACGGATGGGGTGTGGACTCCTAAAACCACCCGCATCCGAAAGGTGCCAGATGCACCACCACGGCTGAGGCGGTATAGGGTTTATGACAACCTAAGCGTCATACCCATTGACTATTCCAGTCAATAGTCAAATTCACGTCCCCGAGAACGAACCATCGGCTCTCTTAAGGGCCACCATGGGGCAAGACATGATAGAACCTCCTCGCGGTTTGCCCTGGGCAGTCTTCGGACTGGCGAATACTATCATTAAGTTGAATCTGCTATCAGTCAACTTGAACGTTGCAAATGAAGTTCGGTGTAATACTTCCTTTCGACGGGCGTTCCTGTAAAGGGCGGCGGTGAAACCCGTAGCTATGCATACCGCAAGGGACATTCGGCAATGGTCAATCTTGTTAAACCTCTCTGCGTCATGTTTGCAAGTGATTGCCTCTGTCTCAACGTAGTATGCATTCGCGCCAGGGCGACATTTAGCCAACTGTCGAAGGTTGCCTAAAACTTTCCATTGCATACGTTATGAGAACCATGAGTTCTACCTGTCTCTATCAATGAGACGAATTGATGAATGGAATGAAATGGGAGGACACTCACGCGCCACACGCAACATAACACACTTCTCTCTTCCGTAGTCTAACAAGCTCTTTACACATGGATCGCAGTCGATTGCTATCCCTGTATCAGAAGTGTAAGCTATCTTAATTTATTTGACACTATTTTATCTACCATCATCGTCCATATGAAATGTTTTTAGATTTACAAGTTAGACTAAGCGTGCTACTATTTCCAAATGAAAAAGTATACATGGTTAAATCATCCACTTAAGCCCATCCATAGTCTAACAAGCTCTTTACACATGGATCGCAGTCGATTGCTATCCCTGTATCAGAAGTGTAAGCTATCTTAATTTATTTGACACTATTTTATCTACCATCATCGTCCATATGAAATGTTTTTAGATTTACAAGTTAGACTAAGCGTGCTACTATTTCCAAATGAAAAAGTATACATGGTTAAATTATTCACTAAAACCCCATTCAAGTAAGTCAGTATGAAAGCAAAGATAATACGAAATAAACATTTATTATGGCATGTATTTCAAAAGGTCTTCATCGTCAATATCGTCCCAGAGTCTGGCTTCACATAGATTACAAAAACAGTTGAGCTGCTTTAAACGTTCTTCTGCAGCGTCCCTCACTTTCTCAATGTACGCCCACTCCGCCACGGTTCGCGGTTGGGAGTTAGGGGTGTACCACTCCCATATTTGATGCAAGTGCGACTTGCTGGTCATCTCCATCACCCCTTCGGCATCATATTGTAAATATTTCCACCGTATGCCTGTTAGGTCGGGCAACTCCTCTTCATCCTCCTCCGATAATGATAACTTTCGTATATTGTCGAGATTGTATGTCTTCTCCACCTTCGCCTTTCTTGGTGCATTTGGTGTAACGAGCACCTTTGCTGATGTATATGGAGAGGAGAACTCCAATGCGGTATTTGGTGTTGTTGGAGGACTTGTCATGTTGTCTTTGAAATGCTGACTTTGAATAATGATAACTTTAACATTTTTCCTATTCTTAAGTATACACAAGCAGCCAATCAGAATGAACATCCAATGAATAAAGAGGATGAAAGTATATAAGCAAAGTGACATCCGTGTCATTTCACTCTGTCTTTGAGACGTATAAGTGAAGTGTTCTCTAGCGAATTCTGCTATTATTTGAGGTGTACAAGTGAATTCCAAATTTGAGACGTATTAATTGAGTGAAGTCTCTATCTTTTTGAAGCATCAACCTTAAACTTGATTTCATTGAAATGGTAAGTTGAAGATTTCCTCTCTCATCTCCCTCAAACGTGTGGTTAATAGCATCTTCCTCAATTTCAGGCATCAACTTCATCACCAACGCCCTCCCTTCTCGAGGAAAGTTTAGAGTTATTGAGTCAAGGTAGGTTGTAACACTACACTGAGACTTGAACAGAGATGAAAGAATGATTTCTCTTTCAGGTGATGTGAGTTCCAGCTCAGGACTCTCGCGGCAAGGCAACGAGTGGGAATGTGCCGACTGCGGACATATGTTTACAAGGAAGCACAGTCTCCTTCGACACATCAAACAACGTGTGTGTCAACGCAAAGCGGCATCAATCTCCGGAGGTGAAGTTGATTCTGACGATGACATCTCCTTTCCTTGCGATTTGTGCCCTCTTTCTTTTGATAGTCACTTTCAACGATCTTCGCACAGACTTCAACACACGCATGCAAATGATCACTACACCAACGGTACCTCTACCATCTCCCTCATTAATGTTTCACATAATAATTTAGTACGCGACTACTGCATGGAGTCCAATACTCAAATAGTAGATTTTCCTGAGTGGCTCCTTCAAAATTCTAACATTATCGAAGCGCTCTTCAATAATTTAGACAATTTTAGAATGAAGGCGCTCATCTACCTTAAACTAAAATATATTAAGATAGATTTTCAAACGGGTCAAGTGACGGAGAGAATACAGTTTCATGTTCCTTCCTCTTCCGCAACCGAAGTTGTAGACTGCGAGTCTTGGCTAAATTTTCACATTCAATGTTTAAAATCAAATGTAGATAAATTCAATCAGCGCGACAGCGCTCTCATTTTTGATGGTGTGGACTCAGCCATGTTCAAAATTTCCCTATTAGAAAGTCATGCAGCTCGAGGCACATTTAAACTACCAAAAACGTTGTATAATAAGAAAGCTGTCATCAATGTCGATTGTACATCACAGTGTTTCAAATATGCAGTCCTATCCATCCTTCACTATAATGATATCAACGCGAATCGAAATCATACCTATAGCTATAGACAGTGGGAGGATGAACTAGACTTTGAAGGTTGTGATAGTAACAACATGAAAATCAAAGATGTAGAAACGTTCGAAAAACATAATAAGATTAAAATTGTCGTTCACGTGTGGGAGAAGGGGTTGAAGGGTGCCCGCTATAATTCGCGTTCGAGTTGTTATGAACGTACAGTAAACCTGTTATTAGTAAAACAGGATGATAGTGAGGAATGGCACTACTGCGGTATTCCCAAAATCTCTCGCTTATACCACCACTTAGAAAACTCTAGTAGAGAGTTATATTACTGCGACAGATGTATTCGCCACTTTAGGAGGAAAACTAAATTTGAAACTCATTACGAATGGTGTAAGCGAGGTAAATTACAAATGGAACGCATGCCCAAAGATAAAATCTTTTCACATAGGGATAATGGTGACGAATTAAGTCCCCTGCGTGTCATTTACGCAGACATCGAATGCTATATCGATGATAACATCCACAAGCCAGCAGCCATATCCTGCTATGAAGTATGGCATGACCACTTTAGGAATAGACAAAACAAAATGCATACTTGGCAAGGTGAAGATTGCATTTCAAAATTTCTAGAATTTCTCGATAAAGCTGCTAAATTTCAACAATCATATGATTCCCAATTGCAGCGTAAGTCACTACATATGTCAGATGAAGACAAACAAAAATTTGAAAGTTGCACATCCTGTCCTAAATGTCATAAAACGTTTGATGACGATAAAATTAAGAAAGTGCGTGATCATGATCACATCACTGGTATATTTAGAAACGCACTCTGCTCCAAATGTAACTTTTCACTTAGGTTGAGACGTCGTGTACTACCCGTCATTTTTCATAACTTTAAGGGCTATGACAGTCATATGCTCATAAAAGGAGGGTTGAGCCAGATGAAATCGTGGCAGTTCAATGTAATAGCACAAACGAGAGAAAAATTCATGGCAATGACAGCAAAAGTACCAGTAGATAAAACTAAAGAAAATAAGATAGTCTTCTTCGAAATAAAATTTTTAGATTCATTTCAATTCATGTCAGCGTCACTAGCTTCTCTCGTTCGAAATCTCAAGTTTCTTCCCCATAGTCAAACTTTGAAGAAACACTATCCAAACTTAACAGATGACATGATCACTCGCAAAGGAGTCTTTCCTTATGCGTATTTTAGCTCAATGTCTAAACTAAATGAAACAACCCTTCCTTCCATTGACAAATTCAAAAACGATTTGACGGGTGAAGATTGTCCAGTAGAGGACTATGAACATGCTCAAGAGGCATGGACAAAATTTGATTGTAAAACGTTTGGCGATTATATGATCGCTTACTTAGAATTAGATGTCATTTTGCTGGCTGATGTCTTTCAGGAATTTCGACGAGTGGCATTAGAAGAAGACAAATTAGATCCTGTCCACTTTGTCAGTCTACCAGCCATGTCCTTTAAATCAGCCTTTAAAATGACTGGTGAGACCATTCATCTCTTACAAGACCCCGAGATGTATAACATATTTGAGCGCGGAATACGCGGTGGTCTCACATTTGTGAATAAACATCACATAAAATCTGAAACAGTAGGTAATGATCATATCCACCTAAAGTACTACGACCAAAATAATTTATATGGCAGTTCACTGTCTAAACCACTACCTCATTCCGAGTTTAGTTGGTTAAATCAAGATGAGCTTGTGTATTACTCCAACCCTTCAAACATACTGAAGATTCCAGATGAAGGTGATTGGGGATATTATTTTGAAGTGGATTTGATTTATCCAAATAGCATTAAAAATAAAACTGCTGATTTCCCACTCGCACCTGAATCTGGTGAAGTGACTGAAGATATGTTTTCACCATTCATGTCACAATTTCATAATAACTTAATAGAGTGTGGACAGCCAAGGTACAAACCATGCCGCAAACTTTTACTCACCCAATATGATAAGAAAAATTATCTCGTACACTTCTGCATATTAAAATTCTATTTAGAAATGGGCATGCTTCTAAAGTCAGTTCACCGCATTATCAAATTTAGACAGAAAGCCTTCCTCAAACCCTACATAGATAGTAACAGTCAAAAACGTGCACTCGCCCAAAATAATTTTGAAAAGGATTTTTATAAATATAAGAATAACAGTCTATTCGGAAAGACCATGGAGGATGTTAGAAAACGTATGAATTACAAACTAGTCGTTGATGAACAAAAATATCACAAATTGACCTCATCACCTCTTTTCATTGATAGAGACATCATCGATCAGGATCTTGTAGGTGTTAAAATGATTAAATCAGAAGTTGAGTTGTGTAAGCCCATCTATATTGGCCAAGCTGTACTAGATTACTCTAAGCTTGAAATGTACCAACTCTTTTATAAAATACTAAAACCATGTCCTCTCGTAAAAGAGGTTCGTTTGTTGGGTGGTGATACAGATAGTTTCTTCTTAGGTATTACCACTCAAAAAGATTTAAATTTTAATGAAGTAGGTAAGTCATTAGAAAAATATTTCGACACATCTAACTACAATCCCACTCATCCACTCTATTCCATACAGAATAAAGCCAAACTTGGTTGCTTTAAGGATGAAACAGCAGGAAAGGAAATAGATGAAATGATTCTCCTCCGCCCTAAAATGTATTCCATGAAATTAAAAGAATGTGCAGATAGTATTAAGCGTGCTAAAGGAATATCAAAATCAATTGTCCAAAAAATGAAACATCGGTCCTATAAGAAGGCCTATAAAAATAAAAATATAACGTTTGTCAATATGACAATCTTAAAATCACAAATTCATACTGTAAAAACGTACACATTTAAGAAACGAGCGCTTTCAGCATGGGAGGATAAGAGGTGTTGGATAGGACATAACACATCTCTTCCACATGGACATCCTGATACAAACATACCTCCACCCAAAAGAATAAAACTCACGCTACCACATTCAGGAGATGTATTGACATAATCAACTTTAACTCAGTATTTTGATGTTGCTTTCTATAGATATACATGGTTGTTTTATGTATCACATGAGATCGTTTCTTCCTTGTGAATATATGCCTACAGTCAGCCCATTCCCCCTATATCTGTGAAAAGACTTTTTCATATACATATTTTTATTTCAATAAACATATCACAATGACTTCACTTTGTTTTCCGAAACACTAACGTTATGAGGGATTTAGTATCTTTCACATGGATGCACTCTTGTAAACCATTGGTAATTTTGATAGCAATAGAGGGTATAGTTTGTTTGACGACGGGATGATAGAAAATAGATTCAAACATCTTCTCGACTATTCCATATGAAGCGTCTTTATCATGAATGAAATCACGTAAAATGTATTCTTTTTTCTCGCCAACAGAAATAGGTAGAATCAAATCACTTTGAATGTAAAGGTGCTGTTCATGTTTATCAAGTGTCATTGGTGTTTCTATACCAATCGTATGCGCAGCATTAAACACAGTTTGTAGCATTGAAAAACCAAAGAGTTTTTTCAAATTTTTACTCAATTGACATTGAATGTCATCACCCAGTTTCAGAACAACGCGTTGATTTTCAATTGAAAACGAAATGTGGTGTGTCTTTACATCATATTTACTTTTCATCACATGCTTCAACTTCTGTTGTATATAAGGATTTACTACATGAATGAAGCTTTCAACTGTATGATATAGACGCGGCATTATATTGATAGCAACTTTAGATTCTTCATAAGACTGGTAAATTTTCTTGATTCGATCGCCATAGATGTCCACCCACCATTCATCATTAACTGAATCAGCTTTAGTGTGATATTCATGAGAAGCATACACCACACCGCTTCCAATAATAGGTGTATAATGTCTTACAAAATGACGCAAGGTTGGAGAGAAATAAACTGTAAGTTTGTCATTATATTTCTGAATAACCAACTTATTTTTGTCCGCCATAATTTTCTCTCCATACTTCTTACCCACAGTCTCATTCCATCGTTTTACTAACTCAATAAGTGATAAAGGTTGAACACCACGCTTTTTCAAAATGATGCGTTCTTCGCATTCTACAACATCTTCATCAAATATTTTAAATCTATAATGAAATTTGTTGATTCGATTTGAATAAACTTTTCTAACATTTGCAGTAGCAATTGACGTTAGATGTAGTCCATGACCAAAACCGAGATGCGGATAGAATTCACTATCCAACCTCAGCGTAAGACCTTTAGTAAAAGAATGAAAGCGGAGGAACTGTCTCCCACTCCAATGATAGATAGTAAACTCATAAGCTTTCTGATTTTTATTCTTCATGATGGAAGTATTACCACTGTTGAATGCCTTAATAATTTTCTCATTCCCAAATGGCTCATAAGAATCTGATTTTATCTGAATCCATTCATAGTTCCACTTTCCATCTGATGTTAAATTGTATGGGAACTGGAATGCATTATTCATCGTTATTCCATCATGGGTGCGAGGAGTCAATATCATTTCTTCCAAATCATTCACATTCTGAATATTGCTATCATAGCAAATACTAGAAACGCCAACCTCCCATTCACCTTCTAAATGCAGTGGCCGATTTAATTCTACTCGATAGTCTGATGGTTTATTTTTGGGAAATTTATTCATAGAAGCATTACTGGGCAAGTAGATTAGAAACGAGTCCTTATTTTCACTTTCCATATTATTCACATTGGAAAAATATATTAGCATACGTTTGCATTAACTCTTCATTCGGAAATGGAGTGTGATACTTGTCACAGCATCTTTATGAAAAGGAATTAACGCACCAGCATCGTCATAAATGGCAATATCAATTTGTGGGATGTAGTTTGATTTCAGCTTTGTATAATGCACTTTCTTGAAAGTATGCTCAGATAAAATACTGCAGCTCTTTGGCTGGTATGGTATCATTGCTAGCAATGGAGCTTCAACATCTCCCACACGTACATCTTCACCAATATTGGAATATATCTGAAAATAGTTAATACGACGCGATAGCGACATGTCTGCGCTAGCTTTGGTTACAGTACCACTTTTAAAGATATTTTGGTCAAAACCCAAAATGTCCATTAGAGTTTTATCCATAATTAGTTCAATACCTTTTCCACTTATAGTGAGAGACAAAGTACCTTCTTTTTCAGAAAATGAAATATGTTGGTCATTAATCACTTCATTTAAATAATCTACAACCAATTTAACTGAAGTAATGATGCGAGGCATCAACACTCTTGTTTCATGTAAGATACCACCGAAAGGCTCTACACACTTTCTGTATAAAGATACGGTCCATTCTGTATCAAATTGATTTGACCTTTCACATGGTAAATGTTGCATATTAAATTTTCCATGAACAGCTGCAGAATGATGTCGCAAGAACTGATGAAAATCTTTTGAACAAACTAATACTAGATCATCATCATTTAATTTACTTATTGCAATATGATTAGATGATTTAATATAAGTCAATGTTGCCACTTGTTTACCATCAACTCGAAGGAGATAATTAAATTTCTTCAATAATGTTTCAGGAGTCATGTTTGTCTTTCTTGGCTTAATCACAATCTTCTTCACCAACGTCTTCTCATTTTTTGGAATAAGATCTACATAATAAGCTTCCTCTCGATATATTAACTGTTTATGAGCACTTATGTGGTAATTAACGTTAAAATTATCATAGGTTGTCAAGGCGCTAGCGAGGTAACCTAAATCATTTCTTAAACTTGGACTTAAACCAACAATCCAATCTTTCTCAACTACATGATGTATATAAGTATAATCATCATTGTGTGGAGTAAATTGGGCAATATGTTTACACGCTTTATTCAAGAAATCATATATAAACTTTTTACATGATAAGAGATCTTTCTTTGGCCACTGTGGAATGTATACTCGGCAGCCCTTTTCACATTGGTAAGCAGCTGTACGTCTCATATTAATAGTCATCACCTCATGATCAAAAGTATAGACACAGTTGCTATAAACAAGTTGAGTGACACCCACTTCCCAATTCCCATTTAGCTGTTGTGCATGATCAATGGGAGTAGAAAAGAGTGCGGCTCGATTACTAGTAAATCTCTTTGTAGCCGCATTGCTAAGCAAAATATGATAAAACGACATTTTTATATTGCTAATCTGCAACTTTGCATAACATCATGAAGACTTGGATTTTGGACTCTCTACAATATATCAGAGTTGATCGTGATGGAAACGTACATTTCAAAAATTCTCATGGTCATACATCAAGAGGAATTACATTAACATGGCGACAATTTGTCAACCTCAATGATATCATGAGGGATTTGGAATATTTTGAAACATTAAGATTCATCTCCTTGGGTGATCAAGTTTGGCTTCAACATTACAGAAATGAAATTCAAATCTACCATTCTCATTCCGCAAACTGTTTCTCATTTCGCAAATACAATTGGGAGAAGTATAGAAGATACATACATCGCTCCATCATGACATTTATTCGTCGTGAGTTCATCGCCCTACTATGCAAATCTTAATCAGACATGACTATCACGCACCATGAGTTGGAAATTAGATTCCCTACAACGTATTGAAACGGATCATGATCGAAACGTCTATTTCAAAGATTCAACTGGAAATGTGAGAAGAGAGTTTGCTTTATCTTATCGCCATTTTCAATCTCTACATCATATCATGAAGGATTTAAAATACTTCTATATGAAAAGACATTCACGTATTGGAAATCGCATCTGGTTGCGCGTCAACAATCGGCGAATTCAACTCTATCATTCCCAACTTCATACTAACTTCACATTTCATCAAGGTAGTTGGGAAAAGTATAAAAGGAAGGTACATCGCTCAATTTACTCATTCTTTCATCATGAAGCGCCATCGCTACACCATCGTCAACATTCTCCGCCGCTTCAGACTCTACACCAAAATCGATCTCACAACATTACACCAACAGCTTCCAAACAGCAAGTATTACCCGGGCCGTCCTCAAATGTTAGTGGTGAAGATGAACAATTCACGGAATCTTCAACTCTTCCCAAATGGGACTGTACAGATTCTCGGCGCCCTTTCTCATTCATCGGCGCAGTCAATGCGCTTAGAGCTACAAAGACTACTACGTCGGATATGGAAGAGGGAGAGGTGTGTGATGTCGAATCTGACTGTGGACAATATGGTGATCTCTACTCAATTGAGTGACAGTCTATCATTTTTGAAGATTCGTACCAGCAGTTACAGTTTGTGTTATGAACCCGAACTTTTTCCTGCAGCTCTCATTAGTTGTTGGTTACCTGTGCATGTGGCAATCTTTCATAATAGTAAAGTGATCATTACTGGACTAAAATCTCATGTACAAGCAAATATGATCCTAGACTATCTCATTGAGTATGTACGTACCCAGCGGATTGTAAAATAAAAAACAATTTTTCCAACATGATGTTTTTATTTCAAATCATGATAGAACTTACAAATCATTTTTTCATTAGAGGATGGATTACATGAAAAGTTTTGAATAACAGATGCAAATCGAGATACATGTAAACGTTTTAAGATGAAGTACAGTACAAAAGCACCACACGTTGATGAAAGTGGATGTTGTAGTATGCGTTCATTTCGCTGATATTGACGCGTATGTTTTCTCAACCACTGCTGTGTTGGTATATTTGGAGGTTGAGCAAGAGAGTCAAATAGTTCACCACGTCGGTCTTCTCCAATAAAGATCGCTTTCCAATGCTCACCGCCTAAATTCTGTGAATGAGTGTTTAGCACAATAAAGATGGGATAGTGATTTACTGCAGGTGGTAAGGTATCGAGTGAATAGACATTATCGAAAGCTTTCAACGTCGCTTCGTCTGCATTACGCTGCACTTTAGTCTTAATATCGTCAGCAGTCAACCAACTCATTAACGATTATACTGAAGAATCACGTCACGATACTTTGTAATTTCAATATTTGAATCGAAGACTGCATAAATTAATACATTGATCGTCTCAGGTAGTGTTCTTTTGAACGTCAAATCCAAACGAATATTATGAGGCACGTTCGCTTGACGATAGGGTGCACTAATATCGCTGTCAGCAGTCAAATCAAATGCATAAATAGTATATCCACTCTTAAACTCTTTCATAGTCAGTCCGTTGGTGTCATCCGTATTGTAAAAGCCAAAGACATCCATAAAATCAACATAACTGCGCATAAATTGATCCGAAGCAAAATCTGGTTTGTAGGGTGGACCAGGATGACTCACACCATTTACACGTAAAGCAATTTCACTTAACTGATTGTGTTTAAAATTGAAAGGATTCTTCTTTATATTACCATTAAATGCATCATTTTCAACCATTGCCACCATGAGGAGCTTCGGTGCTTCTGATGGAAAGAGGCCATCTTTCATGAAACTCTTTTGATCTTTCGGAATTGTAAAGGTGAGAAGCTTTGTATGCTGAATGGGGTAAATGGCATTTTGGCGGTTAAGGCCTTCAGCATGCCCTCTAATGACACTTGGATTCGGTACTACTCGACGAATGTAAAGTGCAATATCTTCCACATGAATTCTAAAATTGTCAACTTTAGCAAATGCATTCAGCGCAAATTCAGGCTTATTCAATGTCAGCTTGAGTCGCATGCTGGTATTACACAGTAAAAACTTTGACTGTCTAAAGAAGTCTAAATTCAGCGGACCATATAGCTGACATACTCTACTATCTTTAATCATAGCAGATCGCTTTACAAAGCCACTGTTTGTTTCAACATCAAATTTTCCTGCTTCATCTCTGTACCATCCCATGGCTTCCATATGACTTTTTTGTGCTGCTGGATGAAACTGTGATACATGATTGAAATATGATTTATAGGGATAATCGCTTTGACCACCTTCCACCTGCTGCTCTCCAATCGTTAGAGAAACATCACGAAGTAATGTAGTCAATGGTAAATTGTTCAGTCCAACTTTATGTGCATCGTCAATAGCAGTTCCATCTGCTTGCTGAATTCTAAACCTCAAATCAAGCATCGCATAACTCAAATCTATGTAGTCATCACTACCACCAGGAATAACAAATTCAATGGGGCCAGCATTCTCAGCTGTTCGAGGATGATAATCTACAATACTTGAACTAAGAATATCTGTCTGTATGGCTTGTTGATCGAACAAACAAAAACCGGAAGTTTTACACTCCATGATTAGAAGTTATAGCAGCGTCGTCGTTTAGCGCCTGATGAATGATTAGAGCCTCTGCGACGTTTGCGTGAATGCCTTTTGACTGAAGATCGCACCTTACCAGCTCCGCGATGTTTCCTCCTTCCTTTATTCATTCGTTTAGGTGATTTCTTTCCTTGAGTAACACCAGCAATGGTCTGCTTCAATGTTTTTAAACCGCGTTCCTTCCCACGATTCAACAAACTGCTCTTAAAACTTCTACCTCTGGAAAGATCACTAGCAACATCACCAGCAAAGCCAACGGCATTACTTAAAACATTTCGTTTCAAAGATCTACCGACATTGGATATGAGAGGTGCTACAACAGATTTCAGTGCACCAAGTATGCTACCTCCACGTTGGCGGCGAGCGCCGATGTAAATTTGTCCTCCACCACTTACATAGGAGGGTCGTGAATAAAATGAGGCAGTTGGATTCATAGCTCAAACCCTAAACATTGTTAGTTACAACTTTGCATGAATCACTGTCGATCACTTAGATGAAAGATGTCGGCACGACGCATCCAAGAGTTCATACTTGAAGGATAACCAGTCCATTTAACAAGACACCATTCTTCACCTTGCCGTTTTTTACATCGAATGATTTTCTCTACCAAATATGTTTCACTTTCAGTGACTACCTCAATCTCATCGCGGTAAAAGCTACCCTCAATTTCTTCATTATCGTAATCTTTCAACTTGTAGGTGGTCGGAGAGTCTTTTTGATTAATCCTTGATACTGTAAATACCTCCTCTGTCCAATTCGGGAGGTACCCTTTAGCAAAAACACTTTTCACTTTTGAGATACGAACTTTATCGCCAATTTTCACATCACTTTTCACATGAGTGCGTTTACGTTGGAATGATTCGCGCACTTTATCTACATTGTCAGCATTTACATCTACTGGTCTGAGTCCAATAGAACGATGGATAGAGTGATTGTAGGCATGGAGTGTATCTTGTAGAACCTTTGTCCAATTTTGTGTCAAGTTGGCAGTAAAATGTCGCCACAAACGATTTTTTAATGTGCGATTAAAACGTTCAACGAGTGCAGCTTTATAAGCGCTCTTTACACTAAACAACTCAATGTCATGCCTCTCAAATAATCTTGTCACATGCTGATTTTCAAACTCTTTTCCTTGATCACTCTGAATTCTTTTTGGAATGCGACCTTCTCGAAAAATTGTTTGGAATGCTTTTGCTACTCCTTTCCCTTCTTTAGTTTTTAAAGGTTGAGCCCACGCATAACGCGAGAAAATATCAATGACGGTTAAAATAAAATTATTACCCGAGTTATGTTTTGAAATGGAGGCAACATCACACAAATCTGCTTGCCACTGTTCATCGATGTCATGAACAATATAATGGCGGGTGCGGTACTTCTTTTTCGCTTGTTTGTGGAGTGTATAGGTAGCCTGACCCTTTAACCATCGTTTCACTTGTGATTGTGGAAGACCACTCGCTTTTGATAATTTCTTGATAGATGCAAATCCTGCCGGATGTTTTACATCATAATAGATTGACTTCAAACGTTCAGTCGATGACGGCTGACTCTTTTTCCTCCTTCTCATCTTTTTTCTTTCTTGCCTTTCTACATTTACAACAACTGCAGCATTTAGCGGTTTTGCGATCGTGTTCACATTGCTTAGGGGTTTCATTATGAGAGCTGGCGCAGCAAGTGCAAGTGACAACGACATTCACCTCTGGCGGCTCATTACATGGCAAGCAACACATCTGCTTCATATTAATAGTCTGAGAACATGTATTTCCTAGGAGGAGCTGTTTTACGTTTTCCTTTTACCAGTTTTAGTGGCGATACAGATCTACGTCGAGTTCTTCCCCTTGTTTGCTTAGTGAGTGTGGGAGGGGATGTAGCAGGTGACGTCTTAAACCAATTTGTTGGCATTTTCATCGCCTGAAGCATTGGAGTAGTAGCCACTGTTGAATCAAGTTCTTTCAATGTCTCATTATTTAAAGCAAATTTTGGCACATTATGCTTTTTCAATAGTTTAAGAAAGTATGACCAACCAGGTGGAACATAGCCCTGACGGCGCTTTCTACGTGTCGCATACTGAATCAAGTCTTCATAACGTGAAGCATCAATCACTTTATTTTCATCTGTAATGATTTCTCCTCTATCATTTACATTGAGATGGGGTTCAATACTGTTGAAAAGAGATATGGCATGTGCGCGAGATGCTAAAGGTGTAGCAGTCGATACAGAGTCACGCATCTTATTCTTCAAGTTTTTCAATTGCTCAACAGTTTCCGATTGTAATAATACAGCACGATGTGGATCTTTGATGTGAACATTTTGCTGATAATCTATTTCTTTCCTATACATTTGATTTGCAAGAGGTTGCTTTACTTGCTGCATGGCAGTCAATTGTACATATTCCTCCTGAGGAATAACAATCATGCGAGAATAAGAACTCATAGTTTGTAGATAATCATGGGAGTTTTCAAAATATCACTTCGAAATCTAAATTCTTCCGGACACTCTTGCGTAAAGTCAATGAATAAGTAACCGTATGGTTTTTCAGTAGCTGCTTGAAAAATTTCAATTAAGGCTTTTGATCCTCTGGGTGCAACTTGTCGCGCTAAAATTTCAAATTGACTTTTATCTCGCGGATTCTTGAAAATAGCATAATAGTGTGTATTCAGGTTTCGTGTACGAGCTTCTTTTCCATCAGGAAACAAATTTTGTGTAATATAGATGATAAAACACCTTTTATGGTGTGCTGCGCGAGTGAACATATCTGTAACATCTTTTGAATTCTTACTTTCTTTTAATAAATCATCCAATACAACAACATCATTAGACTGAAGTTTATCCACTGGAATAATTCCTTCATGTCGAATAAAGTTGCGACTTTGCAATTCCTGAAACAGCGACGGTTGATAAATACCATAACACCAAATCACTCGATTGATAGGTTCCTTAAACAACTCCCTTCTTTTATCCAATAAATTCAGCGTGAAAACAGTTTTACCTGCATGAGATGGACCTGATACAGTCAGAACTTTATCACATTGAAGTCTGAAATCCATTTTATTACTTTGAGACTCAACATTTGCATAATTAACGCTTAGAGCCAAAGATATTTCCCAATAGGTTGCCCACGGCAGGAGCTATCATTGGAAGTATTGCTGAAAGGAAACCGCCCTTTTGTGTTAGAGTTTTCCTCTTTCTTTGAAGGGCGACTTTAGGATTGGAGATGAAACGCAATTTCGTAGCATATCGCTTAAGTAACTTTCGTTGTTTTGGCGCTAATTTCTTCGTCCTCAACTTCCTCACATGAGAAATAATTTCACAAATGAATTTATCGTTAGCATGTCGTATAGCATTGTATCGCTGATTTGCTTTCATTCGTCGGAGAGCTTGAATGGCTGAAGAAAACTTTTGACTTTTACGTTTCGTCATTTTACGTTTCGCCATTTTCCGTGTTAGTCTTTGCTAAAACCTATCTTTACCACATTTGCATAGGTACTAACTATTGCGACATAAGTGACACTCGAAATGAGCAATGTCACAGTGGTTACATTGGCAAAGTTGAATGCAATTACGTATGAAACAGCGTTGACAAAAAGCATGCTTACATCTCTTGAAGATGCGCTTTTCATTTCCATCCTTTCGCTTACATACATCGCAACACATAGTTTCACCGTTACTGATGTCTATAGCAAGTCTTTTTGAAGATATGAATTTGCTAGCCTTTTCTAAATAATAGACGCATGTACAGAAGGAATATACTTCGAGAGTGAGCAGACATAGCTCGAAAACCAGTTGTGCTACAATCAAGTACCACTGCATTTTCAATTTTTCTTTATGGAAAGTTGAATGTGAATATCTGAAATCGCTTCAATCACTAGACTGCTACCATGATGGTTAAATGCGTTAAGACGTTCAGCAATTTTTATCATATGTCTTTTAAAAAATTCTTGGGGGTGATCTACCACTTCCATTGAATAAGAAGCAAAATGGAAAGAGCGACTTTCCACCTCTTCCTTTCCAAAATGACTAAACTTAATTTTCGCAACTAATCGCGCCATGATAATGCTATCAGAGAATGTATTCATTAACTCTAGAAATAGAGTGCTAGCATCATCGACCACTGCTTCGATGTCGGTCTCATCTTTATGAAATTTTATCACATAATCTTGAACAGCTCCTTTTAAACTTTGCCTATGAAAACGTAATGTTCCGCAGTCGTTTGAGAAAGACATGATCGCCCTTTATCTAACCCATCCATTGCATGAAAACAACAACTCTTCTCATAGTAACATTTATTGAATAATGGTAACAAGCATGCATTATAAATCAATGGTTTGAAAGAGATAAAATAGATACAGCTGGTAACTATCATACAGCGAGCAATGATAACCATACAGGACTTTGGCAGTGTTGAGGTAAGGAGGAAAGAAGCATTGGTTATGAACGTAGCTACTACAACGAACAGACAAAATAGGAACACACAAATCCTTAAAACGTTTTGTGACTTCATGATAATGTTGATTCACTCTACTATCCCAAGGTGGGAGCAAAATATCATCAATGATTAGATTGGGAAATACTTTCCTCTCCTTACCAGGATTATTACAAAAGATGCGTATAACATTGAAAGCAGCTAACCATCGTTTAAAGTCAATAAGAAGAGCACTCTCACAAGAAAAGCCATAGTCTTGCAAATATTTCAGATTAAGTCCATGAATGTGTTTTCTCGCCCATTGATCAACATTGGGATCGCAGTTGGCATGTTGATGATAGACACTAACAATCTGATATGTCCAATTGTTCATAGCAATAGCACTGAGCTCCTGTACAGGTTCACCCTCACAATCCATAAAAATGATGATAGAAGCCTAAAACGGAAATTTACACATCTAAGGAAACGTTCTATAACATATTACAAAATGAAGAATTACATCGATGCTTTTCACGACAAAATACACAAATGATATGATGGCAACGAAGAAGTAAAATGTATCTAATAAGACCACGTCTACGACACTCAAAGCACATAAGCGAATTGTCATAGGGTAGAGTTAGGAAAGGACTAGCAATTCTCCTTCTTTGATTTGCGTTTTGATGTAGCATTCTTCTCCGACTTGCGCTTCGTACCACTGCTGTTAAGGATTTGATCAATTATGTCGTCCACGTTGGGTGGTTTCGGAATATATAGGATGGATTCCATATGCATGGAGAGAGAGGCTATTTTATTATCCTTGTGTCGACCATAATATAGCCCATTCACTTTGAAAAGGATATCCCAAGTACCTTCTCCGAGCTCATCACATCTGATGGGTATTGAATGATCTCCCTCCTTCTTATAGTAAGTACACCAATGTGATACCGGTAGGCAAATGTGATTACCATCCCAAATCTTTCTATAGGGAGTATCCTTGTCATCTCTCGCCTTCCACTCTTGAGCAAGAGGAGTAGGAATGTCCATATTTAATGTCACGTACTCCTCAATAATATCAAGTTGGTGGCGAATGTACGGACTCACGGGGATCAGTATGTAGTCCCCATACTGATTGTGCATTATCTTGACATCCGTGGAAGGGAGCATTCCCGTTTGGAGTACTACGCTATGATCATCATAACGCAAGGCTTGTTTAAATTTACGCTGTAGCGGTGTAGGATTATGTACCTTGGATGTTTCTTCCACTGGCCTCAGTTGTAGATGATCTGACCGTAGCGAACCTTGTAACGTTTGACCGCCATTTTGTCCTACTAGTGCAGCAGATGGAGTAGATGCCTGAAAATGAAAAAAGATTGTATTAAGTTTACGTTCAAGGGAGGAGAGGGAGGGAAGTAGCGACTTACCATTTTAGTTGGATAATAGAACAGGGAACTAGAGAGAGAAAATGTGCGTCCGTCACTCGTGTGATTCAACGATGGAATGATTCTCACTGTGGAAGGCTCGCTATTTATAAAGAAATGCTTGATTCTCATTGGATGATGATCCTCATTGGACAATAACATCAAGTTGATTCCAAATCTGGCATCCGTTTACCAATCCGATAGTTCGTTTTGAAGCTACAGCCCAAAACGTCCCAAATTCTAACTCTGTCGTTTTTCACCAATGTCCCAAAATCTTAAATGGCGTCTCACATGTAAACGAAGGCAGATACGAACAAGCCGATTGTTTCACTGAATTTGTCTCACTCTTAGCTTTCAAACGAGCTATCGCACGACAAAATCCGTCCACTAGAAGCCAAAATCGAAGCAAGCTGTCCAGAGGGGGGGGGGGAGGTCAGTGAAATTTGATGAAAAATGTTTTGGTGACGGTCCCAGGTCGAAATTCCACACTTTGGAAAATTTTCAAAATTTTACCCATACAAAGTCACTCTGACACTTAGGATTTTTTCAGGTAAGCGAGCTCCGACCTAAAATCTTGTAACCGCTCTAACTTTTGAACGAAGACAGATAGGAACAAGCCGATTGTTTCACTGAATTTGTCTCACTCTTAGCTTTCAAACGAGCTATCGCACGACAAAATCCGTCCACTGGAAGCAAGCTGTCCAGAGGGGGGGGGGGGACGTCAGCCGAAAATTTTTTCTCTCCGATTTCGCTGGAAACATCCTTCCTAACCCAAAATTTCACGTAGATTCCGAATCTGGCCTCCGTTTTCTCATCCGATGCTTCGTTTGGGCGCTACACACCAAAAACATCACACACTATAGCCTCAAGACTAATCCTGGCGGTCGCCCACGTCAACCTAGACGGTCGCCCACGTCCACCAGGCGGTCGGACCCACGCACCCGAGTCTCACACTCTGTCGTTGCAGAGGGGGGGGGGACGTCAGCGAACATGTTGTGAACGTGGACCCACCCGGCCGGCACACCACGACAGACCACAACCTCTGTCGTTCCAGAGGGGGGGGGGGGACTCAGACACGAAGCACCACGGCGGCCGACCACGACACTCTGCCGTGCCAGAGGGGGGGGGGACGCAGCCACGACGGCGGCCATCTTGCGCTATCCAGTATTTGTCACTTGCTTACTACTGCGACTTGTCTCTAGGAATCTACAATCATCTAGTTAGCATGCATATAACAAGTCCTCAAATTAATGGATTTTGGAGAATACGTTGTCAATATGGAAATTAGTCTTACGAAACATATGCAATAAAAAAATATTACACATGTGTGTAAATATATAATAAATATAATACAAAAGAAGGCGGCAACTGCAAAGAAAGATATCGTGGAGGACAGATCATTGGTATACTTAAAATACATATCTTTAGATTTCAAATGACTGAATTTTTTTATGATGCTAATTAATAACTTTCAAAATTCTAGATTTATATCAAAGCTCAAACTATCGGAGCCGGAGCCTTTGTGATAAATCGGCTCCGGCTCCGGCTCCGACCAAAACCATCGGCTCCTTAAGGCTCCGGCTCGGCTCCGGCTCCACAGCCCTGGTGTGAACATACACAAAAGTGCTGTTTAGATGTGCAATATGTGAAAGATAGAAAGTTTGCACGTCGGTGAAATTATATCAGAACTTGCGCTTCGACGATTGGTGTAAAACATAGATAATCGTCGAAGTGCAAGTTCTGGTGTAGGTAGTAAGTTGTTTAACTGAAATCTTTGATTAGCATTGCATTATTGCATTCAAACATTCGCGACTGTATTCGATATCTACGGTAGAATAATGATTACATGATTTATAGATTCACATTGATAAGATACTGCACTTATATGCTAACATGTGTTCATAGAAAGATATCGTACAGAATGTAAAATTGGCAAAATTCAAACTGTAGTAAATAAAACTTGCAATTTTCCTCATGATCACGCTTGTTCTCTGGTGAAGATACAACAAGAAATGACAATCGAAATGATAAAGTTACAGAGACGTAAAATGATTAGAGCTAACATCAGTCTACATGTTACAGTCTAACATCCTTTTACATGTATATTCATTTAGCTATTTCATCAAAGAATCGATGACTGATGTTAGTTCTAATCATTTTACGTCTCTGTGACTTTATCATTTCGATTGTCATTTCTTGTTGTATCGTCACCAGAGAACAAGCGTGATCATGAGGAAAATTGCAAGTTTTTATTTACTACAGTTTATTTTCAAAATTGCGCCAACCACCAAGTTATTTAAAATTCAAACTTTCGAACCCTGAGACAAGAAATGCTCATATTTTCATGGCGTGGGTAAATAATAAAGAAAACAGATTAGAAGAGCCTAATTGGACATTCGGCTCTCGCATGGTCAGATTTCGAGAAAAGGTAGGATTTTTCATGAGGAGAAAGTGGAAAATGCGGTGTCAAATTTCTAAATGTACGTTCACACTTGAGAGCTGAAAGTTAAGACAAATCCTGCCCCTCATTCTCTCAAACCACTCCTAAAATTAGCGGTGCAGGTAGAAGTGACCTGATATCTGTTGAGAGCTTCCATTATAGCTGCTCTCAGAACCCGGTCACACTATACTATCGTCTATCAGCAAATAATTTTAAGATTGTTTCTATTTTTGCTAGCGCTTCGAAGTGTGGTCAGATTTGAGAGCTGACTATCAGACATTCGATCAGTGGTCGCGATGTATAGAGCAGTCGAACAGTCACTGCAAACACTTCACTTTCTTTAAATTTCAGAGCAGAAAAATATGGCCAACGCGATTCGTACTTTTCATTTGTGCCCATACCTTTCACTTTTCTTTGATCTTCATTGAGCTGGTTTCGCAGGTTATGAGGTTTATGCTGTATTTCTTCAACATAGCTGTTCAGCTCAGCTGAAATTGTCTGAAAGACAACTCTGGTCGTGTCGCTCCTCTTTAATCAATCCCAGCATTCTTCGCTTGATGTGTCCCACAGACAATCATGGTTATCATACAGTGCGATTAGAAATTCAGTTAATTTGAATATCTGAATGACAAACTAGAAGCTGCTGCAAATTCTGGTGTATATTGATAAATAGGCCTATACCGGTAGGGTAGAGTGGGGTACGACGCCTCCTCTAAGCAAAAATGACTATCAAGGAACTTATTGGACATATTTATGCCAGATTCTTATCGACTGTACTGTAAAAACAGGTTCTTCTGCTCCCTGGACTTTTATTGCAGGATAAGAAAACTAAAATAAAAAACAAGTGACTGCTAAAATCAGACGTTTCGGATCACAAAGACATACCTACTGATGGGCAGCTGGTGAACACGACAATGAGAAAATTCAGTCATTATATACAGCGATTGATGTTCATCAGCTCATCTTTTCTATTCAATTCACGCTTTAAGAAATCAATACAGTTCGCTTCAGAAATTCTAGTGCGTACAGGATCGGTCTGACTGTCAAGAAAATCAATGGTAAAATCAGTAATGGTCATCAAAGACCAGATTCTACCGTAAAGGCAATTCTGAACTTTAAATGAATAAGGTCAATACGTTAATAGTGATGAATCAATGGAATGTTTGTCAAAACCATAGAGTAGGTATATATAGGTAGAGTGTCGACTCAAAAAAGTATCTGTATAGTGAAAATATTTGTATGAAAAGATTCAGTTTCTTGGGGAGATTACGTCCCCGTGGTCCAAAAAATTATTTGAGCAGTTTTGAAAAAGTCAAAATTTTGCCAATGTAAATAGTACTTCCGAGATGACTCCCCTATATAAGCAGTTTGAAACAAGTTGGATATCAAAAAGTATGAATTTTTGCTCACAAGCATCAGGGGCGTCGGAACGATTTTTTAATAGGGGTAGCAAATTTTTTAGCCAATGAAATCATAGCTGAAAGATAGCTCAAATAATTTACAAAAGTGTGTTGAACATGAACATAGTATAATTTGTGTTAATGTGTACCATTAAAACTCGGATATTTCAAAGTTCATATTCAGAACTACAGTAGACTTACATTAATAGACTTCGTGGTATTTGTCGTATTGGCAATTGGCATTCACCTCGTAATGCTTAATCGTGTATTAAAGGATGTAGAATGCGGTTGCAGTTCAAGCACTCAACAGTCAACCTGCGCAATTTGCTACCTGTTTGATAGTTTGTTAATGTACTATATTCCTAGTATATTTCTTCAGAAATTCTCTTACAAGTCCACTTTTCTTGTTCTATAGCTCATTCACAGCGATATTTTCTCTCTCTTTAGCTTTTATGTGTAAATATTTATGATCCAATACTACATGCAGTGTTTCATCAAACTGAAGGATTACTTTATGCTAATGAAGCAAAATAATGTGATTATAGCCTATACAAAAAAGTTTCAAGATTCATAGCGATTTATGTACATAAACAGTCGGTGAAAGAGCACAGTTCACGACGATAGTTCATAAAGGATGAGAGTGATGCGCGATTTCGAACGCGGATTGACTATTGGACAATATTTGTCAATGAATAGCAGAGGGAATTGCGTCATTTTCATGATAACAATAAGCAATAAGTAGCACGAGCCGACTATGAATGAACAGTGGTTACTGAGGTCGGTTAGTTAGCTGAAGATGTAGAGTGACGTCATCGTCAGTCAATCTGAGACAGTACACTGAGCATTTATTGATGGTGCGTTACTCGCTCGCTATCAGTTCGATAAGAAAACTAAGCAACACTGTCTGTGATATTTGGTGTTTGAAATGTGTTGTCACTCAGTCTGGCAATGACTGTTCAAGCAAGCCATTGACCACCTGCAGAAAAGGACAATCACAGCTTTCAGTAGACCGAGGTTTATGCTAGCTTACTATAAATTTGAGCTAATCCCGATATCCCGAGATAGAATTTTGGGATTTGGTTAAAATCCCAAGATTTGGTCGAGGTTGCAAGCTCTAGTGAAAGACCTTATCTCAAATTCTCAGACCCCATTTCATTTGTATAACGGAATCATGGCGAAATAGTACCATTCCTGATTCACTTGTCTCATTGCCATCATTTTTCTGTTTAGAGCTGATCGATGTGATCGAGTGGGTGGAGGAGTTTGTATCTATGTCAACAACTCAATTAAAGTGCAAAGACTAGAACTTGAAAGTCATCCTACATTTTTTGAGTCTCTTTTATTGTTTTTCCCAACCTTTGAACTAATTTTGCTTTGTATGTATATTCCCCCAAATCTCAATGTTCAATCATTATCTGATGTAGAAAATTATACCATTGCAAGCCTTGATAAATACTTATGTCTGGGATACGGCCCCAATTCTGTTGTATGTGGTGACTTTAATAATGTACCTATTCATGATATGAGTTCTAAATTGGGTTCAACTCAGATTGTGTCTACACCAACCCTGGGAACAATATTTTGGACTATGTTTTGATGAGTGACTACCTAGTTCCGATGTATCAGTGTGAAGTTGGATCACCGATTGGATCTTCTGATCACAATACGATTTTTTGTCGTGTTAAGTCTGATGTTAATGATAATCAACTGGAATCTTTCAAAACTGTATATGACTTGAAATCGAGTAATATTATGTCGTTTGTTACATCCCTTGAAAATGTTAATTGGAATGAAATCTATAAACCATTTTATAGCCCTGAAGAGAAATGTAAGATTTTTCATGAGGTTGTAAATTTGTGTCTCGTTGAAAATATTAAAACTAAAACAGTACCTTTTTCTGCCCATGAAAAACCATGGATGACTTCTGCTATCAAAGACTTAATAAATCAGAGATGGACTGCATTTAGAACCAAGAATTTCCCTTTGTATTGCCACCTGAGAGACAAGGTGAAACAAGAAATACAAAAAGCAAACTTTTACTGGGGAAATCGATCAAAAGGTTCTGCCAAACAATTATGGAGCGTTACGAACAATGTAACTGGCAGGCGTAAAGATGACTCTTTGAAAAATGTCCTGAACAACTTCTCATCCGTACAAAGTGCTACAGATCACATTAATGACGTTTTCTCTTCCTATTTTCTTCCGACCGGTTCTCATGACCAGATCTGTAATGATAACGTTTTTCCTGTTGAACATTATATTGATGTGGATGAAGTAGTGAAAGAATTGAGGAATTTGAATCCTAACAAAGCTTTTGGTTTGGATCTAATCCCAAAGGTTCTCTACAAAGCAGCCTCTAACCAGCTTGCAACTCCTCTAACACACGTTTTCAATGTTTGTTATCAAAATGGATATTTTCCAACTTTATGGAAATATGCCCACATTGCGCCGATCCCGAAGACAACCCGACCCACAGTAACAGACTTACGCCCGATTTCTCTTCTTCCGGTACCAGGTAGAATTTTTGAGAAGATCATCGGAAATCTTTTTCGTGAAAGGTTTGAAGAATCAGCTGGAGTTTATCAGCATGGTGCAAAACGAGAAGCATCGACAACAACTGCATCTATTATGTTGCATGATACAGTGACATCTCTCCTTGATCTTGACACTATATCAGGCGTTCAAATTCTGGCCTATGATTTGTTAAAGGCATTTGATCGATTAGATCACGGTATTATTTTAGAACGTTTTTTTCAATGTAATTTCCCACCTCATTTTATTAAATTTATATCATCATATTTGTCGAAAAGGTCTCAAAGCGTACGTATTCATTCTGTAGTGAGTAAAGTTGTCTCTGTAACATCAGGAGTATCTCAGGGGTCCTTCCTCGGCCCACTTCTTTTCAATCTTGTTACGGGTAGTTTAGAGACTGTATACCCTATAAACTCAATTGTCCAATATATTGATGACGTGACTATTTGTATACCACTTTTCAAAAACTGTGAGAATAACCACGTTTGTGAGGAAAATCATAATGTTTTTGAATGGGCGACTAAGTTGAATTTAACAATAAACACTCGCAAATGTAAATCAATCGTTATTAAGAATACACCTGATTGTATTCCATTTTCTCTTATAGATTTTCAATTTGTTGATTCACATAAGATACTTGGGGTTATTTGGAGCTGTGATCTGCGATGGAATCTCCATTTTGATTATGTCCGTAAGATCTTTGTTCAAAGACTACATTGTCTTCGAGTTTTAAAAAATTTTCTGTCCAAAGATGAATTGTTCTGCATATATAATGGTTTACTACGATCCATTTTGGAGTACTGTACACCTCTCTTTATTGCTATGCCCACTTTTTTGTCTGATGAAATTGAAAAACTTCAACGCCGAGCACACAGAATCATCTGTGGTTTTGAATGTTCTTGTGGCTGTTTGGAGCCTATAAGTGTTAGAAGACTGAACTCAGCGTCCAAACTTTTCAGAAAGTGCTCTTTCCCATTACATCCGTTACATTCAATCTTCCCAAGTGTTAGTGAACGTTCTGGTAGACTGATTGTTCCATTGTGCCGAACATCTCGACGCCTCAATTCTTTTATGATGTTTATGTCAGTTTACTTCATGCACGAACGTAATGTTAATTTTTGGTGATTTATATAATTTTTGCTATGTTAAATTTGTCATTTATGATTTTCATTCATTTTCAAATATACACATTTCTCTCTCTCTCACACAAAAAATCAGTCAACTAGTCGTATGATGGATATTTCTTCTAATTCTTTCAAGAATTAAAGTTAGGTAATCTAACTACAAATGAACTACAATTCAGTCATATAAAGCTTACCATTGATTTTTATTGCTTTCCTTGATCTTGATGGCCCAAGCATCGCGACTGAAAAGACAGTTTCGAAAACAGAATTCCGCATTCTTGCTATTAGGAGAGAGATCTTGGATGTGTTCTTCTTCTCAACGGTATCATAATTAATAAGAAGGTCCAACGTTGCATTTGATTGATTAATTGACAAAGTTTCGAGATAGATGACAAGCATGCATTCCTGAATCCTCATCTACCTGCTTACAGGAATTTTCCGATGTCTTGTGCATCGGAATTTCAGGGGTAGCAAATGACATACTTTGCTACCCCTACTCAAATTTAGGGGTAGCGGCTGCTACCCCTGCTACCCCGGTTCCGACGCCCCTGACAAGCATCCTAACTAAGCGAAAATTATACTGATGATCAAGGAAATCTAATGAACGGCATCAGAATGGAAGTCTTCATGAAAAAGTCGAGATCTTATTGTGCTGTCGTGGCTGAAATATCATATTTTTAATTCAATTTTCATCGTCATGAATTTATGATTCACTAAATAAGTGTTTCACTTCTTGAATCTGAATGGTGATGTGGACCCAATTACATCTTTCAAAGTTAATTGAAATCATTGACTTTGATTCTGTTATTTTACTCTATCAGTGGCAGGTTGCTTTTGATATGATCACGTTTAACAAGATTCTCTGAGGCTCAGCATGAAAGCAATAGCAGGTCATCGACTTGCTAATTTAACGAACCTGACCTTTTCAAGGCTGTCATGACACGGAGGATCTGTAAAATACCATCATTTCTTCTGCATTACTATCAGGATCACTCAATTCCGTGGCAATGTGTAATAAATTGCATAAATGTGCATATCTCACATTCGGTAACAATAACAACTATATCCCCCTCGAGTTCATTTAATAAAATCGAAAGTGTATACACATTGGGGATTTAATAAATGCGGAGTTGCCACTCTACCTAATGTACTTACCAGTGGCGTCGCGTGCTCCCAGACCATAGGCCTTCACTCGGCATTGGAATACTATTTCTATACCAAACACTTTATGTTGCAACATTAATTTTCATGAATTTAAATGGATTTTTAATAACAACATCCCGAACATTATTTAAGGCCAAGTGAATGTGCACATGAGAAGTGATTGCTCATGTCGCTTAACCGCCTTACTCAAGGAGCTGAGACCACATTATCTCGAGAAAAAAGGAGGCAAAGCCAACAGTTTCCTGTGTTTCTCACGGCCGATCAGCCACTCACATGTTTGAAATTTTTGATGCATTAAAATGTCTTGTGTAGTGCTTCTTATTTCTTTCTCAGTAACTGCTTTCATTTTATATCAGGTGTTAGCCTACCTTGCTTGACGACTGTCATCTTTTCAGTATATTCCCTTCGGTTATGACCTCATCTGCAGTACTAAACATAGCGTCACATCAATCACGTAAAAAAATTATGGAATTCTACCGAATCTGGGTTTTCGAGTCAGATGCATTACTCTGCATTCATTGGAAAACGCTCATCATCTGATCACAGTCTTGTCTGAACGTCAGCCATCTGCTACGGTCGACGTAGTGCTTCTCTGACATTAAGCGAATCCGGGAACAATTGGGTTGCACTTCCCTTACTATATTTAGATACCGCGCCTTGATTAAGAATTGCGTAGAATTTCATTGCAAAAATTGGAGAAGGCAAAACATTATGTCTATCGGGAAAGCCAATATTGTCGCAGGCGCGTGCGATTGCTGCCTCACACACACACAGCTCTCTTTCGCTGTCTGAACATCAGTGCTCCGTCTGGACACACGACTAGCTTGTGTGTCTAATTGTTCGAAGAAAACAGTTGTGATTCGAGCACGTGCTGCACAACTGTTTGCTCTGAGATTAAGCGTCTGATTTTGAGACGGAAAGGTGTGCACAGCTATCACGAGAAGCTATCGAATTTAAATGAATGATGACACTTTTCATTTTTATAATTGTTGGAATATTATTTTTGAGGATGCGCCGAAGGCCTCGCAGGTACGGAGAAGACGCCACTGGTACTTACTCTTTGGTCAAAACTCAAACAGTAGGCCTATTATGGAGGTAAAGTACCTCCGAGGCGTCTTACCCGGCTATCGGTTATTCCTCATCAATTTGTTGGTCAGTATATATGCAAAATCGTGAAAAACACCGGTTTTAGTCTTGACCACTGATATCTACTGCATATAAGCTTATATATTTCTTTTTTTGAAAATATCTAGATGATATTAGAGTGCGTCAGAAAATATTTTTACATTTGTAAAAGTATTTCAACAAATGTAGTATTATGATTAAACCATTGTATTTTTATTACGTGGAACGACTTTTAAACCAAACACGTCTTGCCATATAATATAAAGGGGATCATTTGCCTCACTTTGCCTTATTCATCATGTTAAAAGTCTAGGCACTCGTCGTAATGCATACACAACCGCTTGACGACAGCAATTGATCTTGCTATAGTTCTCTCCTCACTTCTATGTGTCTATCAAGATAACTCATCGTAAGCATTCTTCTATGGTGAAATTTGAATAATGATGGATGAACAGACTTTGATCTGTAGCCTACTGATACAATGTGCGCCGAGACTATACTTTACCACAGAATGACATGATATTGAAGCGTCAGGAGTTTTAACAACACGAACGATTGATTTGATAAATCTCCATATTTTTCAATTGTATGATTGTAATATGCGGATATTTACTCACAGATTAGCTTATTAAATGCAGCTTGAACTTAGTCTGCCGGTTAGATAGGCCATTGATTTGATATACTGTATATGACTTTCATCAATGAAGCAATGGCCATATAAAATTGTACGCAGCTTAATTTGCAACTAAGGAATGATAGCAATATGCAATCTTAGATAGATCAGATTGTAAAAAAATTGTAACATCAACTAGAAACATAGAAACATCAATTTATCAAGCTCATCTTTCAAATAACAGCGAAAGGTAACGGGAATCGACTCTATTTATTAACAAGATGAAGCTAGTTATAATCAAAATATCTAAACTGAAATGCTGCAAAGAAGTCCCTTGATTTTGGGTGATTCGATAAATTGAAAACTTTTGGCTTGACCTCTCTTTTAATGCCACTGGTACGTACATTAGCTTTTCAACTTCCAGGGTTGCCGTGGGGATTGATATTTAAATCCCCACACCACCCCATACCCACAGAAAAACATGTGGGTATCCCCACAGAATCCCCACCGGATAAGTCCCTGATTAATATGTTGCTCTTGTTCGTATAGAATGATTGATGTCCAATATCTCCTTCTCAGTGGAACTTCTGCGCGTCATTCAATGATCCGAAGGCCGTATTTGACTCCAGAGATGCGGAATGGAAGTCCTTGAAGAAAGTCATCGACTGCGTGTTGTAGCTTTTATGACTTTTCTTTGCTATCTTCGGTATAGGCCTATTGCTCTTTAAAATTGTGGTAGCCTATTTTCTATCATTATTGAGCATTGATTCTAACCTGCCACCTGTACCGAAAAATTAACTAAATGCTCATTCAAGTAAGGAAAAGTGCCCGCTATGCACACGCATATGACGTATAAATTTACATTTGCCTGAATCATTTGGGTGCATTAGCAGATAGGTGTTCTTTATCTATCTCTACTGATTCGTAAGTTTTTGTCGTCTGCTACCAGCTTACACGTACAGTTTACATAGGTTCTTCTCATTCCGCTCTTAATTCTTTAATGATTCATGAAACATGACACCTTTTTTCTATAAAACTGCCGCAACACAGTTTACCGCAAACGTAATTCTATCTCGAAATGTTTCTCTTTAATAGTATGACAACATTGTCTTTATTTATTTGCTTCTATAACAACTCCGTTATTGATCAGCTTGTGCTTTTCAAACTACCTCTTTTACTCACTTTGGATTCTGGTTCACTTAACCTTTATTGACCATGTCGATCCTACTTCATTTTGCTGCAGGATTATTTTAAGGGTTCAATTTTTGCATTACTGTTCCCTTAAAGGAAACACATTTGTATAAAAATTCAACAACTACATGTAGACTAAAGGAAGCATGGTCTTCTTAAAATGTTGAGATGAAATGTTAATACGAGAATGTACCTAGTTCTGCACAACACTCGAGTATTGCATAATACGCTATTTATATATTTCTCTAATTTCAAATTTCGATGTTTCTTCTATTCGCCTTTTACCGCTTGCTGTTATAACACTAAGCAACCAGTCTACATGAAGACTCAGTGGCGGGAGCAGTTAATCGATTCCTCACGATTAATCGTGCGACGGAATCAATCGCGCACTTCTTGAATAACCAGAAATCGTGCAATTTTTTTGGAATGTGACTTCTCAATG
This sequence comes from Prostheceraeus crozeri, assembly GCA_907163375.1. NCBI lineage: Eukaryota > Metazoa > Platyhelminthes > Polycladida > Euryleptidae > Prostheceraeus > Prostheceraeus crozeri. The sequence continues at coordinate 24,019 of CAJQUW010001534.1, read as the reverse complement.
AAATTTGCTTGATGAGGTAAAAACAATATTTCTATTCACTCTTTCATCGTTTGAGATAATTGCGATGCGCGGGTGCTCGTTCCTGAGATCATGTATAGTAGCTAAACAGAGTTGCCGTGTGAAATCTCAATGGGAGCTCCGCACATATCATTGAACCATAGCATTAAACACGCTCGCAGGGATGCGGAGTCCTATCATTTTGATAGGACTCCGACTCCGGGTGGCAAGTGTATAAAGCTTAGTTTTTTAAGAAATAAACTGGTAGCCTACATCATAGATCATTATAGGCTTAGCTGAACCTATATTTAGTGATCATTGTTGTATCTATTATCAATCATCATCGATGAAAGTTTATCAATTTTCGCTTTAAGTTGGATGCATACGACTCGGCTCCTCCAATCTTGTTGATGTGTGCTTCACATGGCTTTTCTCCAGTCTCTACCAGGCAGGAAAATCCCCTTCTTCAAGAAATATGAGTGCACTTTCGATTTTAATATGCGGTTTGGTTGAGCCATCATACAAGATTAACGTCTGGGTAAGAGGTAATGTTCTCAAACAAACTAGTACTTCATTTTTGTCTCTGATGTGACCTTTGGTGCGTAGATGTGATCGAGGCTAGGAAGGCTTGTCTTCTCTACTAAATCACCGAGTGAAAAGACAATCCTTTTTTCACTATCACGGTTCATTCCCTCAACTATTACAAGCTTTGCATACAGCAGTGTCTCTGTACCTTTGACGGAGAAAGTTGACATCAAGACAGTGACAGCTGCATGCACGAGGAAAAATAATTTGCCTATATTATATTTTGGGTCTAGTAGGCTAATAGGCCACAGTCCGGAGTCCTGTCATTTGATAGGACTCCGATTCCGACTCCACATCCCTGCACGCTAGCATTGGCCATGCACACCATTTTTACGAATCATGCATGTTGTCAAGACACAGCCAATCATAGTAGGTCTCATATATCTCCGCATTGAAATCATATAAATACGATAACAATGAGTATTAATGCCTGATTTACATTTAACATGCACAGTATGAACATAATCCGATAACAATTGCACTTGCAGATTTGCTAATTATGAAGATTGTAGAGTGCCAGTTTTCCTGGGCATAGAATAGAAAGATATCCTCGGACTCCTCAGTCTTAAGCACAAAAGTCCTTGCCAGCAGTACACTCTGCGCTTTTCGGTTCATCAGTACGGATCGGAATTGTCCAAAGTAGCTTAAAATATCTGGAATGGCTAAGCAAGCTGAAGGACTGCACAACGGGTCGCTCTGTGTTTATCTATCCTGGCTATGCCGTACGGTTGACAATCATAAGGATTATAGAGTTCCAATTCTACATATTATGAGCTAGTCTGGGCCATTCCGAGCCGTATTGACGAACCCCTGTGAGGTGAAATGCAGTGTCTATGGCTGTCACTGAATTTTTGTGCTTTAAATTGTTCAAATCTAAGGACGTCTCTGTATTACACTTGTTAATATTTTGTAAACGTTAGAAGTCTAATTGTTTGATTTAATTGATGCATAATTACGTTTATTTCAGGGCTGATAGAAACGGCAAAATAATATACTTCATAGTGCATGCTTCTATGATGACAGGATTTGCAATAGAATCATTAATAGATTATCAAGACCTTGTTTCATGCCTTGTTTGTGACTTTTCACGTGTTCTGATATATCATGCTGTTTTTCCAAGCATTTACTATATAGAGTATCACATTGATAAATTCGGAAGTTACAATTTCAGTCTAAATAGACTATGAATGTCATGTGGTCTCAATTTTAATCGAAATTATCACAAAATTTTAATGAAAAATGGTCTAGAAATGAAAAAATAATGCAAGTTAGATTAACTATAAACTTCTAGTCAGTAAATCTCAAATATTCGGAATCGCGCGATTTTCGATTAATCGTGCACTGTGTCGCACGATTCGGAATCGCGCCTGCCACTGCATCAAGTAAAATCAAACCTAAGCTTACATTGATTGCATCATGTATACATGTTATGCGAAGCATTCTCAGGAAAAATACACATATTCATTTCAAAAGCACTATGCCTAAATTCCTCGCCGTAGACAATCGTGATTAAGTACAGCATGTTTCACAAAAGCAAGCATGAATATTTATCAATATATCTATTGAAATTTTGACTGTCAGTTTAAGTCCTGATGGACCTTAATGTCTCCACAATATTTTCAGTCAGCTGCTTTTCGTGAAGACTTAATTTTTGCTGCAAATAATTTTAAGTGCATGTATCTGGCTGTTTTGATAGATTATATACGAGTTTCACGTGTTCCATTTATGATAATACAATCCTGGGCTGCCCTGTAAGTTGGTATTTGGGGTTCCTAATGTGAGGATTTTCATTCGTGTGGTTGCTTATAGTGTGGGAATAATTATAGGAAGCAATTAATAATATAATTGCTTATGGTGCAGTACTAGGAAGTCCATTAACATACAAAGACAGGGTTGAACGTAAATTTAAAAAAAATCACATGTTGCTACACTGCCAGTACTTCAAAATGGTCACTCTGTCACAAGGAAGTCACCTGTCAAAAAGTCTTATGTAGGCCTTTACTATATGTTTGCGGTCTACCAATGTGTGTTATAGCCATCGTTTATTGCTCAGTGGATCATGCCATATTCATATGTGTGAATATTCCCGTTTGATATTCGTTAATTGAATTAATGTAGCAATCATTGATAATTCTATCTCCATCAATGCCGATAAAAAGTAAAATGTAAAGCGAGTTTGGCCTTTATGCATCTCAAGTCTAGAATTGCTTCGCAATAAAAATCGATTATAGAAAGCTTTGAATCAATCTAATATAGACTTCGATGAAAATCATCCTGATATTCTCGACCACTCATGTCACCGAATTATTGAACAAGAATTGGGAGGATGTGGAAGGACCCATTTGTGTATGGTGATGAAATGCAGCACAGTGAACCATTTATTGAGGTACACTTAAGTGTGCAGTTAAGGATATCTATCAGATGAAAATGAAAGTTCTGACAAGTCGTGGACAAGTGAAGAATCTGAGCTTGCATTATAGCTATGACTGCAATGCGAGTAGATGATGGTTTACAGTTGAATGATTTGGTGTGAGAAATCTTTATCACACTGTTCATGTATCCGATTAAAATCATTCAACATTTTCATGAGTCTTGCTTTGTGGACTGGACCCAACAGGTCTTCTATATCCCAATTAGTTTGAAATCTCGGTTAATAATGATTAATCGCATTTATCACGCAAGCTTAATTATATCACAAGTAATTTTATCTGAGCTATTTATACTATTAGAGCAAATGTCTGCAAGTCTCCATTCGGCTCTGCAGTAAAGGAGACTTGCAGAATTCTTCCACTTCAGACGTCCTTGACACCCCTGGAACTATCATTATAAGTCATTCAAAATTATTGAACGTGTGTTACTAATGTGAAAATGATCAACATTGATATTTCATGCATTTTAAGCGGTGAGATGAGTAGGCTGCCTGATACTTTGTACTTCAACATCGAAGTTGATTGTGTGATATTATGTCAGTTCTGCTTGCTTCTATTGAATGTCAAAAATCTTCAGAATCCCCACAGAATCCCTATAGAAGCGAGATGGGACCTGTGCGGATGGTCTCAATACCCATACCCACCCCAAACCCAAAGTATCCCCACAGAAGCCCCATACCCACGGCAACCCTGTCAACTTCACAAGAGGGCTACCCACATTCATGTGAAATATGAATTCACACCATCAGTACTAATCTTTGCTTATAGGCTACCCTTTATCTGATGATAGTAGTAAGTAAAACTCCACTTCTGGATAGCGCAAGATGGCCGCCGTCGCTGACGTCCCCCCCCTCTGGACCGGCAGAGTGTCGTGGTCGGCCGCCGTGGTGCTTCGGGTCTGACGTCCCCCCCCCTCTGGTCGACCGTCGTGCAGCGCGCGGTGATGTGGTGTCTAGGTTGGCGTGGTGTGCCGGCCAGGTTGGCGTGGTGTGCCGGCCAGGTTGGGAGGGTGGACTGTCGTAGCTCACCTGAAAAAATCCTAAGTGTCAGAGTGGCTTTGTATGGGTAAAATTTTGAAAATTTTCCAAAGTGTGGAATTTCGACCTGGGACCGTCACCAAAACATTTTTCATCAAATTTCACTGACCCCCCCCCCCCCCCGACAGCAATCTTCTAACTTTGGTTCTAGTGAACGGATTTTGTTCGTTCGAGTTGCATTCGAAAGAGGAGAAAAAACTGCTCGACGACATTTTTTGTTGCGAGTCAATCGGACCAGCCGTTCAAAAGTTAGAGCGGTTACAAGATTTTAGGTCGGAGCTCGCTCACCTGAAAAAATCCTAAGTGTCAGAGTGGCTTTGTATGGGTAAAATTTTGAAAATTTTCCAAAGTGTGGAATTTCGACCTGGGACCGTCACCAAAACATTTTTCATCAAATTTCACTGACCTCCCCCCCCCTCTGGACAGCTAGCTTCGATCTTGGCTTCTAGTGGACGGATTTTGTCGTGCCATAGCTCGTTTGAAAGCTAAGAGTGAGACAAATTCAGTGAAAGAAACGGCTTGTTCATCTGTCTTCGTTCAAAAGTTAGAGCGGTTACAAGATTTTAGGTCGGAGCTCGCTCACCTGAAAAATCCTAAGTGTCAGAGTGGCTTTGTATGGGTAAAATTTTGAAAATTTTCCAAAGTGTGGAATTTCGACCTGGGACCGTCACCAAAACATTTTTCATCAAATTTCTCTGAACGAGGGGGGAGGGGGGGTTCAGTGAAATTTGATGAAAAATGTTTTGGTAAAGGTCCCAGGTCGAAATTCGGAAGTTTTAAATTTTTCAAAATTTTCACCACACTGGAGCTCTCACACTTAGGAATTTTTTCACTTGTGGCATGTTACATGGACATGTGCTGAGGGACCAACTTCCCGTGGTCATATGAGAATGGTTCAGGTGTCATATGATAGAGAATGATGAGACAAATCGTTTGCAACAAACCGCATGTCGCTACGATGAATACTTTCGGAGATAGAGCCATTTTAAGTTTTCTTCCGAGCATATATAAACCCCCGACAACGTAAGTCTGATCACTTCATCGAAAGACGAGGTAAGCGACGGTCGTCGCTCTGAGCTCCCGATATCGGGTGTTTCAAAGGACTCTATCTTTTGAAGTAGGCAAGCTATCTTCTTACTTCAAAGTTTGTATGATAGAGTTTAATAGTGTCTTTACTACTGATAAAATTTTTTAAAAGTAGTATGAGTAGTAAAATGTGGAATTTTTTAAAAATTCTTAATTTTCAGTTTTTTCAAAGTTTTAACATATAGACTAAGGTTTTCAAGTATCCTGAGTTCAAATCTGCTATCAGATTTGAAATTTAACTAAGTCTAAGGCAGCTTTGAGGGGTTAGATCCCAGCTACTGATCACTACCTTTGACTCGGCGTTCCTGTTACCACTTCGGGGCAGTGACAATGATGTCTTCAGCTGTAAAGAGCGGGTATCGGGGAAGATCTCCCACTTCCCTAGTGATCAGTACAAGGCCTTCGGGCTGTCGACGGGATCGAGTGCCACTCACTACACTCTTTAGGAATATGACTGTACTACATGATTCCATACTTATACAAATTTCATTATCTTACAGTTAACAATAAATCAGGCATGGCAAACGACAAGAATCGTAAATATCACATCAAAATGTGCTCATGTGGGCGAATTAATCGCAGTGCGGACGCCAAGGCGCATGTGAAGAAGGCGGGCACCGGCCACATGATTATCTTGAATAGGGTTGCGTGTGTGAAGTGCAGAGTGCTGAAGGGTGATGAGGATGAGGCGCGTTTTTACAGAGTGCATGCTGACTGTAGTGGTGGTTTAGTGACTGATTTGAGATTTACGCAGTTGATTGTGGAAGAGAGGGAGCGAATGTTGGCGATCGAGCGAGAGGGTAAGGCTGAGAATGTTGTTGAGAATGATGAGTTGGCGAGAGCGGTTGCGTCGTTGGAGGGTGAGATTGAGCGAAAGAGAGTGCTTGAGAGTGATGATGAGGATGATGTGGATTTAGATAGGGAGCGTGTGAGGAAGCGTGTGAGGAAGTTGAGCTCTTCGTCGTCGGAGGTGTCAAACATCGTCATCACCGACCCCCCGAAGAGCTCATCTTCCCCAAAAGTGAAGAGTGGTGGGATTCGTGTGCAGTCGGCGAGGTGGTTGAAGGATGAAGAGAAGAGGCATGTTTCGCAGCAGATGGCGCATGATTTGTTGGTTAATAAGTATGAGAGTTTGAAGAAAGTGAAGGATGAAGTTGTGAAGGAGTTGGATGAGTTGAAAAAGAAGGAACTGAAGTCGAAGGAGGTAGCGGATGAAAATATTAGAATGAGGCGTAGTGTGACTGATTTGAAGAAAAAGACGCGAGAGTTGGAAGAGAAGAATGATGAGTGTGAGAAGAGGGCGAGTGCTGCGGAGAGAAGAATGAGAGATGCAGAAGCGAAGTTTGAGGAGATGATGAAGGAGATGAGTGTGTTGAGAGCGAGGAATGTTGAGTTGGAGAGGACTGTGGCTCGGCGGGGTGATGAGAGGCAGGCGTATGAGAAGTTGGAGCGCATGAGGGATGAGTGGGAACGTGTGAATGAGGATCGTTTGTTTGAGTTTCACATCCCTATTCGGGATAATCATTTGGCCGGCGAAGTACTCGTAAACCAGAATTTAGACGAATCCATCCTATGCTATAACGGCCATCCAACGAAAAAATGTTTGCATGCCAGCCTACGAATGCGCGGTCACTTGCACAAATTTTCTATTCGGAAGCGCGCGAGACTGCCAAAGGATGGCTAACTTGGTAAGTGAAAAGTAAATAAGATAGTATATCCTATTCTAATACATATCATTTTCATTGCAGATCTTTGCCCGCCTTCACCACCCCATCACGTCACTCCCGAGAACGAACCATCGGCTCTCTTAAGGGCCACCTAGGGGCAAGACATGATAGAACCTCCACGCGGTTTGCCCTGGGCAGTCTTCGGACTGGCGAATACTATCATTAAGTTGAATCTGCTATCAGTCAACTTGAACGTTGCGTCGAGTTAGAGGGGTATATAAACCACTGCCTCTCATTTCATTTCATTTCAATCATGCAGACGCCGAACAGTCAAGTCCTCGCGGACCGCAGGTAAGGCCGCGAATTTAATGGGATTTGCCAGGCTAAGGAGCAAGGAAAGGAGTTTTTAATAATCTTTGCTCGGATTGGCAATCCCGATTACAGCAACTGCTGTCAATCCAATCGAATGGCGCTACATGTTCCACTTTTTAAGGTCACGTGGCCAATTAGCGTGGAAGTCGACAGTGCTACCAAAGAGAGAGTCAAAGACTCTCTCAGCAGAATTGGTAGGGTGTAAGATGACGTTACTCCCGAGAATGAACCATCGGCTCTCTTAAGGGCCACCATGGGGCAAGACATGATAGAACCTCCTCGCGGTTTGCCCTGGGCAGTCTTCGGACTGGCGAATACTAACATTAAGTTGAATCTGCTATCAGTCAACTTGAACATTAGGCAGTCGATTGCTATCCCTGAAGCATTCTGATTCGCTGTTGAGCAATTCATTGTTGAAAACCCTATATAAGCCAGAAGATTGTAGCGCTTCTCATTCAATTTGAAGTCACGATGGAAGCGACATCTGCCGACAACATTCCCGTCTTCATCGATGAAGACAACGCCATTCCCGAGTTCGTCATCCTCGACGAGTGGGATGAGGAGGATGAGAAGAAGGGAAGATCAAGAGGATCGTTTGGACGGATGAGGTATGGACTCCAAATACCACTCGCATCCGAAAGGTGCCAGATGCACCAGTACGACCTCGGCGGTATAGGGTCTATGACAACCTAACCGTCATACCCATTGACTATTCCAGCCAATAGTCAAATTCACACCCCCCGAGAACGAACCATCGGCTCTCTTAAGGGCCACCATGGGGCAAGACATGATAGAACCTCCTCGCGGTTTGCCCTGGGCAGTCTTCGGACTGGCGAATACTATCATTAAGTTGAATCTGCTATCAGTCAACTTGAACGTTGCAAATGAAGTTCGGTGTAATACTTCCTTTCGACGGGCGTTCCTGTAAAGGGCGGCGGTGAAACCCGTAGCTATGTATACCGCAAGGGACATTCGGCAATAGTCAATCTTGTTAAACCTCTCTGCGTCATGTTTGCAAGTGATTGCCTCTGTCTCAACGTAGTATGCATTCGCGCCAGGGCGACATTTAGCCAACTGTCGAAGGTTGCCTAAAACTTTCCATTGCATACGTTATGAGAACCATGAGTTCTACCTGTCTCTATCAATGAGACGAATTGATGAATGGAATGAAATGGGAGGACACGCACGCGCCACACGCAACATAACACACTTCTCTCTTCCGTAGTCTAACAAGCTCTTTACACATGGATCGCAGTCGATTGCTATCCCTGTATCAGAAGTGTAAGCTATCTTAATTTTATCTAACACTATTTCAACTATCATCATCGCCCATATGAAATGTTATAAGAATTGCAAGTTAAACTAAGTGTGCTACTATTTCCAAATGAAAAAGTATACATGGTTAAATCATCCACTGAAGCCCCATTCAAGTAAGTCAGTATGAAAGCAAAGATAATATGAAATAAAAATTTATTATGGCATGTATTTCAAAAGGTCTTCATCGTCAATATCATCCCAGAGTCTGGCTTCACATAGATCACAAAAACAGTTCACTTGCTTCAATCGTTCTTCTACCGCGAGCCTCACTTTGTCAATATACTCCCACTCCGCCATAGTTCGTGGCTGGGAGTTAGGAGTGTACCATTCCCATAATTGGTGGAGGAATTTGGTGCTGGCGATCTCCATCACTATTCGCGAGTGTCGTTAGAAAGTGTATCATGGTTTGTAAAATTTTTACTGCAACACAGGTTGATGTATAGTTAGAAAAGTTTGATCATCAACGTTGTATTCGTAAGTCTAGTCAGAAACTTTATCATGTTTTACAAAAGTTTTATTGCAACACAGGTTGATGTATAGTTAGAAAGTTTGATCATCAACGTTTTATTTGTAAGTCTAGTCAGAAAGTGTATCATGGTTTGCAAAGTTAGTGTAGTCAAATAATTTTACTGTGACACCCGTTTGAGAAAGTAAAGTCTGATCATCGAAGTTGTATTCGTGAGTGTCGTTAGAAAGTGTATCATGGTTTGTAAAAGTTTTACTGCAACACAGGTTGATGTATAGTTAGAAAAGTTTGATCATGAAGTTTTATGAAACACACATGTCATGAAATGTAAGCGTTAGTGTAGTCAAATAATTTACCGCGACGCACGTTTGTGAAAATAAAGTTTGATCATTGACGTTATATGACTGACCGAACTCACCACAGCACTAGAAAGTTTTAGAAGGTTTTACTGCACAGTGTAGATTGTCTTATAACTTACTTTCACAGTGTTAGAAAGTTTTATTGGAGTTAGTTGTCAAATGTTTCCCTATTAGAAATTCAAACTTCATGACTGTTAGATTAGCTTCATCAGGTTTAGTAAAAGCAGTTTTCTACTGCAGTAAGACTGCGAGTTTAGAATGTTATATGAAAACAGTGTTCATCACAGCGCTAGAACGTTTTACTGCGCTGTGTAGATTGTTTCACACAAGGTCTTATAGTCAGCGTTGAATGTTTTATAAAACCAGATGTTGTCACACACGTTGAGTGTACGAGAGCTAGTTCCATGACATTGAATCACATGGATTGTAAAGTTCATAATCCAAGGCTAGGCTCCTCTACGGTTGGATTTAGGGTTTTATATTACATGCGTTAACCGTTCGTGTAGAATATGTGAAGCACATGTTCACTTAAATGCAAATGTTGAAATAAGTTTGTAAGAAGTCTTTGACAGCTTGTTGTGAAACGTAGCGAACGTTGAAGAAATGTTTCTGCAGTCACACTCGTTAGCGTGTCAGATTTGGAATCAGCTTGATGTTATTGTCGAATGAGGATCATCATCCAATGAGAATCAAGCATTTCTATATAAATAGCGAGCCTTCCACAGTGAGAATCATTCCATCGTTGAATCACACGAGTGACGGACGCACATTTTCTCTCTCTCTCTCTATTCTATTATCCAACTAAAATGGTAAGTCGCTACTTCCCTCCCTCTCCTCCCTTGAACGTAAACTTAATACAATCTTTTTTCATTTTCAGGCATCTACTCCATCTGCTGCACTAGTAGGACAAAATGGCGGTCAAAACGTTACAAGGTTCGCTACGGTCAGATCATCTACAACTGAGGCCAGTGGAAGAAACAACCAAGGTACATAATCCTACACCGCTACAGCGTAAATTTAAACAAGTCTTACATTATGACGGTCATGACGTAGTACTCCAAACGGGAATGCTCCCTTCCACGGATGTCAAGATAATGCACAATCAGTATGGGGACTACATACTGATCCCCGTGAGTCCGTACATTCGCCGCCAACTTGATATTATTGAGGAGTACGTGACATTAAATATGGACATTCCTACTCCTCTTGCTCAAGAGTGGAAGGCAAGAGATGACAAGGATACTCCCTATAGAAAGATTTGGGATGGTAATCACATTTGCCTACCGCTATCACATTGGTGTGCTTACTATAAGAAGGAGGGAGATCATTCAATACCCATCAGATGTGATGAGCTCGGAGAAGGTACTTGGGATATCCTTTTCAAAGTGAATGGGCTATATTATGGTCGACACAAGGATAATAAAATAGCCTCTCTCTCCATGCATATGGAATCCATCCTATATATTCCAAAAACCACCCAACGTGGACGACATAATTGATCAAATCCTTAACAGCAGTGGTACGAAGCGCAAGTCGGAGAAGAATGCTGCCTCAAAACGCAAATCAAAGAAGGAGAATTACTAGTCCTCTCCTAACTCTACCCTATGACAATTCGCTTATGTGCTTTGAGTGTCGTAGACGTGGTCTTATTAGATACATTTTACTTCTTCGTTGCCATCATATCATTTGTGTATTTTGTCGTGAAAAGCATCGATGTAATTCTTCATTTTGTGATATGTTATAGAACGTTTCCTTAGATGTGTAATTTCCGTTTTAGGCTTCTATCATCATTTTTATGGATTGTGAAGGTGAACCTGTGCAGGAGCTCAGTGCTATTGCTATGAACAATTGGACATATCAGATTGTTAGTGTCTATCATCAACATGCCAACTGTGATCCCAATGTTGATCAATGGGGAGAAAACACATTCATGGACTTAATCTGAAATATTTGCAAGACTATGGCTTTTCTTGTGAGAGTGCTCTTCTTATTGACTTTAAACGATGGTTAGCTGCTTTCAATGTTATACGCATTTTTTGTAATAATCCTGGTAAGGAGAGGAAAGTATTTCCCAATCTAGTCATTAATGATATTTTGCTCCCACCTTGGGATAGTAGAGTGAATCAACACTATCATGAAGTCACGAAACGTTTTAAGGATTTGTGTGTTCCTATTTTGTCTGTTCGTTGTAGTAGCTACGTTCATAACCAATGCTTCTTTCCTCCTTACCTCAACACTGCCAAAGTCCTGTATGGTTATCATTGCTCGCTGTATGACAGTTACCAGCTGTATCTATTTTATCTGTTTCAAACCATTGATTTGTAATGCATGCTTGTTACAGTTATTCAAAAAATGTTATTATGCGAAGAGTTGTTGTTATCATGCAACGGATGGGTTAGATGAAGGGTGATCATATCTTTTTCAAATGACTGTGAAACATTGATTTCCATGATGAAGATTTAAACAGTTAGATTTGATGACGAATAAGATTTACTAGTTTGCAAGTCAGACGAAGCGTTCTATTATTTGTAAATAAAAGATATAGCTTCAACAGTTTACAGATTAAAAATAAAGTTTCAATAGTGTATGTGTTAGAAATAAAGTTTAAGCTGTTTCTATGTTAGAAATAAAATAAAGTTTCAAGAGTTTACAAGTTAAAAATAAAGTTTCAACAGTGTGTACGTTAGAAATAAAGTTACATCTGTTTGTAAAAATAAGATTGCGGGATTAAATAGTTTGTAAGTTAGACTAAGCGTTCCACTATTTGTAAATGAAAGATATAGTTTCAACAGTTTACAGATTACAAAATAAAGTTTCAATAGTGTGTATGTTAAAAATAAAGTTTAAGCTTTTTGTGTGTTAGAAATAAAACAAAGTTTCACCAGTTTACAAGTTAAGAATAAAGTTCTATCTGTTTGTATATTAGAAATAAAACAAAGTTTCAACCGTTTACAAGTTAAAATTAAAGTTAAGAATAAAGTTTCAATAGTGTGTATGTTACGAATAAAGTTCTATCTGTTTATATGTTAGAAATAGAATGAAGTTTCACCAGTTTACAAGTTAAGAATAAAGTTCTATCTGTTTGTATATTAGAAATAAAACAAAGTTTTCAACCGTTTACAAGTTAAAAATAAAGTTTCAATAGTTTACAAGTTAAGAATAAAGTTTCAATAGTGTGTATGTTACGAATAAAGTTCTATCTGTTTATATGTTAGAAATAGAATGAAGTTTCACCAGCTTACAAGTTAAGAATAAAGTTCTATCTGTTTATATGTTAGAAATAAAACAAAGTTTCATCAGTTTACAAGTTAAAAATAAAGTTTTATCTGTTTGTATGTTAGAAATAGAATAAAGTTTCAATCGTTAACAAGTTAAAAATAAAGTTTCAATAGTTTGCAAGTTAAAACTAATGTTTCAATAGTGTTTATGTTAAGAATAAAGTTTTATCTGTTTGTATGTTAGAAATAAAAATGAAGGTTCAATAGTTTACAAGTTAAGAATAAAGTTTTATCTGCTTGTATGTCAGAAATGAAATAAAGTTTCACCAGTTGAAAAGTTAAAAATAAAGTTTCAATAATGTGTACGTTAGAAATAAAGTTTCAACCGTTACCGTTTACAAGTTAAAAATAAAGTTTCAATAGTGTGTATGTTAAGAATAAAGTTCTATCTGTTTATATGTTAGAAATAAAAATGAAGGTTCAATAGTTTACAAGTTAAGAATAAAGTTTTATCTGCTTGTATGTCAGAAATGAAATAAAGTTTCAACCGTTTACAAGTTAAAAATAAAGTTTCAACAGTGTGTATGTTAGAAATAAATGAAAGTAAGAACTTCATCGTATGAGTATTCAAAGCATGTTTTGTAAATCAAATGTGTGTAGTACTGACATGATAGAATCAAGCTTGACAAACGCGTTTGTCAAGTTCATTTGATTCTATCATGTCAGTACTACACACATTTGATTTACAAAACATGCTTTGAATACTCATACGACGAAGTTCTTACTTTCATTTATTTCTAACGTGCACACTGTTAAAGATTTATTTTTAACTTGTAAACGGCTGAAACTTTATTTTTAACACTCAAAGCGCTGAAACTTTATTTCCATCATACACACTATTGAAACTTTATTTTAATCTGTAAACTGTTGAAACGATATTTTTCATTTACAACTAGTAGAACGCTGAGTCTAACTTGCAAACTAGTAAATCTTACGATCTTGTCTTACAAACAGTTATAGCTTTCTTTCTAGCATATAAACTGTCATACCTCTATTTCTAACATACAAGCAGTTAAAACTTTATTTCTAACTTACAAACAGATAAAACTTTATTCGTAACGTACACACTGTTGAAACTTTATTTGTCAGCTTGTAAACTGTTGAAACTTTGTTTTGTTTCTAACATATAAACAGATAGAACTTTATTCTTAACATACACACTATTGAAACTTTATTTTTAACTTGTAAACGGTAACGGTTGAAACTTTATTTCTAACGTACACATTATTGAAACTTTATTTTTAACTTTTCAACTGGTGAAACTTTATTTCATTTCTGACATACAAGCAGATAAAACTTTATTCTTAACTTGTAAACTATTGAACCTTCATTTTTATTTCTAACATACAAACAGATAAAACTTTATTCTTAACATACACACTATTGAAACATTAGTTTTAACTTGCAAACTATTGAAACTTTATTTTTAACTTGTTAACGGTTGAAACTTTATTCTATTTCTAACATACAAACAGATAAAACTTTATTTTTAACTTGTAAACTGATGAAACTTTGTTTTATTTCTAACATATAAACAGATAGAACTTTATTCTTAACTTGTAAGCTGATGAAACTTCATTCTATTTCTAACATATAAACAGATAGAACTTTATTCGTAACATACACACTATTGAAACTTTATTCTTAACTTGTAAACTATTGAAACTTTATTTTTAACTTGTAAACGGTTGAAACTTTGTTTTATTTCTAATATACAAACAGATAGAACTTTATTCTTAACTTGTAAACTGGTGAAACTTCATTCTATTTCTAACATATAAACAGATAGAACTTTATTCGTAACATACACACTATTGAAACTTTATTCTTAACTTTAATTTTAACTTGTAAACGGTTGAAACTTTGTTTTATTTCTAATATACAAACAGATAGAACTTTATTCTTAACTTGTAAACTGGTGAAACTTTGTTTTATTTCTAACACACAAAAAGCTTAAACTTTATTTTTAACATACACACTATTGAAACTTTATTTTGTAATCTGTAAACTGTTGAAACTATATCTTTCATTTACAAATAGTGGAACGCTTAGTCTAACTTACAAACTATTTAATCCCGCAATCTTATTTTTACAAACAGATGTAACTTTATTTCTAACGTACACACTGTTGAAACTTTATTTTTAACTTGTAAACTCTTGAAACTTTATTTTATTTCCAACATAGAAACAGCTTAAACTTTATTTCTAACACATACACTATTGAAACTTTATTTTTAATCTGTAAACTGTTGAAGCTATATCTTTTATTTACAAATAATAGAACGCTTCGTCTGACTTGCAAACTAGTAAATCTTATTCGTCATCAAATCTAACTGTTTAAATCTTCATCATGGAAATCAATGTTTCACAGTCATTTGAAAAAGATATGATCACCCTTCATCTAACCCATCCGTTGCATGATAACAACAACTCTTCGCATAATAACATTTTTTTGAATAACTGTAACAAGCATGCATTACAAATCAATGGTTTGAAACAGATAAAATAGATACAGCTGGTAACTGTCATATAGCGAGCAATGATAACCATATAGGACTTTGGCAGTGTTGAGGTAAGGAGGAAAGAAGCATTGGTTATGAACGTAGCTACTACAACGAACAGACAAAATAGGAACACACAAATCCTTAAAACGTTTCGTGACTTCATGATAGTGTTGATTCACTCTACTATCCCAAGATGGGAGCAAAATATCATTAATGACTAGATTGGGAAATACTTTCCTCTCCTTACCAGGATTATTACAAAAAATGCGTATAACATTGAAAGCAGCTAACCATCGTTTAAAGTCAATAAGAAGAGCACTCTCACAAGAAAAGCCATAGTCTTGCAAATATTTCAGATTAAGTCCATGAATGTGTTTTCTCCCCCATTGATCAACATTGGGATCACAGTTGGCATGTTGATGATAGACACTAACAATCTGATATGTCCAATTGTTCATAGCAATAGCACTGAGCTCCTGCACAAGTTCACCTTCACAATCCATAAAAATGATGATAGAAGCCTAAAACGGAAATTACACATCTAAGGAAACGTTCTATAACATATCACAAAATGAAGAATTACATCGATGCTTTTCACGACAAAATACACAAATGATATGATGGCAACGAAGAAGTAAAATGTATCTAATAAGACCACGTCTACGACACTCAAAGCACATAAGCGAATTGTCATAGGGTAGAGTTAGGAGAGGACTAGTAATTCTCCTTCTTTGATTTGCGTTTTGAGGCAGCATTCTTCTCCGACTTGCGCTTCGTACCACTGCTGTTAAGGATTTGATCAATTATGTCGTCCACATTGGGTGGTTTTGGAATATATAGGATGGATTCCATATGCATGGAGAGAGAGGCTATTTTATTATCCTTGTGTCGACCATAATATAGCCCATTCACTTTGAAAAGGATATCCCAAGTACCTTCTCCGAGCTCATCACATCTGATGGGTATTGAATGATCTCCCTCCTTCTTATAGTAAGCACACCAATGTGATAGCGGTAGGCAAATGTGATTACCATCCCAAATCTTTCTATAGGGAGTATCCTTGTCATCTCTCGCCTTCCACTCTTGAGCAAGAGGAGTAGGAATGTCCATATTTAATGTCACGTACTCCTCAATAATATCAAGTTGGCGGCGAATGTACGGACTCACGGGGATCAGTATGTAGTCCCCATACTGATTGTGCATTATCTTGACATCCGTGGAAGGGAGCATTCCCGTTTGGAGTACTACGTCATGACCGTCATAATGTAAGACTTGTTTAAATTTACGCTGTAGCGGTGTAGGATTATGTACCTTGGTTGTTTCTTCCACTGGCCTCAGTTGTAGATGATCTGACCGTAGCGAACCTTGTAACGTTTGACCGCCATTTTGTCCTACTAGTGCAGCAGATGGAGTAGATGCCTGAAAATGAAAAAAGATTGTATTAAGTTTACGTTCAAGGGAGGAGAGGGAGGGAAGTAGCGACTTACCATTTTAGTTGGATAATAGAATAGAGAGAGAGAGAGAAAATGTGCGTCCGTCACTCGTGTGATTCAACGATGGAATGATTCTCACTGTGGAAGGCTCGCTATTTATATAGAAATGCTTGATTCTCATTGGATGATGATCCTCATTCGACAATAACATCAAGCTGATTCCAAATCTGACACGCTAACGAGTGTGACTGCAGAAACATTTCTTCAACGTTCGCTACGTTTCACAACAAGCTGTCAAAGACTTCTTACAAACTTATTTCAACATTTGCATTTAAGTGAACATGTGCTTCACATATTCTACACGAACGGTTAACGCATGTAATATAAAACCCTAAATCCAACCGTAGAGGAGCCTAGCCTTGGATTATGAACTTTACAATCCATGTGATTCAATGTCATGGAACTAGCTCTCGTACACTCAACGTGTGTGACAACATCTGGTTTTATAAAACATTCAACGCTGACTATAAGACCTTGTGTGAAACAATCTACACAGCGCAGTAAAACGTTCTAGCGCTGTGATGAACACTGTTTTCATATAACATTCTAAACTCGCAGTCTTACTGCAGTAGAAAACTGCTTTTACTAAACCTGATGAAGCTAATCTAACAGTCATGAAGTTTGAATTTCTAATAGGGAAACATTTGACAACTGTCTCCAATAAAACTTTCTAACACTGTGAAAGTAAGTTATAAGACAATCTACACTGTGCAGTAAAACCTTCTAAAACTTTCTAGTGCTGTGGTGAGTTCGGTCAGTCATATAACGTCAATGATCAAACTTTATTTTCACAAACGTGCGTCGCGGTAAATTATTTGACTACACTAACGCTTACATTTCATGACATGTGTGTTTCATAAAACTTCATGATCAAACTTTTCTAACTATACATCAACCTGTGTTGCAGTAAAACTTTTACAAACCATGATACACTTTCTAACGACACTCACGAATACAACTTCGATGATCAGACTTTACTTTCTCAAACGGGTGTCACAGTAAAATTATTTGACTACACTAACTTTGCAAACCATGATACACTTTCTGACTAGACTTACAAATAAAACGTTGATGATCAAACTTTCTAACTATACATCAACCTGTGTTGCAATAAAACTTTTGTAAAACATGATAAAGTTTCTGACTAGACTTACGAATACAACGTTGATGATCAAACTTTTCTAACTATACATCAACCTGTGTTGCAGTAAAAATTTTACAAACCATGATACACTTTCTAACGACACTCGCGAATAGTGATGGAGATCGCCAGCACCAAATTCCTCCACCAATTATGGGAATGGTACACTCCTAACTCCCAGCCACGAACTATGGCGGAGTGGGAGTATATTGACAAAGTGAGGCTCGCGGTAGAAGAACGATTGAAGCAAGTGAACTGTTTTTGTGATCTATGTGAAGCCAGACTCTGGGATGATATTGACGATGAAGACCTTTTAAAATACATGCCATAATAAATTTTTATTTCATATTATCTTTGCTTTCATACTGACTTACTTGAATGGGGCTTCAGTGGATGATTTAACCATGTATACTTTTTCATCTGGAAATAGTAGCACACTTAGTTTAACTTGCAATTCTTATAACATTTCATATGGGCGATGATGATAGTTGAAATAGTGTTAGATAAAATTAAGATAGCTTACACTTCTGATACAGGGATAGCAATCGACTGCGATACATGTGTAAAGAGCTTGTTAGACTACGGAAGAGAGAAGTGTGTTATGTTGCGTGTGGCGCGTGCGTGTCCTCCCATTTCATTCCATTCATCAATTCGTCTCATTGATAGAGACAGGTAGAACTCATGGTTCTCATAACGTATGCAATGGAAAGTTTTAGGCAACCTTCGACAGTTGGCTAAATGTCGCCCTGGCGCGAATGCATACTACGTTGAGACAGAGGCAATCACTTGCAAACATGACGCAGAGAGGTTTAACAAGATTGACCATTGCCGAATGTCCCTTGCGGTATACATAGCTACGGGTTTCACCGCCGCCCTTTACAGGAACGCCCGTCGAAAGGAAGTATTACACCGAACTTCATTTGCAACGTTCAAGTTGACTGATAGCAGATTCAACTTAATGATAGTATTCGCCAGTCCGAAGACTGCCCAGGGCAAACCGCGAGGAGGTTCTATCATGTCTTGCCCCATGGTGGCCCTTAAGAGAGCCGATGGTTCGTTCTCGGGGGGTGTGAATTTGACTATTGGCTGGTATAGTCAATGGGTATGACGGTTAGGTTGTCATAGACCCTATACCGCCGAGGTCGTACTGGTGCATCTGGCACCTTTCGGATGCGAGTGGTATTTGGAGTCCATACCTCATCCGTCCAAACGATCCTCTTGATCTTCCCCTTCTTCTCATCCTCCTCATCCCACTCGTCGAGGATGACGAACTCGGGAATGGCGTTGTCTTCATCGATGAAGACGGGAATGTTGTCGGCAGATGTCGCTTCCATCGTGACTTCAAATTGAATGAGAAGCGCTACAATCTTCTGGCTTATATAGGGTTTTCAACAATGAATTGCTCAACAGCGAATCAGAATGCTTCAGGGATAGCAATCGACTGCATAATGTTCAAGTTGACTGATAGCAGATTCAACTTAATGATAGTATTCGCCAGTCCGAAGACTGCCCAGGGCAAACCGCGAGGAGGTTCTATCATGTCTTGCCCCATGGTGGCCCTTAAGAGAGCCGATGGTTCATTCTCGGGAGTAACGTCATCTTACACCCTACCAATTCTGCTGAGAGAGTCTTTGACTCTCTCTTTGGTAGCACTGTCGACTTCCACGCTAATTGGCACGTGACTAAAAAGTGGAATGTAGCGCCATTCCGTTGGATTGACAGCAGTTGCTGTCATCGGATTGCCAATCCGAGCAAGATTATTAAAAACTCTGTCTTGCTCCTCTAGCCTGGCAAACTCCCCAAATAAATTTCGCGGCCTTACCTGCGGTCCGCGAGGAGAGCTGACTTGACTGTTCGGCGTCTGCATGATTGAAATGAAATGAAATGAGAGGCAGTGGTTTATATACCCCTCTAACTCGACGCAACGTTCAAGTTGACTGATAGCAGATTCAACTTAATGATAGTATTCGCCAGTCCGAAGACTGCCCAGGGCAAACCGCGTGGAGGTTCTATCATGTCTTGCCCCTAGGTGGCCCTTAAGAGAGCCGATGGTTCGTTCTCGGGAGTGACGTGATGGGGTGGTGAAGGCGGGCAAAGATCTGCAATGAAAATGATATGTATTAGAATAGGATATACTATCTTATTTACTTTTCACTTACCAAGTTAGCCATCCTTTGGCAGTCTCGCGCGCTTCCGAATAGAAAATTTGTGCAAGTGACCGCGCATTCGTAGGCTGGCATGCAAACATTTTTTCGTTGGATGGCCGTTATAGCATAGGATGGATTCGTCTAAATTCTGGTTTACGAGTACTTCGCCGGCCAAATGATTATCCCGAATAGGATGTGAAACTCAAACAAACGATCCTCATTCACACGTTCCCACTCATCCCTCATGCGCTCCAACTTCTCATACGCCTGCCTCTCATCACCCCGCCGAGCCACAGTCCTCTCCAACTCAACATCCTCGCTCTCAACACACTCATCTCCTTCATCATCTCCTCAAACTTCGCTTCTGCATCTCTCATTCTTCTCTCCGCAGCACTCGCCCTCTTCTCACACTCATCATTCTTCTCTTCCAACTCTCGCGTCTTTTTCTTCAAATCAGTCACACTACGCCTCATTCTAATATTTTCATCCGCTACCTCCTTCGACTTCAGTTCCTTCTTTTTCAACTCATCCAACTCCTTCACAACTTCAACCTTCACTTTCTTCAAACTCTCATACTTATTAACCAACAAATCATGCGCCATCTGCTGCGAAACATGCCTCTTCTCTTCATCCTTCAACCACCTCGCCGACTGCACACGAATCCCACCACTCTTCACTTTTGGGGAAGATGAGCTCTTCGGGGGGTCGGTGATGACGATGTTTGACACCTCCGACGACGAAGAGCTCAACTTCCTCACACGCTTCCTCACACGCTCCCTATCTAAATCCACATCATCCTCATCATCACTCTCAAGCACTCTCTTTCGCTCAATCTCACCCTCCAACGACGCAACCGCTCTCGCCAACTCATCATTCTCAACAACATTCTCAGCCTTACCCTCTCGCTCGATCGCCAACATTCGCTCCCTCTCTTCCACAATCAACTGCGTAAATCTCAAATCAGTCACTAAACCACCACTACAGTCAGCATGCACTCTGTAAAAACGCGCCTCATCCTCATCACCCTTCAGCACTCTGCACTTCACACACGCAACCCTATTCAAGATAATCATGTGGCCGGTGCCCGCCTTCTTCACATGCGCCTTGGCGTCCGCACTGCGATTAATTCGCCCACATGAGCACATTTTGATGTGATATTTACGATTCTTGTCGTTTGCCATGCCTGATTTATTGTTAACTGTAAGATAATGAAATTTGTATAAGTATGGAATCATGTAGTACAGTCATATTCCTAAAGAGTGTAGTGAGTGGCACTCGATCCCGTCGACAGCCCGAAGGCCTTGTACTGATCACTAGGGAAGTGGGAGATCTTCCCCGATACCCGCTCTTTACAGCTGAAGACATCATTGTCACTGCCCCGAAGTGGTAACAGGAACGCCGAGTCAAAGGTAGTGATCAGTAGCTGGGATCTAACCCCTCAAAGCTGCCTTAGACTTAGTTAAATTTCAAATCTGATAGCAGATTTGAACTCAGGATACTTGAAAACCTTAGTCTATATGTTAAAACTTTGAAAAAAGTGAAAATTAAGAATTTTTAAAAAATTCCGCATTTTACTACTCATACTACTTTTAAAAAATTTTATCAGTAGTAAAGACACTATCAAACTCTATCATACAAACTTTGAAGTAAGAAGATAGCTTGCCTACTTCAAAAGATAGAGTCCTTTGAAACACCCGATATCGGGAGCTCAGAGCGACGACCGTCGCTTACCTCGTCTTTCGATGAAGTGATCAGACTTACGTTGTCGGGGGTTTATATATGCTCGGAAGAAAACTTAAAATGGCTCTATCTCCGAAAGTATTCATCGTAGCGACATGCGGTTTGTTGCAAACGATTTGTCTCATCATTCTCTATCATATGACACCTGAACCATTCTCATATGACCACGGGAAGTTGGTCCCTCAGCACATGTCCATGTAACATGCCACAAGTGAAAAAATTCCTAAGTGTGAGAGCTCCAGTGTGGTGAAAATTTTGAAAAATTTAAAACTTCCGAATTTCGACCTGGGACCTTTACCAAAACATTTTTCATCAAATTTCACTGAACCCCCCTCCCCCCCCTCGTTCAGAGAAATTTGATGAAAAATGTTTTGGTGACGGTCCCAGGTCGAAATTCCACACTTTGGAAAATTTTCAAAATTTTACCCATACAAAGTCACTCTGACATTTAGGATTTTTTCAGGTGAGCGAGCTCCGACCTAAAATCTTGTAACCGCTCTAACTTTTGAACGAAGACAGATAGGAACAAGCCGATTCTTTCACTGAATTTGTCTCACTCTTAGCTTTCAAACGAGCTATCGCACGACAAAATCCGTCCACTAGAAGCCAAGATCGAAGCTAGCTGTCCAGAGGGGGGGGAGGTCAGTGAAATTTGATGAAAAATGTTTTGGTGACGGTCCCAGGTCGAAATTCCACACTTTGGAAAATTTTCAAAATTTTACCCATACAAAGCCACTCTGACACTTAGGATTTTTTCAGGTGAGCGAGCTCCGACCTAAAATCTTGTAACCGCTCTAACTTTTGAACGGCTGGTCCGATTGACTCGCAACAAAAAATGTCGTCGAGCAGTTTTTTCTCCTCTTTCGAATGCAACTCGAATGAACAAAATCCGTTCACTAGAACCAAAGTTAGAAGATTGCTGTCGGGAGGGGGGGGGTCAGTGAAATTTGATGAAAAATGTTTTGGTGAAGGTTCCAGGTCGAAATTCCACACTTTGGAAAATTTTCAAAATTTTACCCATACAAAGCAACTCTGACACTTAGGATTTTTTCAGGTGAGCGAGCTCCGACCTAAAATCTTGTAACCGCTCTAACTTTTGAACGACTGGTCCGATTGACTCGCAACAAAAAATGTCGTCGAGCAGTTTTTTCTCCTCTTTCGAATGCAACTCGAACGAACAAAATCCGTTCACTAGAACCAAAGTTAGAAGATTGCTGTCGGGGGGGGGGAGGTCAGTGAAATTTGATGAAAAATGTTTTGGTGACGGTCCCAGGTCGAAATTCCACACTTTGGAAAATTTTCAAAATTTTACCCATACAAAGCAACTCTGACACTTAGGATTTTTTCAGGTGAGCGAGCTCCGACCTAAAATCTTGTAACCGCTCTAACTTTTGAACGACTGGTCCGATTGACTCGCAACAAAAAATGTCGTCGAGCAGTTTTTTCTCCTCTTTCGAATGCAACTCGAACGAACAAAATCCGTTCACTAGAACCAAAGTTAGAAGATTGCTGTCGGGGGGGGGGGGGAGGTCAGTGAAATTTGATGAAAAATGTTTTGGTGACGGTCCCAGGTCGAAATTCCACACTTTGGAAAATTTTCAAAATTTTACCCATACAAAGCCACTCTGACACTTAGGATTTTTTCAGGTGAGCGAGCTCCGACCTAAAATCTTGTAACCGCTCTAACTTTTGAACGACTGGTCCGATTGACTCGCAACAAAAAAATGTCGTCGAGCAGTTTTTTCTCCTCTTTCAAACGAGTAGCTGTAAGACAAAATCCGTCCACTAGAACCAAAGTTAGAAGATTGCTGTCGGGGGGGGGGGGGTCAGTGAAATTTGATGAAAAATGTTTTGGTGAAGGTTCCAGGTCGAAATTCCACACTTTGGAAAATTTTCAAAATTTTACCCATACAAAGCCACTCTGACACTTATGATTTTTTTCAGGTGAGCGAGCTCCGACCTAAAATCTTGTAACCGCTCTAACTTTTGAACGACTGGTCCGATTGACTCGCAACAAAAAATGTTGTCGACCAGTTTTTTCTCCTCTTTCGAATGCAACTCGAACGAACAAAATCCGTTCACTAGAACCAAAGTTAGAAGATTGCTGTCGGGGGGTGGAGTCAGTGAAATTTGATGAAAAATGTTTTGGGGACGGTCCCAGGTCGAAATTCCACACTTTGGAAAATTTTCAAAATTTTACCCATACAAAGCCACTCTGACACTTAGGATTTTTTCAGGTGAGCTACGACAGTCCACCCTCCCAACCTGGCCGGCACACCACGCCAACCTAGACACCACATCACGCGCGCTTAGACGGTCGACCAGAGGGGGGTGGGGGGGGGGGTGAAGGCGTCCAGCGACGGCGGCCGGCCATCTTGCGCTATCCGGAAGTGGAGTTTTA